>JAVDOI010000012.1:14243639-14573639 GCA_032191485.1 Leptoclinus maculatus
TTGAATTGACACATTGGAGTCAGTCCAAATTCAAAGATCACAACATACATATTGTGTTTGTCTTCTCTTGACAGAAGTAGTAGGTTGATGTCCAGTATGGAGGACTTGCTTTTCTACACCATCACTGAAGGCAAGGAGATGATCCCCCTGTCCCAGTTCATCTCTGTGAGTCAACAGCACACTCACATGTCCTCTGTCACGCCATGACTTTCCATGAAATATGTGGCCATACGCACAAACACACCCTGACCTACAGCAGTATTGCATTTCAGAAAAGCACCCATGACTGTCGTTAAATAATCCTTGGGAGTGATATAGGAGCCCCACAACTGGACGTCTCCAGCTGTATGCAGGGTCAAGTTTAAAAGCTGTTTAACTTTCTCATGTAATAGGACTAAATATAGTAGGTGTGACACTGAGGTAATCACTAGTGAACAACGATGACAGTCTCGTTAGATTAGGCACTTCATTTAAACAGCAGGACCTAAGGACTAAGGTAGATTTTAAGGCACATATCTCCCTATACATGGGCCCCCCCCACACACACACTACTGAAGAGACGTCAAGCTTCTGTGAACTCGTGCCATTCATACTTTCAAAGTTTTATATAGTACATATTTCGTAAGATGAACAGGACATAGACTCAGTGGTAACTAACCCGTTATTGCAAATCAACAGAGCCTCATTTAGCTTCATGTGGTGCGACCTTTCAGACACATAAAAAAAAAAGCAGACATGGACATTTGGTAACCTATAGGTGTCTATGGCAACTCCGTAATTTTTAAATGGGGGCATGCATTCAGGAGAAGAGACTTGTGTCAACACAAGTGGCTTTGTGTGGTGCCACGGATGACTGGATGTGTTTGAAGAGATGACTGGGTTAGGTATCAATGTGTGTAGATAACTGCAAAAAACATTCATCCTAACAAATCACTTCGACTCATAGTCAGCCTACAAGAATGTTTCTGGATTTAAAAAAAAATAATAATTTAAACCATTTACATTTTATGTTTTTATATTATATATTCTTTGTATAATCTTTTTTGTAAAAATATACTGTATAGCCCCCTGAAACACTATCATTGAAAATGTAAGTGACAATTCATTATTGTCTTGATTAAACCTAAACAGAAAGCCTCCTCGCACATTCAGTTGAAGGATAAATCTCTAAAATAAGTGCACAAACAACTACGAGGGCAGCCCCCATCTTTTTGTCCTTCTCTGAAGTTCAGAACCACTTACGGACATTCAACAAAAGCAACAGCAAGCTTGCAGCCATGTGCTTGTGAGTCCGTTTGGTCATGGAATCAGTTATCAGATGACTCCGGAGCCTCTCTGGTGGTCAGTTTGGTGCTCATGGTGTCCCCAAAATAGATGCACGTGGTTCATACAGTGACTGTCAGCTTGACGTGTGACTTGCGAGAGGTATTCCAGCCATCTGGTGCATGCCTGTATTTCCTCCTTATTCCCATGTGGGAGGCCCCTGAGCCTGTGAAGGCTCCTAACAATATCCATCTACGCATGCTCTATATCCGGCTAATTGACACGACATCAACACTGCTGTGCATGACCCAAAGTGTTTGATAAAGTTTGTCATCTACAATTCCCTTCTTCTTCTTCTTCTTTGTGTATTCTCTTGCTCAAAACCACCTCATCCACCTCTTCTCCAGGCTTTGAGAAAAACAGGTTTGTTGACGTCTGACCCTCGGCTACGTGACTGTGTCCGTCAGATGCGACAATCCTCACGTGACTCTGTCGGGCCAGTCATGATGGACAAGAAGCTGTTCAGAAGGTGAGAAAAGTGTTTATTTATGGAGACATAGTAATGCACACAGTTATTCAAAGGGGGAGTATTCAACCTTTACCTACATGTGAGAAGCAGACAGAACACCCTTGTTTGAAATACACACTCTAATGTTGCTTCTGGTTTCTTCTTGCATAATCAAAAAAATAATTGGATGACAACGTGCACGGTTAGTTAGGGTCTTTCATACTTTTTTTGTGGTTAAGTAAAGGAGTAACAGGAGGAGTAGTCTGTGGCCAGCGATATTTGAGTCCAAGAGATTGACAGAGACATTCGTTTTATGGCTAACAGCTGCTACTCACCAAATTCACATGCACACATGGCAGCCAAAGCAGTAGAGGGTGCAAAAAGACAGAGGGGACTCTGGGACGGTTGATTAAAGGGCATCATTCTGGTTGAGCTCCAGACTGTTGCATTACAGAAGTATGCAAACGGCATCATTTGTAAGTGTAATTCAGTCAGTCTCTTCCTTTGGCCTGGAACAGCAGAGGGTCACACAGTCTGGCAGTCTTCATCAAACTTAATTGGCGGTGTCCATCTGTCTTTGCTTGTTTTCTTTGATTTGTGAGGTTATCCTTTCCTTAAGAACACTTAAGAGCTCACTATGCTTCTAGAAATAGAGAGAGCTTTTTTTTTCCCGAAAGTGACCCGTATGAATAATGCAAGCTCTCTCCGCTCTCTTCTCCTGGTGTCCCAAAACCTCATGCTAGCATCGCCTTGGATCAGCCAGGGCTGCAAGCCAGATACTTTAGTTCAGACCAGCTGTGACAGAACGCACATAACTTTCCTTGAGAGCTTACAGCATTGCTGACAAATTATAGCAATGAAAATCCATAATAACTATTACGATCTGCTGACATAGGCAGGTGTGTTTGTTTACTCTTTTAATCGGGTATTTATTGGTCTGAAGCAAGTCATTTTGAATTCAGTGCGATGGGGGAAAAAAAAAGGTGAAAGCCCAGTGAGGAGTTGAGCATTTCAATTAGATGGAAATTGATTGGAGGTTCAGTTGCATGTATAGCATTTCTGAGAGGGAACCAGTCTCAGTGATTGAGGTCATATTGTTTGAGTCACAGAAGCGAAACCTTTTTGACTTGGACTGAATTCTAGCAAAACAAGTACAGGAGGCTAATATTACAAAGCCTGGTGTTCCTTCTTATTATATAAAATGCTGTCATATAACTATAACTCGTTGGGAACTAGTTAACATAACTGTTGGCTTAGGTACAGCGGTTAAATTAGCCATACTAGCCTGTAGCTATCTTTGTTAAAGAGCTTAACTTATTCCTTTAAAAGTGTTCAAATTACGCAAAAAACCACAATTTCTCCCTTACCTGTCGTGGTTTCTGGACATGCAGATAGTTTTGTTTTTACTTGCAGAGGTCTGAGATTCGTCTGCCAAATTTTATTTGAGATTCTCATAAATTACATTTATGTTGATTGTTACTCTGGATAATAAACAAGACACAATGTTTTTTCAGTAGACGGTAGTTTAATTTAAAACTGCACTACAGGGCAAAGACACTCTGAGCACCAAAAACAGAATTAGATTTTTCAACTGTCTCCGAGTGGCGGCAGAAATCGTAAAGGCTGACATCTTAAAACCTGAGTAGATAAAACTAAAATGAACTGCGTGGTTATTTACCACTATGGCCGAGTATGATGTCCGTTTATAATGCGTCCTGTTGCAGGTGTGCCGGCAACAACATCATGCTGCTGACTAAGGCCTTCAGAAAAAAGTTCATCATTCCAAACTTTGAAGAGATGACCCAGCAGATCGATAGGATGTATGACAATGCACAGCAGCAGGAGTCAGGACAAGTAAGTAATAAACTAACCCACGCATACTGATTCATTGTCTGCCCGTTCATTAATGTAACACATGTCTTCATGCAGGTAGCTAACTACATTCCTCAGCTGGCTAAGTTCAGCCCTGATCTGTGGGGAGTATCTCTGTGCACAATCGATGGACAGAGGTACGGTACCATCTTCACTTGAATGAATGTTTCCATTCTGAGACCATCCACCGTGTGTATCCCCCCTTCACTCACACTCCTCCATTTTTGTTTGTTGGCATGCTTCTCCATTACATCCTCGTGTAACGCAGACACTCTGTGGGTGACACCAAGGTTCCCTTCTGTCTGCAGTCGTGTGTGAAGCCTCTGGAGTACGCCATCGCTGTGCACGAGTTCGGCAGTGAGCACGTTCACCACTTCGTGGGCAAAGAGCCCAGTGGATTCAAGTTCAACAAACTATCACTAAATGACGAAGGTAAGCGATCGAAACTCCAGTTATATCCCCTCTACACAGAAACAAGCACTGACGATTATAATCAGCAAACAAATCCTTTCCGCCACTTTGTAATTGAGAAATCTTGATCAGTAAGAAAGAAGCAAATAACAAGCTCTCATTTTATTGGAAAAAAAGTTGTCCAACTTTTAGCCAAAGTGTGTCCCATTTTATTATATCACCTTTGTAGCCATTTGCTATTACATACTCCCCTCTGAAGCAGATAAATTGTACTTCATGTGTTCAGCTTATTAGCTGGTGTTATTAAGTTCCTCTGTTGAAATATTGCCTCCAATCTCAGCAGTTTATTGCTCTTGTGGTTAGGGGCAAATGAGTGATAACATGCACTCGTTTCTTGTGCAGATAAACCACACAACCCGATGGTGAATGCCGGAGCTATCGTCATCAGTTCTTTAATTAAGGTGAAACGGAAAGGCTTGTCAGCAACGAATACATTGATGTGATAGTAGATGCAGAGGTTTTCCTTGTAGACTCTACACACAACAGCCCAGTTGGATGTCATTAATGAGGATGTCGGGGTAGGAAACAAAGAGTGGAATCTCAGGCCGTGTGCGTTCATGCCCACGGCTCTCTGTTTTTAAACCCCCGACCTTATGTTATTGCCCTTCAATTATTACTGTGCAGCATAGCGTTCTGCTGCAGCCCCTCACTGGGCGTAAACACAGTTCAAAAGGACAATCATGTCGGGCCTTAAAAAGTAATGATGAAAAACAAGAAACTAAACCGGATCATGAGACATGTTTCTATGTTCCACCAATAAAAGAGGTCAGTACGTGATGCTCTCACATTGCTCTTAGCTGCATCCTCAGTAGAGGCAGTAAGTACTCATTTCTCCAAATTTGCTAAATGAAAGCTGCGATGCCCGACACGAGATCACTTCCTCTCGTGCATATTTTTGACAAATTTCAGTCATCGTAGCAAATGCTTTACTTGCGACTCACAAATGTATTTGAAATTTGCTGACAAAAAAGGATTGCGAAACATAACACTGCCACTATTTGCAAACTGCGTGACAGCAGTGCTCAAAAATCATCGCTTTTGTGCTGTGAAAAATGTTGAAATGTTTTTAAGGCCCAAACGATCATTGGACTGAGTTGAAGTTCAGTGAGAAGTCACAGAATTTATTAGAAGCTGAAGCAATCAGTGACGTCATACTCTATCTAATCATTCTATTGGCTGGTAACTTGCGGCCCATCGCGGCTGGACTATGGTCATCACCATCTGACTGATCAGACTGACATATTTGTGAACTTTGGCAGAGTTTTGCCATATATGGTTGTGTATTTTTCCTCTGTGGAGTTTTCCTGACGTTTCCCAGCTGTCTGAAGAGAAACTCTGGACTTTTTTTATCATATGTGGGTCAGGTTCAGGAAGGGACACTGCGTGTGGGCTGTGTGTGCTTCTGGCCAATCGCAGCCCTCAGAACAGAAGGTGTGTTAACCCCCCTCGCTTGTGTTTGTGTCTGTATGTAGAGGGGTTACACAATGTGTTACTATATTTGCAAAGAATTCATATGTATACATACTGAGGAGGTCACACACTTAAACGCTTGATAGTTTACGCACAGGACAGAGAAAATACAAAGCTGATAAAAGCCGTTATTGACTTTCTGCAATATTCAATTAGCTGTAACTACAAAAGTTTCATTGACACAAATGAATATGTTTTGTTGAATAACTAGTTGTCAGGGCACCAGAGAGCAACCATCTGGAAAAGAAGGGAATCAACTGCTGTTTTGGGCATGAGGTTTAGCCTGAGGTCACCCTCTCAACTCGCAGTAATATTTGATATCATCATTAACATTTATAGGTAGAGTCATTAAATAGGAATGTGACTAGGGTCCATATTCTTCAGCTTTACAACTTGGTTATAATCCCTTTCTGTTTTTTCCCTCTCTGTTGACAGCCAGATTCAAATAAGGCAGAGAGGTTTGACCATGTGAGTAAATGCTTTTTATTCTTAATTTTCAAACCTTTTCTTGATTTCACGTATTTGTTTGGTCGTCCTACTCCACCGTTTTTTAAATATGATGTGATTGCAGGTAATGGATTACTTGAATAGGCTGTCTGGTACAGAATATGTGGGCTTTAGCAATGCAACGTGAGTACTGCGCTTCAAGAAACGCAACCTTATTGTCCCGTGTCGCGTGAAATGCAACTTTCTGAATTCCTGTTGTCTTCCTCGCAGTTTCCAGTCGGAGAGGGACACGGGTGATAGGAATTATGCAATTGGTTATTACCTCAAAGAGAAAAAAGTGAGTTTTTTATGTTTTGTGTTTAATTAACCTTCTATATCACCTTAAGTGCTTGTTCATTGCTCAGGTTTTTATTGACATTGAATACCCTGATTATGTGCTGACTCTTGATTTTAATCCTTGTAGTGCTTTCCTGACAATGCAGATATGACAGCAGCCCTCGACTTCTACTTTCAGGTAAAACTCTTTGTCTTTGACATCACAGTACTAGTACTGTTTCAAAGAAAGGTTCGTTGTTTTTGAAAATAAGTCTATTCTCTTTCTTGTCGAGAGTTAAATGAGAAGATCGATACCACTCTCATGTCTGTATGATAAATATGAAGCTACAGATATAACATGTTCATTTTCCAGGCTAGCTGTTTCCCCCTGCTTCCAGTCTTTATGCTAAGCTAAGCTAACCAGCCAACTGTTGGAAATAAAGCAAACAAGTGTATTTCCCAGAAGTCAGTATTCCTTATAATGTTTTTCCAGTTGTGCTCCATCGAGGTGAACTGTGAGTCAGGAAGTGTCATGGCTGCCACACTGGCCAACGGGGGTATTTGTCCAATCACAGGCGAGCGTGTGCTGAGCTCTGAAGCCGTTCGCAACACCCTGAGCCTCATGCATTCCTGCGGCATGTACGACTTCTCCGGACAGTTTGCCTTCCATGTGAGTCCCCTTGGATTTAAGAAAATGATTTTGAAAGCATTGTGGCACGACTTGAAACATTGAATCCAGGTTGAGACTTTTTGTTTGCTCCTCTTGTTCAGGTGGGCTTGCCTGCTAAATCGGGCGTTTCGGGTGCTGTTCTGCTGGTTGTCCCCAACGTCATGGGTATGATGTGCTGGTCTCCACCTTTAGATCGGCTTGGAAACAGTGTTCGTGGCATTCACTTCTGTCAGGTATGCAGTCGCCACCACAGTTTTATTGAAATTCATCTTGAAATGTGTCTGCATGCTTCGAATATTACACTTCAATCAACTTTTGATTCACTAGGAGCTGTTGTCTCATTTCAACTTCCACAATTACGACAACCTGAGACACTTCACCAAGAAGCACGACCCCAGGAGAAGATCAGATGAAGAACCCGTAAGTTCTTTGTAACAAGTGTGGAGACTACAGCCGTCATTCAGACTAGTAAGAAACACGCAGTCTATTCCTGAAACGTTCTGGAACATTTACTGCATGGGCTCATGGAGCAAACCAATCACATACTCCACTGATAGCGTGTTTCAATCTGCGACTTTGCATTTTGCATTTTGGCCAATGCTTTCCCTTGTCTCGCAAACTTGTTGAATATTTAATGCATTACAAGAACATTGGCACCGGACAAAAACAGCTCCCTGCCCGCCCACGTTCCTGAAAAAGTTAAGAGGCGTTTCCACCACGGACACGAACCTCCGTCCTTGCTCCAACTTCTTCTTCTTTTGAGTTTTATGGCAGTAAGTGTTGCATTCTCACCATCAGCTGGACTGTCAGGTTAGGTTACTAGCAGGTTATCCCTGGAATTTACCAGGAACTATGTGTGAAAAAGGCTATGAATACTATGAATAATTCTCGGGCCGATTTAGGAATAATGCAGAATAATTTTTATATAAAACGTTTAAGAAACAGTCAACTCTCATGCAGTCATGTTTGCCTTTTGATCCATTAGAACAAGTCCGTGGTAAACCTGATGTTTGCAGCCTACAGTGGTGACCTCTCTGCTCTGAGGAGGTAAGTAACATCAGAAA
This sequence comes from Leptoclinus maculatus, assembly GCA_032191485.1. NCBI lineage: Eukaryota > Metazoa > Chordata > Actinopteri > Perciformes > Stichaeidae > Leptoclinus > Leptoclinus maculatus. The sequence goes on from JAVDOI010000012.1 coordinate 14,251,720, forward strand.
CATTGCCTTTCATTTCTCATCACAAAGCTCCGACACCAGAGTATATAATAATATATATGATAATATCATCCGTCTGTTAATTATGAAGCTGGAGCCAGGAGCAACTGGAGCAATGTCCGCTAACAACTAAATCTATTATATTTGTTTGTGTGATCTGTACAAAGGACGTTTAATTAAGCAAACAAGTTATTACATGTTAATTATTGACATTTACAGGTGTTGCTAGGCAGATTTCTTTAACCTCGGACCGAGCCATGCAAGCTGTTTCCCTCTGCTTCCAGTCTTAATGCTAAGCTAACCGTCTCCCGGCTCTAGCTTCATATTTACCATACAGACGAGAGAGAGAGTGGGAACTCTTTGCAAGAAAGCAAAAAAAGTGTATTCCCCAAAATGTTGGACTATTCTTTCTTCTCATTCTCTGCTTTATTAACAAGTTCTTGACTAGTTTCGGAGATCACTCGAGTCGACCTTTCCTCTGTTGTCCCTCCAGGTTTGCCCTTTCAGCCGTGAACATGGAGCAGAGAGACTATGACTCTCGCACAGCGCTCCACGTTGCTGCTGCAGAAGGTGACACTTCATCATTAGTTCATTCATTCTACGTTCAACGATCTCTGCTGTGATATTCAAACAAGAATAAATGAAACACGGCATTGGGCTTGCTCACATTCGTCTTTCAGGTCATGCGGAAGTCGTTATCTTCCTAACTGAAGTATGTAAAGTGAATCCCAACATGAAAGACAGGTAGAGATTTTAAATCAAAAACGTATTCTTCGATTTAAAAATGGTAGATAAATACGTCTATTTCCATATAACATATAACGTTGTGTTTTCTATCAGATGGGGGAACATACCTCTAGATGATGCCATGCAGTTTGGCCATGATGGTGTTATTTCAGTCCTGCAAGAGTACCAGCGTGGGTACACTGACAGCAGCGCAGCTTGTGCCACAGAGGAGCAGAAGACCCCGCTGGACACGTTAAAGAGCATCGTCTAAACCACAAGGGATCAGAAGGGTTTGTAATGGAAATGAATCTATTTTATTATGAGAGGACTAAAAGGACACGGGACGATTGAGAGACCTGATAAATGATTATGTTTATTTTTTTATATGGTAATAGATGTTATATAATATATTTAGACTGTTGAAAAGCTATTCAGTGTGGGATTAAGTTCCTCTGATGTATTCCTGCAGACTGGAGAAATGATTCAAGAGTGTAAAGTATCAACAAAGCATATAATCAGGCTCTCTGTTGTTTTATGTGAATTTGAGCCATGATTGACTTTTGTTGCAATATTAATGACAATGTTTTTGTGTGCTCAGTTTATGACATAAAATGTGATGTAAATATCTAATATATTGAGCCTACTTATTGTTAAGATATGGAAATATATTTTGCTTAATCAATGCTTCATTTAATCAGGGGATTTTATGCCCCGTGTAAATATTCCCAAAGCTGCTTCATTAATTAATCTAACTCAACAGGAGGTGATTCAGTAGCACTGTGACTGTTTCATTGTAGTTTATACCAGTTCATTTAGCTCACAGGCCAGTTTATTCACTGCAGAGACCTCGTGTTGATGTGGTTGTTTTCTTTTTAGCTCTCTTTATTGGTCACTCGTGTATCACAGACATCTGTCTGTCTCAGGCGCTGGGAACTGTGCACATCTGGGTTATTCTAACACAAAATATACAATAAAATGTATGCAAATGAATGTTGCAAACTAGACACACAGATGTGTTTGAAGTGATACTTTTTGAAATGAAACCTTTTGAATTGTTTGTATGCAGTACTGAGAAACTCAGACACAAGTCAACTCAGTCATGTGATAAAAAAAGTAATATTCTTCCATCTCAAATGCATTTTATGAATTGTGTTTTATTTCATTTAACTCAGTGAAAGGCGGTGAAATGATTCCTAAACTGTACTTTAGTCTGTCGCTGTAAATATGTATCATTCTGGTGTAAATAAAAGAGAAACGTAAAAGCAGTTTCAGTGAAGTTATTTTATTAAACAATATACAGTATGAGCATATGACTGAAAAAGCTTTGTAACTGTAATACCAGAACAAACTTCACAGTTAAATCTTCCTCTCAAAAATAACATCCTTTTCATGTCAGCTACTCTGAGAGGTAATACATGAGGCACACACAAATACAGCTTCTGCGATGTGATTGCATGAGGCTGGATGACATACACAAAGTATGAACTTGCATTTTCAAGCGTCATAATTATGAACCAACTGGACCACGGAAAAATACACATCACCTGCAATTAGCTGCAAATGACTCCTACATAGATATTGCTTCTTTTTCTGCACTGTTGTGATAAACGTTACCACTGTACCAAGCTCAATCTCATCACCATCACAGTTCATCCTGCTTCACTTAAGGCCTTCGGGCTCCTCCAGACCAGAGTGTGTGAGCAGCTCCCCCTCCCAAAGTCCAAATGCGGGGCAGAGGGTAGTCTTGAACTGGGCCCTGATGCTGTAAATGATTGTGTGTTTTTCGACATCCATCAGCTCCAGAAGGCCCGCTTCGTAGTCAAGCAGTATGCCTATGCGTTCTGGCTTGCCCACCAGCGCCACGGGGACTATCTTGTTTCGGGTCATAGCAAACCATTTGCGCTGGGCGTAGCCAAACACCCAGGAGGAGCTGTTGGTGCCCACACAGTCCTCTCTGGACATCAGCTCCTCGGCCACACCCAGACGAAACTCTTGAGACTTTTTCACCGTCACCTCCCAGTAGTGGCGCCCGCCGCTGATCTTCTCATCGCCAAACACAACGGCCCAGTCTCGGAAGCGCTCTGGGTTGCTTGGCACGTGGGTGGGGTCCAGACCCAGCATGCGGTAGATGACGGCAGTGTTTTTCTTGAAGAGGTCCAGACTGCTGTGAGCTGTCCGCTCATCGAGCCTGAACTGGAGATCTACAGAGAATAAGGAAAAAAATGTGGCGATGACTTTAAAGGAAGCCTCACTGATCGTGTCATTAGCATCTAAATCTGGCTCTATGCTTATCATTTCGATTTGATAGCACAATCATTTTGAGAAAATTTGCTCAAATCCCGTTAAAGTGTTATTCATCATTATTCTACAATTAAAAGTCAGTGTGGGAAATCACCAGTGCGCATGCCCAAAGATGATTGCCCGTTTCCCCTCTGCAATTTGATTGGCTATGAGCACTTCTGACGTCATTATCGATGTGGACTAGCATTAACGTTAACTAGCATAAATTTGAATATCTGCCGTTTGAAGAGAAAATTTGAGATTAAGGCTCGACATCCTTAACATCTCAGTGCCCACCTGCCAAGGGACACGTTATATACACCAAGTCGCAGGTAAAAATTAATACATAATTATAGTAATAATAATAAATTATTACATAAAGCTATAGTTTACGGCTCAATTTTGGGTAACTTCAGTAGACAGGTGAGGAATTAGGCAGTAGAACAAGCAAAATTGGGGAGAACATGCAACGTTATGTGCCTAACTAATCGGATTATCACCTACGACTGTAGGAAATGTGTATAATTGTGGATTTTTTCTGGTTTTGCATCTGTCCAAATTAGTCGTTGCACCACCATTTTTGTCCACTTAAAAACGCCACTGTAAACTACTCAACTAACCGATAAGTCTTGTTCAAGTTAGTGAAGACAAAAGTTATGGGTCTGTTTAAAACAAATTGACAAGTGTATCCACCAGAGGAAACTTGCTCAACGTTTCCTCGACTTCCTTCACGTTTGTTTGCTTATTTGTTTTGCCAACAAGACGTGTTGACTGTTACTTCTTTACAACCCATTTATAAAGTTCGGTATTGTGGCAGGAAGGACGAGTTATAACAGGAACGGTTATAACAACCAGAACAATAACAACCATTGGTCATTTGCTGTCAGTAGCTTTGCCTGCTGGGACACTGACCTCTGAGCTGCAGCTCAGAAGCTAACAAACTAGTTTTCTTATTCTCTTTTACAAAACATCCACTCACTGTTCACCGTCGAGGTGGACAAGTAGCATCTCATCGGCCTGTGTGTGACTGACAGGGAGGGGACAGTTCGTCCGGCCAGTCGACATAGACGGGCTGCTTTCACGGGTATCGCCATGGTTTTCAGTGCTGCCGCTGCCGCTGCTGCTGCTGCTCACAAGTTGTCTTCTTCTTCTGGCTCTTAAAATGCAGCGCGCTCTGTCGCCCCCTGCAGGCCTGGAGGGGGAACACCACAGACCCGCCACATGAAACGCATCAGCACCAAGGACAGCATGAAGGAAGGCTCAACGTTTGCAACCGTTTCACTTCTCAGCAAGTAAACCTCTGAAACCCCAACTGACCTTTACTTTATTTGACTGAATTATGGGAAAATGTGAATCAAATGAGATTCACAAGACATCTATATTTTGATGAAACGATGCAGCCTTAAAAAAAAAATACAGGGAATCTCAGTAGTAACATTAGAGCTGCAACTAACGGTATTCATCTGTCGTTTATTTTCTTGACAAGGCAACAATTAAAGTAACACATTCTCACATTTGATAAGCTGGGGCCAGGTGTCATTTTTACTTACAATGACTTAAACGATAATAGTCCTCAGTAAAGAGCTTGAACAAGCTTAACGTGGCAATCTCGAAGATTTTCATTCAAATAAATGTCTGTTGAGTCACCGTCACCGAAGGAGGTAACACAATGGTGATTGAGACTATGGCCGACTGATGAAAGTTTTGCAATATATGCAGTTTTACAAACTGCGTGTCTGCGGCGACATTCCTGGAAAACATGCTGTACTCAAGTTTTTCTCCATTGTATAGACAATTCTGAAAACTTGAAGCTCATTTATCAACAAAAAGACTTAAATAGAATCGGAGTAGCACGGACTCCAGACTGCTAAACTCTAGCTCAAAAACATAAAGTACACGAGAGTAAAAGTAAAATAAACACACAGAGTAGGGGTTCCTACTAGCAACAGAATGTTCAACTGAAACAGAATAACCACATCACATTATTCCTTCCAGGAAACCGTATTGGATAAGTTATATGGACCTGTAAACCTGTAAAGTTTTACCGTTATATTTCTCAACATACTATAAGGGTCTAAAGTGCTTCCAGGTTGCTGAAAACCGACACATTCCCAGAAGAAGTCTGACCTTAGTTATTTAATTTTTTTAAAGTTCATGTTTGGCATTTGGCTCTAAACAAAGAGCAGTGGGGATCCATACTAAGTGCGAGCTTCAAAGGTGGGTAAGAACCGCCGTTGAATACTTAAACTTCCAACTCGTAATTGGATTCGATAACAAAAAGTATCTTTTGGCTTCTGCAGTATTATTACAACGGTGTGTTACTCCACAGCCGTGGTTGAGGATGTATACAGATCACTTACTATATGTATAAATACAGAACTTGAGTAAATGACTTGGTCACGGTCACATCTCAAAAACCATACACCTTTGGTTTGCTTAAGCTTCATTAATATTTTGAATTGAATAAACATCTCTGCATTAGTTATAGCTGTTTATACTGGATATTTAGATTAGATGAGAACTGCTCCGGGGCACAGTTGCAAATGTAGTAGGACCTTTAATGTCAAAGATAAGAATCTTTTATTTCATGCTGACGCATTTAAGGTGGGTGATGCATCTTTCATGACATGTAATAAATATTTTGTTATATTAACAAAGCTTGATTCAGCCTTGCTGCACAGTCAGATCCATTTTTCACGCCAGTATCCAGCCGGGGACTAAATGTCATTGTTTATTCATGGTCCAATCTAAAAATGATTTTCCTTTGTGGTGCCTGATGATGGCTTTGTCTTGGGGAGTAGCTGTTCAGATACTCTCACCTCTTTGAACTTCTGCTAGACATGTAGGTTTGGGTAGAACCTTCCCTTTTAAATTTCTTTCTCTATTTCAAGTCTGAATTGGATGAATTCAGAATGTAAGCAAAGTCATGACAGATACACTAATTACACAACACACATTGCCATAACAACATTACTGTTCCACATGGTATACTATTGGGAAATAAACTAAATTGATCTGTCATATATATATATATAAATGTAACGGTCTATCTTTGCATTTGGGACGGTTGGTCACACAAAACAAGTCATTTAAATATGTCTTGGGCTCTTGCTATTTTAACTGTACAGACATTTCAGAGACCACATTTTTCTAGATTTGATTTAGTTGTTTTATAGACCAAACAATGAATTGATGAATTGATAATATAATCATATTAATCAATAATAAAAACAATTCTCAGTGGCAGCCGTAGTATATGTTGTAAGCTGTTAAATAATGCAATAATAATGATGTAAACCGTATAAATCTAATCATGGAGGCAGACTTTGAAAGAGTTCAGTACAGTTTCATGTGTTGTTTTTTTTACCTCTGTCTAAATACTGGATTATATTTCGGTCTGTGAGTGTGTTGAATCCTTGGTATTTGAGTTTTATTTCATCTCTTTCTACTTTATTGGCTGCAGGGAAGTGCTGCTCTCCCTCCATCTCTCCCTGTTGGCATACATTGACACAGTCTGTTTACTCTGAGTTGCCAGATTTGTCCGGGTCCGCCAGTCTCAGTGGCCGGGTATAGTGGTCACTCCGGCTGTATGTGGTTAGAGGGACACTGCACCAATTGTACACTCAAAGTTCAGTCTAATTGTCCTGACAGGAGCAGCCTGTTGAACCAATGTCTCCTGCAATGGAACTTTGAGTACACGCCTGTCAGAAATACAGGTGAACGAAATGCTAAATGAGAGATTGCACTGAAGAACAGAGGCCAGCAGCCTAATGCCCTTTTGCTGAAAGACGTTATGAGCTTGCCTCATATAAAGTCAGGATATTTGGGGCCTCTGCAGCTTCGATTTGCCCTTTCTCCCTTTAATCCATCTCTCATGACACCCCTAATTTTATGGAAGCCTGATACCAAAATTGCAGTTGTTCCTCTTTAATGCGCCTATTGCTCAAATTCCTTCCACTTGGTGCTCTCTCTCTCCCCCCCCCCCCCTCTCTCTCACTCTCTCTGTTGTTACTCGGGCTGCGGTTAAGCTGTGAAACTACAGTAACTCACAGGTGAACAGCAGCGCGTCAGTCCACCCTCCTCTCCTCTCCTCTTCTCTCCCGCCCACTGCCGCTGCTGCCAGGCAGGCAGACACAAACACGAGCGGAGGAAAAAGAGCTCACGACTCTCCACCGACCAGAATAACCAACCGTCTTGACTCTCAAACACGTTGTTTTTTTTCCTAATTCCAGAGTGGGGAATCTCCTGACTTGACCTGAGAATCTGCGGGTTTGAAAGGACACGCGTAAAGGGCAGCGACAGGGGAACTCTTAAATAAATGAGCCGGAGTGTCAAAAAGGATTCTTTCTCTTTTCGGTCTCCGGGTCTCCTCTTGTTGGCGTGCAGCAATGATGCGTGCTTCACTGGACTCCACCAGCGAATTCGCAGGCTGATGAAACACTTTGTCAATCCTCTTTTTCTTTCTTTGCTTTACTGCACCCCAGTGAGAAACCTGCAAACCATCACAGTAGCGCAGCAGTGATAGATCTTCCTATTGACATTTTGGGTTGTGCGTGCTTTTCAATCGCCCTGCTCTCGTGAAATGCATCACTTCTGCTCGCAATTCCCGCCCGTCTGACTTTTGTTTTTCATAAAAGAGTGGCGGCTGATCACAATGTTTCTCCATCTGTCTGCGTGAGGGATGGCGACCAAACCGCGCCAAGTCCAAGAGTGGTTATCTTCACGTTCGCACATGTTCGGATGGATAATGACAGCTTATGCCACAGGTGAATGAATATCGGCTCGGTTTCTCTCAGCAGCGAGTGTTTTGAAGCTGTTTTTGTGACTCTGGCATTCAGATCGAGCTTGTTGCACGGTGACGATGGATCTCAAAGTGGACACCGAAGAAATGGACACAAGTCAACCTCCACCCATCGAAGTTTTTGCGCACAGCTCGACTCTGCACGGGATCTCTCACATTTTTACGTACGAGCGGTTCTGCGTCAAACGCTGCCTGTGGGTCGTGTTCTTCTTGGGGTCTCTGACCTTCTTGCTGTTCGTGTGCGTGGACCGGATCCACTTCTACCTCGAGTACCCGCACGTCACCAAACTGGATGAGGTCACGACCCCGATCATGACGTTCCCCGCGGTCACCTTTTGCAACCTGAACGCGTTTCGGTTCAGCCGGGTGACGCGCAATGACCTGTACCACGCAGGGGAGCTGCTGGCCCTGCTCAACCAGAGGTACGACCACTTCAAAAGTCTCTACTGCATTCTACTGTGTATTCTTTATTCTCTGTATGTTGTTTTCCCTTAATATCAAATCATGTATTCAACCCTCCACCCTTTCCCCCTGTTATTGTGAATACATACATTAATTTCATATTGCAAATATCAGTAGTGGAATGTAACTTACTCAAGTAGCCTACTGTACTTGAGTTCAAACTTCAGGTACATTTACTGTGGGTGTTTCCATTTTTTTTGCCACTTCTACAGTTCAGAAGGAAAATTGTACTTTTTTCTCCACTATCAGACGTGACAGCTATAAATACGAGATACTTTGCATATTAAGATTTAGACACAAAACCTACAATGTTCTTGTAAAATACTGCTACAAATGTATCTGTTAATGCAAAATTGTCGACCAGCTACAACAGTAAAATGCTGCTTACACATAACTGCATAAGTAATAACACTCACAGGGGCCACTTTTCTGCATTTTCATTATTTAGGTACATTTTGCTAATAATTCTTGAATACTTTAAAGTTATATTTCCAATGCAGGGCTTTTACTTGTAAAGGAGTATTTTCAATACTTTTACCTAAAGCTAGGTACGGTAATTAAAAAAAAACATCTTTTGTTATACTTGTTGAAATTGTCAGTAAATCATGGTCTTTTTGACTCTAAATTGACCATAATTTACTAAATGAACATCATGCTGTATTGAAGAAGACTTTAAACTAGCGATTGAGACCATAAACCTACATTTACAATGTTTACTGAGGTAATAAATCAAGTGAGAAGTAAGGTCATTTTCTCATAGACCTTTATACAATCTGACTTCTTTTTGCAACCAGAGGAGTCGCCCCCTGCTGCTCAGTAGAGAGAATGCAAGTTTTAAGACATTTCCGCATTGGCTTCACTCGGCAGAACCGGAGGTTGCCGTCTGGTTGCAGAATGACAATAAATGATCTCTGACCCTTGAACCTTCAAGCTACTTTCATTGGAAAAGAGTGAGCAACACTAGGCTGTTTTTTTTAGTTGGATCATTTTTCAAATCTAGCGTACTCGTGTTGGTTTCTCCAATGTTACTTTCCCAAGCTTTAGGTAAACAATCTGAATGCTTCATCCACTGGCAATTGTGTCAAGCTCTGATAGTTTGTACCTTGTTGAGTCACTCAGTGCTCGTCAGGCTTGAATTTACTGAGGCGTTATAATCGGAGAACGGCAGCCGTCTTGTCGGTGCAGCTGAGGGCTCTGGATGCTGGAGCTGGCAACCACATATGCACATGAGGAAAAGAAGCAGAGAGTCAGCTTCCTTTGATTACAAGTGAAATGACAGATGCTCTGGGTATCTTTGTCAGTTATGCATTTAAATCCTCATGTTTCTGTGACTTTAACAGAGCCGAAGACAACTCCACTACTTCACAGTAAATGCACTTTGTTTCTGTGCAGTCAAAAAACGTAACTTCTCTGGATAGTTTACGTGGATGAAGATGGTTGCACAGGTCTGTCCAAGGAGCAGAGAAAGAGGAAAGATCTCTTCGAGAGAGTGGCTTTGAAAGTTGTCTGAAACATGTTGCTCTATGTGGTGTTGTAATATTGTTCCAAATGTCAACAAGAGCAGCCAAACTGAAACAAAACAGCAGGATAGTGTTATTTGCCACGTTTAGTGACCAGTGTCTGTCATCTGAGTGATCAAGAACTCAAAAAAAAGGGGGAAAGGCTCCGATGATTTGAACCTCTGACAGGCTGTCAGTTAAAGAGATCAAGGTGAGGGCTCAGCATACAGCGCTGAAGGCCTCTGATGGCTTCGCTTTTATATGCAGCCAATTTCTATCCTAAATCTTTAATGAAGATCCCAGAATGAACACTAAAATTTGCTCCTATTTTTCTGTGACGCTGGTGTCACTGATGATCAACACTTGCCATCTGGACTTTTTTTAATTTATTTTTTTAATGAATACATCTCATAATATCGCATTTCCAGGCAGCAGTTCACATGAAAGACTTTTGCAGAGTTTGAGACCGAAGCATAACTGTGGCTGAGTTTCCTTCTCCGTGTACTCATCTCAACTCTTACACTCTGAAGTAGGTTTAGTGTTTATCCTGCCTCCCTTGGCAAGGCATAGAGGTGATGCAACGGCACACTTAGCTGTTGTACCCGCGGCCAGAAATGAAAGTGCCTGTGGCATGAAATCCATTTAAGACTGTTCTCTGCTCACTTCCCATGTTTGGAGTCATTGGTCTGAGAAATGTCTTGTGGCATGATATTTAAGCTGCACACATCCTGAAGTGTGAGCCTTCGCCGATCCCGGCGGCTCGTTCTCATGGGATTTTAACTCATAAGTGCCTTCTTGGCGGGATTTTCCACAACACAAACAGTGGGGGAGCGAGTTGCTCTCCTGAATTGTGTTCTCTTTCAATCAAACAAAAACACTCCACTGCTCTGCCATAATGAGGCCTAATTCAATCTTAATGTCACAAAAAGAATCCCTGAACTAACAATGAGGTTATTTATTATTGATTTGATCTTTGAAAGATTCCAGTTACCTAATACATCGTACATTACAAGCTCTTCCTTAAATACGAGAGCATCTCGTTTGTATTAATGTAATCCTTAAAAACATATTAGGTGCAGAAATAGTCAGTCACACAAAAGATCAATGAAAGACCATATCCACCACACAATAGTGGCTACATTCATATGAGAACATTTCATTTGAGGCAGTGTTCTGGAAAAAAACGCAATTTGCTCTTTGGTGAGTCCATTAAGATGGTGACATTTTTAATAATAGCACAATGGGGGGGGGGGGATCACAGCGAGGGTAGAGAGGTTGGGTGCATTTACAGCGATTCTGCTCTTTTTTGATACGAGGCAGCATGGTCAGATTTCTGTGAGCTCCATTAAATTAAAGGAAATTTCTTAGTGCCACTGAAAATGCTGGGTTTGATGTGGGTTGTCTGGCTCCCCACTCAGTTACTCGCAGGCCTTTTATTCCTAATGCAGACTCGGGCTAGTAATGCAGACAAAATGAAAAATCACAGTGTAACTGAATACCAAGCTATCAGTAATGTGGTGATATCTGGGGCTTAGCTGTTCCCATGCAAGAAAACCTTTGAGGACTCAAAGTATTATTAGTAATATATATATGATGAAACATGAGAACATTCATTCTTCATTTCAGTGGACGAGCTAATACGTTGTATCCCTGTTACTGTAAGACTAGGAAATACAACCCTAACAACTCAATATTACAATATCATATATACATGTATATTGAATATGGAGGCTAATTGGAATACCATTAGTTATTATTAGGCCATGAACCAAAGTATTGGACAAAAACCTTTTGACCTGATTCTTGCACTAGAGAAGAAAAATGTGGGGATCACCAAAGTGATTACAATTCAACCTGAGAGGGACATGAGTGTCTGTACCAAATTTCAAGAGAAGCGATCCAATCATACTGGCATTAGAGGTAAAGTCCAAAAATCATGAACGCAATCAGAAAATATCATCTGGGGAAAATTAATGTCTGTATGAAATGTTGTGATAATCCATCATGTAGATGTTAAGATATTTCTCATAATAGGGAAAAACTTTGACCTGCTAGTGTTGCTCGAGGAAATATCAGAAGAGTTTCTCGGATTCATCATCTGGGGACCATGAATGTCTTTACCAAACCTCATGTCAATCCGTCACGTTGTTGTTGTGGAGATATTCCTGTCTGGACCAAAGTGGTGGACCGAGGGATCGACATTGCCATCCTTGGACCCAAGCTACAAATCACATTTAACATTTTAGTCAGACTTGCTGTTAAGTTTCTGAATGTATATGACTGTTTAAGTGAATGTTCTCATGGCTAACACACTCCAATAAACACATTTCTCTCCACGTTTGAATCCAGTTAAGTGAGAATGGAGTTGAAGAGTGGCCTGAAGTTCCTCCATCGACAGTGAATGGACTCTTTATGGGCCCGCACAGCTCTTGTCTGTACTTTATTATCTACTGTACGATAAAGCGTTACACTCTGGTAGTGCCATCGGTTCGGAGCCAGAAAATGCTCCAGAAACAAAACCCTCAGTTGTCTGTCTCTTGTGATTCATTGTGGACTCTATTATTTTTAGCTTTGGTTCAGAGGGGGAACGGTTGAGATGAAGGCTCATAAACCTTCCTGAAGTGTGCAAATATATGAAGTCGACTTTATCGTCAGTGATCATTCACTGTAAAGTCCTGTTCCTCCCTCCAAACCTACCTTCATAAAATATGCACTTAAAATGTATGAAATACTTCTTTGACTTTTCTTTCTGTCTGTCGGGTTCTTCCAGGTATGAGATCAGGGACATACATCTTGTGGAGGAGAGTGTCCTGGAGAGCCTCAAGGTTAAAGCCGACTTTCATAACTTCAAGCCGCGACCCTTCAACATGCGGGAATTCTACGACCGAACCGGCCACGACATCAACGACATGCTGCTGGCCTGCCACTTCCACGGCACTGAGTGCAGAGCGGAGGACTTCAAAGTGGTGAGTTGTCTCCTAAGACGATTTGATCCAATCTTGATTAAAGGATGAGTTTAGTATTTGCCAACAAATCCTGTTAAAGACCAAAACCAACAATGAATTCATCCTGCTACAGTAACAAGTGTTGTCTGTGTAGCCAAAGCCTGATGTAGCACATTCCTCTTATTCCGGTTATTGAAAACCAACATTTACATTTTTCTAACTTTCTGTGAAAGGAAAACTATAATGACACTGCAGCTATTGTGCACATTTTTCCCACTATCCAAAAAGGATAGAGCCTCTTTTTTTGACATATTTGTGTAGACGTCGTCCAAGCTTCTGGCTTGTGGATGGTTTTTCCCATAGCAACAGTTTTACTGACATTTGAGAGCTGTCGTTGCTAAGAGTAAGAAACACGTCACAGACCTCTAAAGGTTACAAACGCTGAAACAAGACATTTCTTTTGTAACAAGCCCATGTAACAGTCTGACGGTAAGGTAGTTTAGTGTTGCACTGCACATAAATATAATTAATTCATGTCAATATAGCCTCTGTATGAACATACTGGTTATTAAAATGCTATTGAATAGTGTAACAAGATGTATTGCATTTTACACACAAAAAAAGAGTTATATACAATGAAATAGAGCACTTGGTATACAAGCTAGCTAGCCGTGACAAGCCAACTGTTTGACCCACCAGTACGTATATTTTGCTCCTTTCTAGACAAGAAAGCAGCACATAAATAGACGCAGGCCTCCAAACATCGCTCATCCACACTCAGTAACATGAGGTGAGACATCCATAGTTGGTTGATTACTAGAAGTTCATCCCTTTACATTCAATATTTGGGAGGATGCGCCGTGCTGTTCTGTTTGTATACCAAGATAAAGCTAGTCAGACATTGTCAGTTGAAACCAAAAAAATTAATTATTATTTTCGTAATTACAGCTTTTTACAGACCAAAAACAGTCAAAATAGACACCAATTATGCTGATTTCTCGCATCAATAAACCACAATGGACATGTGGGCGCTGTTTATTTTGAGTGGATCCCACAGACACAGTCCTTCTTACTGAAATGCTTACTTGGGCACCAAATCCGCCGCTGAAAATAGTCCACAACAAATGCCCCATTTAATCCTGTTTGAGTAACGTTTGCTAAAAATTACAATGTGCCCGTGTTTTAGGAAATGATTGCTTTAAAAAAAGAAAGATTTTCGTCTTCAAAAAAGAATTTGGGGATTTAAGAGTCACAGACAGGAAAGTCGTAAAGTATTGTGAGGCAGATTAACACGTTGGTCTATTCATTATTATTTTTTTACAATAAGAAAAATATAGAATATCACAAGCCTTCTTTTCCTTTAACATTTCTTTATTTTTTTTATTTTTTTAAATAACACAGTTCATTTTATTCTTTGTTTGAATAGTAGCGTGCAGACAACACTCACTGTATAAATCATAGGACTATCTATTTAAAGAATGATGAAACCCCGACAGCAACGGAAGGAAAACACATTTTTCTAGGTTAGTTTTCTGAACTGGGGAAACCTGCTGTGATTTTGTCTGTGGACGCTCTTGGTTTCAATCAGAACCTTCTCTGGTGTAAATTACTCACAGTACATGTCGTTGGGTGAACATGTTCGTCTTTTATTCCCAGAGCGTGTGTCAGACAAAGTCTGAAATACACCTCTGTGATTGAATCTTCTTTTCCTTGTTTTATGATGACAACACCAGGGTGTGTTCATCAGTCTGCCTGTAAAGTACGTTTTCAATCTGTGCCGACAAGTCCTTGTTAAAATTCATGATCAAACGTTCTTTTGGGCTTTTTATTTATTCTTTTGAATCCCCGCAGCTCTGAGTAAATGTTTACATCTACCTTTTCATCTTTCATGCTTTACTCACAAAGCAAAGGTGTTATTGTGCAGCAATGTCCTTTTTGAAATGCAACCCTTGTTGAGAGGAGGTGTGGAATGATGCAGTGAAGCTGGTCAAAGACATTTTTTTAATACAGTCCACTGACATGTATGTCCACGTGACGGATGCTCGTGTAAGTTTACTCTGCAGCAAGAAGTAGAGGCTGTAATGTCTCTGCCATAAGAAGCTCGCTGTTGCTGCTGTCGCACCCAGACACCGCTGCCAACGGTCACTGGCATCAGACATGGTTTTTAATTTGGAGCTGAACATTGATCATTCCACGCAGCCGCCTCACTGAATAGATTGGATTAAGTTTAATGGTATTTTATCTTTCCCCAAGAAGATTCATGTTTATCTTCACTGGACATCTCTGGTTGTAGATCCTCTTATATATATATATATATATACAATGACACCAAAGAGGAGCTCAATATGCTGCCTCTTACCTTAGCAGCTGCACTGAAGTAGCTTTGAGGTGATATTTTCTGCTTATGGGAAATTTTATATATGTTCTCAGGAACCCAGTGAAAGGAAAACTATACTGGAAGCCTTTATGCAGTTTGAAGTAGTGATATTAGTCTGGATCAACCCAGTTATTAGATGACTCGAGTGGCAAGTAGCAACTCTGATGTATTCTGATTTCTTCACAACAGCTCCTCTTTGAATTTAGAATTCACTTCTGTACTTTTGTCGTCTTTCTTAGAGCTCTGCATTGTCAGGCACCTGCCTACAGTAAAGGAGACTAAAGGTGGCTCATAAACTGGACACTGCAAATAGCTCAAGACCATAACGGTTTACACTCGCCTTTGTTTAGTGTTTTCTATTTGCTTAATTTATTATTTAGTTTTTTACTCTTATGTTGTGTCTCAACTTTATGTCAATTTAATTTAATTTATCAAAATTACAATTTTACCTCTAAAGGGTTTTACAATCTGTACACTCTATCTTCCATTCAATGTCTTTTGCTTTTGTGTTTTATTCTGAAGAAAAGCTGCTATACATGAATAAACTTTACTGTCTTAATAATCTGATTGAAGGGAAATAAATACACGTCCTACAGCGTTGGGGGTTGAACACTCTCAGCTATGTGTCAGTCGAGTTACAGCCTCGCGTTAACTTATATGAGAATGATTCAAACATCAGTATGACTCTTAATGAGTCACAGTTCTAACTCAATAAGCCCGGCAGAGCTGAGATGTTCAGTGCATGTACGGTACGAGCTGTTCTTCAAAGTGAAGTGAGTATTCTGAATCATTGTCACTAAACGAATCCGTAGCATTTAGCAGCGCGGCTCCCCTCCCTGGTGACTGAGAGCCTCGCTGTCAGCTCAGCTGTGATTCAGTTGATTACTTCCTCATTTAAATCTTATCAAACGACTGGGACGGTTATCACATCATGGTTGTCTCACTGGTTTTCACAAATAGATGGTCCTGCACTGAACGTATGTATGTCACTGTGATGTGTTCACTTCCTGCTGCACGTATACTGAATTACCATTGAATGGATGCGATCATTCAGCTTAGAAAAATAAAGAGACCAAACTGCAAAGTCACTGACTTTTAATCTTTAAACAGAACTAAAGGCGATTTGAGTCAGCAAGTGATTTGTAATTTCCACCTCTATGCAGAGAAGACTCATTACTTTATTTTACTACATAATGCATTTATTTACTAATTTACTATATGACTCATCAGTGGTACAAACTACTTCCTCCAAAATGAAAAATAGGATTTTCTTCGTTGCCATTTTCCATCTATCAACCAGATGCCCTCAGACTTTCCGCCCATCTTACACACCTTTTTCCCACTTTCCCTTATCAGCCCTGCAGTACATATCTCAGCTCCGTTCCTTCAGTCAGTTACCAGTTGTCCGTGTTGCTCATGTCTGCCTGCCTGCTCCTTTTCCCTGCCTCGTTCTGGTTTGCCAGTATAGGTCCTCGGTGTTTTGACTTGCTACCCTCACCAGGAAGCCTCTATATTTTGTCACTTTTGTCATTGAACCATTGAATTGTCCCTGTCTGCCGCGACTGCATGCGTTCCTTCCTCTAGTGCCTGACTTCCACCTTGTGACAGTTTCTTTTTACTGCTGTAACAAGTTAATTTCCCCTCTGGGGAGGAAAAGTCAGTCACATTTTATTTTTAGCATTACACCGATTTTAAAACCGCTGCAAAGAGAGCGATGGTGTCGAAATCGGTAGTCAGACCAGTGCAGAGTATTCAATAGGGTAGAGTTCACTATTTGTCAGCTATTTCTTTTAGTGGATATCATAACAATAATTTAAATTGTATGGAAATGCTGCTGATCCACTTCCTGTGACTTTGGTCTCTTGTGCGATGAATTTTGTTAGTTTGTTATTGCTTGTGACATTCTGAATTTTATAAATGCATACGTTACAACCTTTAGTTTAGCTAGAGCAGCTATCCATCTGGCAAAGTTTAAATGTTATTTTCGGTACCTTGGGGCCCACATAAATCTAAAGATCGGCTTTTGTCACAGCAGACATTTTGACATGTAGGAGAAACACAGGTGTAAATAATAAAATGAACGATGGCTGAGCTCTATTTCGCTGCTTCAGGTTCGAAGTCCTGGTCCTGGGTTGGCTGTCATCGTTAACGAGTCATTCCTTCTATAGTTAAAATGTTTGCTGTGAAAAGATTTCATTAAATGATGTGGGCCAAGACCACCTTTGAACCCTGAAACATGACAAGGCCTTGAATGAGTTTGTTGTTAAAATATTAAATCCCCCCCTCAAACAGAACAGTCTCTGCACTGAGAGGTGCCGATTGTGGTTCTGTGGCACTTTAATGATGCAGTAGTTGTTGGCCGAGCAGAGCGCTCTTTTCCTAAACCCCCAACCATTACATCATGACTTTTCCCTGATTGGATTGGAGACAGCCTTGTGGTTCTGAGCACATGCTCCCAAGCATTTGCTTAGTTCTGTCTCAATAATTCATTTCAGCAGTGGAATATGAAATGCACACATATTAAGCATGTAAATAGTTGTTGATAGTGCGTGTGTGTGTGTGTGCTGTGCTAACACCCACTCAAGCATCTTATTGACCTTTCCGTGTTTTTTGTCTACTTTTGAGGGGGATGGATAATTTATCTGGTAGTTAATTTATGTAGCTCACAAGTCCAAGACTGTTTCTTAAACTGTCCTCCTCCTCCTGGCTCTCGACTGTGATGGAGCAATTTCTCTTCTCTTTGAAGAGCATTGCGGCGTTCAGGAAATTGCATCCGGCCAGAACGTAGTGGCAGCAGAGAAGTGTTCCCCCTGGAGACGTTTAAGGCCTTTATTTCTCTCCTCTCAACCTCCCTTTGTTATCTACATCACCGCACAGCTCCAGAAAACTGGGAAATGCTCTCCCTTTGAAGACCGTCTTTGATGCATTGCATTGTTAATCTTTTCATTGTTTCATTGCAAAGTGCTTGATGAATAAGGAAATAGGTATATCCCAACTGACTGTTCTTTGTGAAAAGATCAAAAAGAATAAAAAAAGAGGCTGATAAGAAACTATTTCAGGCTGTATGTGATACGAATATATATTCAGCACTCAACTGAATTGACAGGATCACTTCTTTAAAACAATAAATGAAGCCCTCCCATATTATGTGGAAAACAAAGGAGCGATTGCCTCGAGGGTAGACTTCTACAATTGATGGCACACACACAGAAAGTCGAGCATGTTGTCATCTCCTGTCACAGAATTTCAAACGTTACCCATTTATTTTTCTGCGTCCTCAAAGCTAATATATTTCCTGAGGTGGTGTTTAATAATACACCAGTGTGATGAACAGTGGTCCCAAAAAAAGGGAGCGAGATACAATATTAGTTTTGAACCTTCAACCCGATTGCTTCAAATTAAAAACAAGATTCACGTTGACAGGATTCTTCTGAGATATTAAACTTCAGTTTGATCAGAAACTGAGTTTTCTTTCTAAAGAATTCGTAGAGGCTGTTCACATGTTGCGTCTAACAACGCTTTCATCCTTTTATTCAAGCTGTTTGGCTCCGTTACAACAAAACGACTCCTTTCGCATCGTCATCGTTGTTATAACAAAACATATCAATCATAGCCGCTTTAAGGAATAGTTTGACATTGTCCACTGTCTCGTGTCCACGGCCAAGAGACAGTTAGTTTAGCTTAGCTTAGCGCTTAGCTAGCTTGACTTTGGCCAACAAAATCCGCTTACTATTACCTCTAAAACTCGCTAATTGACACATAAAATCTCGTTTGTACAAAAACGAAGTTGCAAAAAAAGACAATTCAGCATTTATTAAACTAACCAGCTGCTGGCTGTAGCTTCATATTTACTATACAGACATGAGGGTTTCAGCAATCTTCTCATCTAACTGAAAATCCCCAAAATGTTAACAACTCATAACAGCTTCAAAGCAACAGAGGCAGGATCGTTTTTCCTTTCATCGTTGACGTTTGTTTTTTCCATAACCTTTCCAGGATACGCTTTGGATAATTGATTTCATTTTAAATTACAAAAAAGGAAAACCAATCAGGCTCATGTGAAGTTATTGTGTTCCTTCACCCAGAGAAACACTTTGAGGAACGGAGAAATGGCTCCGGCAGTTCTTGCAGAGTTATCGAAAGCACCCAGCGCTCCCCTTCTGCTCCTCAACAGTTGCAGAGAATCATCGCTGCTAATTAGACTCGGGAGGTATTTCTGAAGTAGACGGGAAACCGTGCTTATAAAAACCCACTCACCAGTGAACTCCAGTAAAGTAGAACGGAGCAAAGAGTCCCACTCGTGACAAGCCCTTCTCTTGGTCTGATGCTTGGCCCTCTTTTGTTTGTCAAACTCAAGACTTTGACAGCTCTACCCGGGGAATAGATGTGTGTCTGCAAGCTCCCAGCACACTGCTGTTGTCGTGACAGTTGTGTTATAATTTCTGTACTCTGATCGTTGCTGTCATGTCTCGAGAAGTCGACGCACATTTGTAGAAAAAATGTGAGACATGCTGTACCTCGGAGAAGAGACGAGACAGCTCGGTGGTATTCAGAAACGCTGATATAAAAAGCACCATGTTTTAACCTGTTTGTTATAAATCCTGTTTCTCTATTACGTCACTATTGACTATTTCCCAAAGCATTGGTGTTTGAAAGCAGTCACTGCTCATAGATGCATAATAGATGAGCAGAGATAAAGTGACTTTGATGACAAATAAATAGTAAAGGTGACTAAACATTTGGATTACTCTTCTCAAGTTTCAGTAAGTACATTTTCAAAATGTGCTGCCAAGAACTAAATCCAATGTGTGAAAGGTAGGAGATCTGAAATTGATGGTATGCTTTGGAAAAATGCTCAGCAGTAATATGAAATATACCCTAACCCTCTAGCGGCGGAATAAAGCGTATAAAACCCCCTCTGCACTGCATTGAAATCCCAAATACAGTTTCATTTCTGCACCGTGAGGTTGTCATTGAAGTGAAGGATTGGAAACAAATCCAGAGCGCTTTCATGTCTGGTTTCCAGTTAGACTGCTGCAAAGCTCATATAGTGATGGTCTTTAGCCGCAACCTGAACCCTCCAAAAGCAACCCAGAGGGGTGACGATGAGCTCCGATTTCTCTGACAGCTCCGTCCGTGTTGGGAACTGGTAAAGAACCAGACTCCTGGGGGGGGGGGGGGGGGGAACAGCCATTCTTTCCGCTGGCAAGAATATACTTAGGCTCGCATTTCCTCTGGGTTTTGTGGCCTGACGCGACAGATGTGAAGCACAGCCACCACCCACACTGCCCAGCGGCGTGCGGGTCAGCAGCTGCGCTCCACATCTTGGCTCCAGAACCTGTCGCATCCTCCTGCGCTGAGCCAGCAAAGTTATGTCACCTCTCGGTCACAGTGTTTATCCTCATTTGGTTTCCCCGTCTTTCGCTCCTTTTTATTTTTGTCTGCATTCCTCCTTCATCTCAACCCCTGCACAGTTCATCCCTCGCATCTGCCCCTATGGGCATGACAATCCTCATTACGTTTTCATGTCATGCTCTCCTCTCTCTCCTCTCTCACTCTCTCTCTATCTCCCTTTCCCTCCCTCCCTCTTATGCCCTTTCCTTTGTTCTCCTTGCTCCCATGACATCCCCCTTTTCACTTTCCGACTCAGGAGCCAAGAGTTTTCAAAGACAAAACAAAACAAAAATAAATCTTGATGAAGAGATCTTGAGGAGAGGATCGGTGGAGAGATTTGTGCACAGGAAGTCCCCCAAATAGCCTCTTAAATGTTTTCCCACTGCGATAAACATACAAACACATTTAGAGGATTAAATTAATATTCGCCCCAAAGTGCTGAACGAGTGGTATTTAGTGCTGACCACCTCCAAAGACTGATTTAGGGGCAGAGTAACCACATTACCCAGATCAGCAGGTGAATACTCCGGCCTCATAATGGTGAGTAATCCTGTACACGAAAGTAAACTGTCAGCAGCAAGACGAGCAGGAGAGCCATAGTGCAACTTTGTCGAGCGTATTTCCAAACAGGTACTTTAATGAACATTCACCTCCTTTACATCCCCGCAGATTAAACCCATCAAGTTTAAAGCCATGTTAAATTACAAGTCTGCCAGCATGTCACTTCAGTTATTATGTGGAACCCCAAACTCGGAGAAGACCTCTGTTTGTCAGATCCCCATAAGCTTCTCATTCACACTACTCATCACACCAACATGACTCATCTACTGTAAATAGAACAATAACAATTGACACAATTTAAACAACACAAAGGAAATAGACCAGCTCAGACTCGTTTCCATCCAAATGTAGCTCAAAATTTAAACAACTTTCCAGAAAATGTGAATTAATAAGTGTTTCCATCCACTAACATTATGTGAATATTTCGGAGTTGGATGTATTGAGATAAACAGCTGGTGGCACCAATTCTCCAGTTGAGTGATACTAAACGTTTACCTTTGTTTTTTTTATGCCATTAGATTCCCACCCCTTAAGACTGGAGAAACTGAGGGTTTTTAGGGAGTAGTAGGGGGACGTTTAGTGCATCATCAAGTGCAGGTTAAAGGAGAAGGAAGGATGGAAGAAGAGAGGAGGCGTGCAGTTTTGCCACAAAAGGCAAAAATCAGCTTTCACAGGGAGAGGAGTCAAATGCAATGACTGAGCTTTAAAACATCACCGGTTGTGTTAGCATACTCATAGCCTAATCATTCTTTTCATGGCTTTAACTGTAACTCCCACTTTAATAACCCAAAAACAAATGTGTTCATCTCAAGCCCCGGAGATATCTTATCCCATGTTGTTCAAGGGCGAACAGCCACACAGCGTCTCCATGAGACACCAGCTGGTTTCTAGACGGATCAGTAATGCTGATCAAGCACGCTCTATTTGCCCCGGCCTGAGAGGGGGAACCGCTTTTCTCTGAAGACATTTCGGACTGGGGAAGTAGGAGGAAGAAGAGGAAAAAAAAAACATAGATGGGCTGAAAATAGCCCGGGTTGCCTGCGCTGCTCTTCACATGGTTTATTTATCCTGAGGATTAGTGCAGGTGACTTGAAGGCAGGGATCTGTGTGGGCCGGAGACAGGCTCACAAAGGGCTAGCTGTGACTCAGACTGCTGGATGGAGTTAAGGAAGAGAGGAGACCGAGGAGGAATGATGCTGCAGTTCAGACCACCAAGCTCCTCTGTACTCGCCTGACCCCAAATCAGGCTAATTGTGTGTTTCCAGAGGCTGGCTGAGAGACACAAAGGCCTCTGATAGATGTGACAGAGAGGCTGGGAAGTCAGTGGTGGAAGGTAACTAAGTACATTCATAAATATACCTCCATTGCATTTATCTTGCAGCTATAGTACAGTATATAAGTTGTCACATTAAAAACATATAAGTTTATAATATACAATGCATTGGTGAAGATCAAACCAGCAGTCTGCAACCTTTTTGGCCTGTTACAAAAGAAGGTGTCTAGTTTGGGTTCCTTGTCATGTTTCAAATGTCTGTGAGGCGTTTCCTTTCCTTGTCTGGGTGCAGACCTTTGAATCTGGCCACTCTTACCGAGTTGAAGTTGACTGATTCTTCTGGCATTGTGACATAAAGAAGCGGTTTCTCGTTTGAAAAAGCAATTGAGTCAACGAGCGCTGGGGGAACTAATGATCAGCCAATCAGTGCCAGCGGCGGGACTAACGCCTTGTCAAGCGTTGTCGAGCTGTGACGCTCAATATCTCCCGACACCATAGTTTGTTAGCAAAACCAGTGGCTAGGCATCAGCGTCGACTTAAAATGTCGTTAGGCTCAGGCAGATACGTTTGTCTCCACGCTGCTGGAGACCCAGGACTTATTGCTGGGCCCGCTGGAGGGAAGGGAGGCGCCTGAGAACCACAACCAGGACTGGACTGGAGCAGACTGTCAGACCTCTGCTGCAGTAAAATGAGCGGTTTTCTGAAGGGAATCTGGTTCTTGGAAACACTGCCACTTTCGTCCACAGGGACCGCCACAATCCACACCACATGGAAGTTCCTCGTAGTAACTTTAAGTAAAGGATCTGAGTACTTCTTCTCCCACTGTGAGTAGTGCAGTGTGTGTTTGTATCAGATGGATCAGGATGGTTACAATCTTAGACAAGACGGCATTGAATGTTTCCATGGTTACCATGTCAGATTTGAATCACATTCACAAGACCACCATGAAAACATGGCATACTGGATTTTAATATTTCTCTCCGTATGAATGTGATATTGCTTTAATGAAGCGCAGTATGAGGTATTGTTAAACAGAGTGGAAGAAATTAAGCTATGCTAGAAGAATTTAAGAGGGACATAAGGAACATTTTGAAATAGGTTATCCAGTCAGATGCACAGGAATACACAAACACACACACAAACAAACTCCTAATAGTCCTGTATTGATCGGGGAACATGTACCGTAAACACTGCTGAATGGTAGCAGACAGCACTAACCCTGTAAACAATGAAATAATCCTGCCACAGTACAAACAGCTCTGACAGAGACACAAACACACAGAGAAGAAGACAGAGAGGCAGCTGCAGAATAAACCTGCTTTTATGTCTTTTTCTTTTCTTTTCTTTTTTTTCTTTCTGTGTAAACTGCACAAAAACTGTGCGCAGACAGACGGGGGCTCAGCGTGTGACGAGGTCGGAGAAATGGACGCAGGGCAGGACGAAGTGAGAAAAGACAGATGGGAGGAGTTGTAGTGACAGGTGGGGATGTGGGCTGTAGTCACTGTAGGTGTGAAACACCTTGCGGAAATGAACGGAACGAGGCAAGGACAAACGGATGAAAGATAGGGGAGAGAAGAAAAAACTGAGCTGGTGGCATGTTTTTTAGGACAAAAAAAAAACGAGGCTTTTAATCAATCAGGAGGTTTTGAATGGAAGGAGAAAGCTGCGGGAGATGGGAACAAGGAAGGCTCTGTCTGCATGTCTCACACTGACACTGCTTTAATGAGTCATTTATTTTAATGTGCAGGAAAAATCCTGCCCAAATTTACTCTGCTCATATTAAAGATTTTTATTATCGGGAAAGTAGGAGATATTAGTGTCTCTGCCAGGAGCATCAGACAACGGAGCACATATACAACACAAACACACACAGAGAAACACACAAACCAACATAGATAAAGCGCTGTTGCAGGAGGTAGTGGCATTCACAACAACCGCAGCAGCAGCAGCCTCCTCGGTGAACAGCCAGGAGACTGATTAGTATTTCCTGGATGTGCTTTTGCACTTTTATATCAACCTCAGACTGGCATTTCCACCACAATTACTGAGCTAATCAGTTAACCAGCGCTGGCCTGCAGCCTGAGTTTGTTCAACACTTTTTATCTGTTGTTTGTACTTCATAATGTTTCTGTGGGAAATAACGGCACGTCGGCTGGAGCCACAGTTCACGGGGGCCATGTGTGGATTTGTGCGTGTGTTGTATTGTTGATTGGTCGAGACCTCGGTTCCTCTGGATGCTGCACTCTCTTGAAAGATTATCATTGTGACATTTTGCGATTCTCGCACAGAATACAATGCAGACTGACAGGAGAGTTGGGAGACGGATAGAAAGACATTTACAGGCTGACAGGGAGGAGGAAAGGGGAAAGGACAAAATGTCCGGACTGCTCAATAACTGTCAATAATGTCTGAAGTTCACGTATTGGCTCATCAACGTCGTTTTTGGTCGCAGCGGGCAAATGTTTTTCAGCAAATAAAGCTTGAAGGACTGATGGGCGAACTCCCAAAGAATGGATTGCGGCCGTTGAATCACTTGCAACCGCTATCTTCCCCGTCTCAAGGTCCAATTTTGCAGCGTTAGTGCAGCAATGGCAGAGAGAATAAGAAATATGAATTTATCAGACTGTGAGCTGTAGCCCATGACTGAAGAGGTGCAGAGGCATTCCTCAAGACTTCAGGAAAGGAACTTAAACGTGACGGAGTGAAACCGTGTCTGTTAGGGCTCTTGGTGTTTTCAAATGCACACTTTCAGACTTCAGAAGATGGCATGATTAGAAGCAGAGGACAAAAGAAAAAATATCATTCCACCCTTATAATGTTACCACCAGCTCTCCGAAGACGGTAATAATTCCGCTGTATCTGCGTGTGGCTGATTTTTGTGAATTGGACTGTTTTTGCAATGAGGCTCATTTGCATAGAAAGGGGACAATTTTGCCACAAATGTATGCTATTACCTGATTCAAATACATGCAAATAGCACAGGAGCATGGACACACTATTTGCATGGCAGTGCAGTTGAGGGTGCATTTCAGTACACTACCCGTCCAGCACCAAACAGCAGACAGACACTGTTGGCCACTAGCTGGTGCACATAGTGAAGCGTTACGCAGCTAAAGAGCCAGATGTTTCCTCAGGAGTTGGTGGAGAGCAAAATCAGCGCTAAAAGAGAGTGAATATTGGACGTGCATTAATCAAGTGGACAAAAACAAGACTGCAATTTAATGCTAATGTTGCTTCGTGTCTGCTGGATGTGTTAGTGGGCAACTAACAAGTTTGCTGTATCAGCGGTTTGAGGTGATAAAATGTCAGTGGCTTATTTAAATCCATCAACTCGGGCGTAAATAAAAGAAAAAGAACACTCATATGGGGATTGAACGGCTCCCCTGACAGTCCTGTAATTCTGCTTGCTGCCAAAGAAGATCTCTTTTGCTCATCTTTTGATTACTGATTATTACAAGCACTTGTGTGTGTCTTTCAACTTCACATGCAATGGAAAGCTTACACCACATTAACTCCACTTGGCCTCCATCTGGTACTGCATTCTAACACACCTAATGGTCCAAGTTATTCTGTGACTTCGTACACCACAAGTGTCGGACGAGTGGGATGAAATGGCTGTGGGTTGACACTAAAGACAAATGTGTGAGATGTAAAACAATCACTTCTCTCATCAAACAGAGAGAGTGGAGAAATGATTTGTCCTTTTTTATCAAACGCATCATTTGGATGAATGGACATTTTTTGCCTCCCACACACTCACTTCAAATATGATGCAACTGTTTGTATAATGAAATGAAATTAAACACATCCCTCATGTCACTATGCATTGACATTAGGTAAAACAAGCATTTCCACTTAGTGAGTGATGTTCGGATAACCACCCAGAATAGAGGACATCAGTCACCGCGACGTGCGCTGCGGGCAATGACAGGTATATCTTGAAAAGCAAATTGCCTGTGCGTTCGTTGTTTACTCTCTGCTGGTCGTTGTTTCTCTGCTGCTCGGATAAGCGGAGCAGAGCTGAAGTTGCAGCCGAGGTAAATTTGTCTGGCGTGCTGTCTGGCCCGTCTCTCTCTCTCTCTCTCTCTCTCTCTCTCTCTCTCTCTCTCTCTCTCTCTCTCTCTCTCTCTCTCTCTCTGGGTGTCACACCTGTTTAAAGTAGCTGCAGAAAGTTATTATGCTGCTCCAGTCGTCAGTCCTCGCTGGGTGCAGATGCTGCTGTCTGCACCGCACGACCCCGCCGGTTCAGCTACTCTCCGTCCACGCCGACGCAACGACACTTCAGTGCTCAATTAAGGGATGAGGCGAGATGTTTTCAGTCTGATGGAACGGCGCGTCACACTTCTTAGAGAGCCTCAGGTTGTAATTTTGTCTCTGACCTCTGACATGAAATAAGTGCTTCTGCCTTTTAAATCCTGTGAGCAGCCTTCAAAGTTTGTCAGCAAAGTGATGCCAGAAAGTTCATACACTTCCCAAGATGACCTGGTATTAGAAGGTTATAGAGAGTGTTTGTAACTCCGTATGATATCTCATTTGGTATTTTCTTTCAGACTTTATGAAAAAAATGAAGCTTGTTCTTCCTTATTCCACTACAGCAGCTGCTATCAGAAGTTTAACTAGTCTAACTTTGCACGACAAGAAAGTCTTTTAAAAGTCGTGTAAATGACGTCTCTCGCTGAAGCCATGAGGCCTGTGTGTTTCGTACCGGGATGTACTCAAACAACGGGTCTTGCTCGTTCCTTTGCTTCCCAGCTGATGAGAAGAGTCGCTGGATGAAACACAAGAAGTTACATTTGGGCGTGGAACTTAGCTAAGTTACCTAGCTGGCTAGCAAGCCGAGGGATCGGCTTGTGTTGGTGTACATCTTGCAAGACGAGAGATGTAGTTCACTGAGCGGTAAATGCTGTTCATTAAAGGCTACTAACAAAACAGGAATATTGAATAAACAACAATATTATCTTTTTCTTTCAATACTATTCTTATCTAAACACATGCTGTTAACCCCACAACATGCTGAGTAAAGTACTAAATGTAGTAAACCTTTCTAGTTAGTATCAATGGGGTTTTGAATGTGGTTGTTCTGCTTGTTCAGCTGTCTCAAGGTGACACCTACAGCATTTTTGGCATTTTTTTTGACAGACCTTTTAGCAGACAGTGGTTTATCTACACATCAGGCACCAGCATTTATTTGGAGATGGTGTTTCTGTCCACCTGATGAATAATGGTCCAATATTTGCTCTTCTTTTTATTTCTCCTTTGCTCGACACACTAACTGCTGCTCTAAATATCTGGCTCTTTAGCTACTAAACAGTGTACAGTCGGTTTGAAGAGCGTTGAAAACAGCTGTCTGATGCCAAAAATGGCGCCATGAGTGTGTTGAGAATGAACCAAAACAGTGAAGTTAAAGACCGGGAACACCTGATCCTTTATTAATATGAAAATATGTATTATTTGTCTTTATATGAAGCATAAGAAATAGCTTAAGAATATAACTGTTGAGCCAAAATTATCATAATTTAACTTTAGCTGTAGCATAATGTAAAGTATGCTTAAGAGAAATGATGTGTGTGTGTGGGGGGGGGGGGGGGGGGGTTATAACTTAAGACAATAACCTACTTATGGAAGGCCACTGAGCAATCAGAGCTTTAATCCTTACACTTTCAAATAAATTTTGGCCTTATGGTCCCTCTCATTATAACTCTATTGTTGCTTTTTAACAAGGCAGTGATTGGGTGCCTGCATGTGTACGTGTGTTTAAAGAGTTATCAGAGCCCTGTGTTATCACCTCTGACACCTTATTAAGGACGCTGTTGTTTTAATTATACACCGATATCAGCGAGTGGAGATCGTTTTGAGTGGCGTTCATTATGTGTTCCGTGAGCATTTGAAGACTGACAATAAGTTCCACATTGTGAAGGCCGGAGGCACAGACAGGAAAAGGGAGGAAGGATAGCATGATAAGCATGTGTAGAAGAACACACAAATGAATTTGGGCTGACGAGAGACATCCACAACACTTTGTTTTTCACTTCATTCATTAGTCTCTCACTGTCACTAACCAGCATCCTTCCTTTTCTGCTGCTTTTACTCTTTCACCACACATATTTTTAAAATATCTTCATTGTTGCACACACGGCGCCATAGTTGTCGAATTCATCCAAAGTTGACCCAGAGTCTGAGTGTGGATTTATTTAAGTTGCAGACGGTTTTCTCACCAAAGCAACCTTTAGCTTCCACCCAGGTGCACAAAAAGGGGAAGATAACATACATTTAAATCAGTTTATATATGTTTCTTATCAAAATGCACCTTAGTGGTCGTAACCTATATTTTCTAATGCAGTTGTTCATCTTCTGTACTGAGGGGACTTCCAGAGTGCCCAAAATATCCCACTTAGCAACTCTATTGGTGCATGGAGTCTGATGACCTCATGTCACAGCCGGAATAAGTGAAGACACGCGTGTAGGTGTGCGGGACCTTTAAATGGAATATAAAGAAGAGGATTCATCAGAAGGTTAACAGTACCTGAACAATCCTGTATATCCCTTTTTTTCACACCGGCTTATTTGTATTCATCGTCACAGAAGGGACAGGACCTATATCCCAGCATGCATTGGGAGTACCCTCTGGACCTTCTTGCTGTGAACCAGTATACTGTGCAGAACATTAGTTTATTGCAAAATGTATGTAGCTTCAAAGAAACCCCTCACAGTATTCCTCAGAAAGAATAAAAAGAGGAGCAGGCCTTTTCATCTTGGTTTCAGGAAAGTTTCCGGTTTCCTTTCAGTTGCTGTAAACAAGCAGTCAGACCGGCTCATGACCAGCTCGACTCACTGTGGATACTGTGCGCTGCTGCTGTCGAACGCTCATAGAATGTCAATGTGGGAGCTGTGAAGGATATACGTATGAAGGGAGCCAGTTGTGCCATGCGGAGAGGAGTTTTTATATAGTTTATTTGGGCCTAAAAAAAATCGCTGATGGACATATGATTCCATGTTTCTCTCCTTCCTGCCTCCTCTCCCCTCAAGGGAGCTCATCCAATCCTCAGCAGTACTGTGCCAGTTCTCATGCTGCTGGCTTCAACAGTCGCTCTATTGGATCCTGATGTTTTTAATAAGAGTTGAATTCAAACTTCCCCTCTTTTTCAGACTAAGTTTTACAAGCAGTTGCAAATTGTCAATATGCAGATGCTGCTGCAGATTGGGTGCTGTGTGTTCCTGCTTTCCCTCTGATTTGTGCAGCAGCGAGGCGCTCATCAAGCCATCATTTGATTGCATTGTGTATTTCGATAACAAGAACGCCATCGCCTCGAATTGATGCCTCTCGTTAGCTGCTCCTCAGACCCGGGCTGCTCTTCCAGACAAGGAAGATGACTGCGGTATTTATTTTATTTCCCGTCCCTGTAGGATACCTTCAACACATCTTTACTCGCAGTAAATGAACAGATAAACAGACAGATGCACTCTCACAACAATCTGACATCTGTTGTAGGGTTACAGTGAATCTCTGTCCAAACAAGCCACCCAATATCCCCATTTTTAAGTCACCATGGCAACCTCAGCCTGTGAATAGGCTGCACAGACCTAACCCTCAACTTTCACCAACTCTGCTCACTTGCTGTAATCTCAGTGGGATTTCTAAAATGAACCCGTTCCCAGAAAAAATGACAAAAATAAATCAGCGGAAAAGCTTTTTTTTTTTTTTCATCCACTAACTGATAAGAAAAAAATTGAAATCCATAAAACCATTCGAGGGAGAAAAATCAGGAAAAATAATTTATAAGAGACAATCGTTTACAGATACAAATCAATTTCATATCCATTTGTCCCAGATTGTAATGCCTCTGTTTATAATTGCTACCCTCTATCATTTCCTCGTTGTGTGAAATATTGTTTGAAATGATTTGTTTCTTACTTTCAGCAGCTTCCAATTATTTTTGAACGTTTCGCAAATGGCCTCAGATAGTTCTGCCATTTCAATTTGCACTCACTCTTTCACATCCGCAGTGTTCTTCTGTTTTTTTTTTTTTAAACTCCCTGTCTTGTTAGTGTGACTTTAACATCGGGATTCGTTTTCAGCTTTAAAAGGAAACTGTATCCCGACAATGTGGGTAGTATGAACAACAATCAACATCCCTCCACGTTGCCAGCACCCAGAGCCCCACAGCTCCGGGCACCGGCACATACCACCCACATTGCTATGATACAAAGTTTCCCTTTAAGCCACAGAGCTATTTGGACTTTCTTTGTGACTCATATGAGTGCAGTGTGATTGTAAGACCGATTGCACGGCTTCATGCGCCACTGGGCAACTTTGATTGGATTGAACAGGGCCCCGCCTCCTTTGCTGTATCCAGTTCTCTTCCTACATCCATTCACTCAGCCTGCCAGCTGCTGTCAATCAAACACAGACAGGCCAGGTGTTTCCCAAAAGAAAATGTTCTTCCTTTATATAATAGTTTTTTTATTATATAAAGGAATGTATTATATATTATCAACAAATAAAAACATGTTGACATCATTTAGGCTGCAGAAATGGATGGATAAATGTGATTTTAGTTGGACTGAAAGTGTTGTGTGGTACATGTTTACTGTTTCTGTCATTGCCTGCTGTCCTTTTTTCTCTGACAGGACACAGCAGGAGTGTTTATTCCCCCCCTACACACACACAGACACACATCCATCTAACCAAACAAAGAAACAAACACAGTGTGAGGCAATAAAAACACGATTGATTCTTTGGAACACTATGCACAACACAAACAATGAATAGCTGAACTATGGCTCATTCCTCTTGAAAGTAAAACATATTTTCTTTCAGTCTCTCCAAATAGAATTAGCAGTAAATCATAGGTGGACATACTCATTAATCTTTAGGATCTTATCTTCTAATATGCTTTTACTCTGCTCATTGATAGAGGACTCATAAGAGACGGG
The DNA here is from genome assembly GCA_032191485.1 of Leptoclinus maculatus. Taxonomy (NCBI): domain Eukaryota; kingdom Metazoa; phylum Chordata; class Actinopteri; order Perciformes; family Stichaeidae; genus Leptoclinus; species Leptoclinus maculatus. The sequence goes on from JAVDOI010000012.1 coordinate 14,282,969, forward strand.
GCATAAAGTTATATGCTGTTTAGTGATTGCTGCCTGCAAAAAAATGATATAGTCAAACCTGCGATAACTTTTTTTTTTATTTGGTCGCTTGGGGCAGCGTAAATTTGTGAACACAACATTAAATGATCACTTTTAAGTTGATGGAGTTGATGCAGAGCAAACTGCTGCTTACACATCCAGCAGCTTACAGAGCAACATAGTCTTTCTGGCCACCTGATGAATGTGAGACATTTGGATTCTCTTTTAGTTTTGGCTTCACAAACTCCTGAGGGAAATGTCTGGATATTAAGCCTCCGCTATGTTCACCAGCTAGCTGCTAACTTTGCCTGGCTGCCGTTTGGTGTTGAACAGGTGGTGCACAGTCGTTTTTTTTAGCACTTGAATATGACGAGTCGGACAGCTGAAACTCTGTAAAGCTGAAGTGAGGTGCAGAGTCGGGTGATAATTATCGACGTGTTCACCACTACGACGACCCCCACCACAGTGGCACATCATTTTTCCCACTGTCATTTAATACATTATTATAAAAACACATTGTGGCTATGTCAACTATTGCATATTATACAGGATTCATGTATTTTGTTCGCCACGTTGACCTTTGTGCGTGCCGTGTGTTATCTTGCCTCCCAGCTTGGATATTTCCTTGTTGTCCCTTTTGAGATCGGGCAGGTAGTGACGGCGGGAATGCTGCGAGTTTGGGTGTCTGAGTTGCTCACACGAACCATCTGCGAAATGAATTAATCTCTCGGTATTCAGCAACAGCATGCGACAGGCTGGCAAATCTAAAGCCTCAGCGGATTTCTCTCTCAGCAGAGTGTGAAATTTGTCACAAGAAGGAGGTTCACTCCAGGGAAAAAGCCGCAGGGCCTTTTTTCCCCCCCGACAGTTTTCCCGCCCTCTAAACTGCACCAAAAAGTGACGGCAGTCCCGTAAGGACTGCATTAATTAATTTAAGGTTCGTCCCACCTTTGCTGAGTGGTATTTTGGGAATAGCAAAATGAAAGTGAGGAAAGAGGGGTCTGTTAGCTGCAAAGAAACAGAGAGGTGCTCCGCTCCAGCAGCACCACCATCTGTGTTTTGATGTTTCCTAACTAATGAGGGTGATGGCTCCCTCTCCGCTGTTGGGATGCAGTCCCCGATGATCAAATTGGCTGCTAATCAAAAGCTCGGGGCTGCCGTGATTCTTCCTGTCCAGTTTCCAACATGGGGCAAATCTACTGTACGAGAGCTGGTCCCAGCTCATCTCCCTGAGGAGCTCAACTACGTTATTACAGCCACTCGGATGTTGAATCATGGAGCTATTCCTGAAATAAATCTATGAGTACTCTATTGTGCAACTGAGCTGTGTGTGTGTGTGTGTGTGTGTGTGTGTGTGTGTGTGTGTGTGTGTGTGTGTGTGTGTGTGTGTGTGTGTGTGTGTGTGTGTGTGTGTGTGTTACAAAGATTGTCCTGAAGGAATGGAGATGTATGTATGTCACGCATCATCCATCACAGCATCCTCATTGTACATCCCTGCATGTATGTGTACTGTTACCCTCTGACATATTACGATATGTCTATACTTACTTACGGCCTTTATGTCGCCTTAGAACATGTAGTGTTTTACTTATTTATGTGGCTTTTTCTTCCAGGAAGCCGTCCGACTGCTGCACAGCATCCACAGCATTTCTTTTGTCAGGCTCTCTCAGCACACATTAGGAGCCCCCTTCCTCGTCACTGCACCTCAGCAGCCCTGTGAGGAAAAGGGGTCGGGAACTCTTTTTAAGCGGATTTGCCTTAACTTAGAGAAAAAAGTCATTAAAAGTAACTTTAACACGATACACAGATTAATTAAGCCAGTGAAGACGGTATCGATTTCAGTCAGCGTAAATTATGAGAAAAGTCCGGGTGAATGTGCAAAGTGAAACATGCAATTTGGGGAGCCTTCTGGGGCCATTAGGGAGTTCAAGGTGTCAGGTGAACTGACAGCCTCGAGGCTTTCCTAATTTAATTTTCCTCCATCCTGCTGGAAGGTGATTACGGCTCATTATAATACAATGCATATTATTAGACACGCACTGAGGAGACATCCGCACAAATTTGAATATTCAAATGATCACACATATATTGACAGACAGACTGACATTTACACACATACATACTGGAGCTGCCAACAAACATCTACCCATTGTAAGCCAGAAATATTTCATCAACCACCTATTACAGCTAATAATATGTCATTCACAGATAACCTTTTGTCTTGGGCTCTGCAGCCAGACGGACGCGCAATCATCTGTCTCTGGAGATTAATCCAAACTCACCTGAAAAGACCCGTCATTATTAGGCTCATAGTGATTATTCATAGAGATCCATCCGGGGCTGTGGTGTAGAGTTAGTGTGCTTAGCCTATAGCAACAGATAAGATAATGATGAAACAATATATACATGTTAAAATATACATAATATATTTGGAGGCCACTCAGTGGAGAGAGCGGGTTGTCCTTTAACCACAAGGTTTGATTCCTCGGCTCCATACTGTCCACATGTCAAAGTGTCCTTAAGTGAGACACTGAACCCCAAAGTAGCTCACTGCTCCTAACATGCTTAGGATGGGTTAAATGCAGGGGTCACATTGAATGCATGTACCTGTATGTGGCCATTAAAATACATTTTAAGTTAATTTCTCAAAGTTTGAAACACACGTCCACATTTTTCAGCTCATATGACCTGACTCCACCACATCCACCACATCCACCACAGGCGTAATAAAGATGATATTAGGCACAAAGATCGCTCTGCATTAGCTTACAACTAGCTTACAGCACGTTGTGTTGCAGTTATTTCTACGGTATGGTGAAAAATTTTAAGAGCACAGATGCTGACTTATTAGTGCGATGAGGTTATTTATTTGCATTCTTCACAAACTGTGTAATTTATTCATTCTATTGATAATTTAATTTGGAATAATAAGCTTGTTGCAGAGTAATAAGCCCATGTGCGAGAAAACTGGAGAAAACTGGCCTTTCAAGTCTGGTTGGCCCAACAATAATAATTTGTCCATTTTGATATTTGTCTTTCACATTATTTTGGAGGTTTTTTTTTTTTTTTTCTTCTAACTTTTTACCTAGTTTTTGCCTCATTTTAGTCCGATTTTTTGTCTTATTTTTCATCAACGCTGCTGTTGAGAGCATCCTGATGGGGAACATTACAAAGCGGTTTGGGACCTTAAGGCCCTGCAGAGAGGACACTTTTTTGTGTCCGACTGTCAGCCACCTTTACATCGGCCTTCCTTATAGAGACTTTGTGCTCAGTTACAATATCATGTCTGCTTTATTAGAATGACTTTGTTCAGTCTCAAATTCATGTTATCATGTCACTCTCTTTTCATCTTTTGCATTGCACGTACATATTTTTTCTTGTACAACCTGCACTTGATGACACATTAGGATTTAATCCTTGTTAACCCTGCTGTCTGCTACTTTAAGTGCCCTCAGCCTGACTGGGCCCGGGGCTGTTTATCCCTCGATGTTTACTCAGCTGTGCGTGACGAGAGGACGGTGCACTCCGGAGTTATAGGGCAGCTACTGTAGCTGCCGCTGGGATGTCCTCTCTGCCGAGCGTGGGTTCTGCATATACGACCGGCACAAGCAGGCAGGCAGGAGATTTGTAGGCGACGGTGAGGATTGAGACATGCAGAGGAGGTTGGCACAAGGGATGGAGAGAGAGGAAGGGGAGGCTGTGATGATGCTGAGATTAATGGTACATGTCACAATTTGCAAGCAGTGCAAGTACTTTTAAACTGCCATCGAGCTATTTTACTTTATATAATTATATCGTATCGTACAACTGCGTCAAATAACTGGCTGATAGTGAATGTCTTCGCCCTCTAAAGCAGCCATTTACCATCTCACTCTACTCTACTTTTGGTCACTTGGGAGAGAATAAGAGAGAGGCTGCTAACCGCAAGAGCCTATAGAAAATTGAACAGCTCTGAATTAATGTGAACTGACAATTTATGTCGGCCATCCAAATTCAAAAGACCATTTCCATTATTCACCGAGCAGCTCCTGCACTGCAATTTTCAGCAGTTATTTAAAGTTGCTTTTGAACAGAAATTTCCCTCTCCCTTCTTTTCGGAGAAAGGCAGGTGGGAGGAATCACAGGGATCCTTCCCTCAGGGCGTTATTTCCTCTCAGTGTGTGGTGCAAGTCCATCCACCATAGAGACCAGGGATTGCATTAAACCAACAATTAGTTGTCCTCAGAGACAGATAGAGGCCCCGCAGGCTCTGCTGCCTCCGCTTGATCCGCTATTATGTTGTTTTGTTGTGAATTTCCCCCGTTTTCCTCGGGAAAGTGTTTCGCTTTAATTCTCTGCTGATTTGGATCCCAGTGTGCCTCATCCATCAAAATGATTTTAAGCGTTGGTGCTATTTTAATTTGCGGATTAATCATTTTCTGGATTTATTAATTTATTATTTGGGCTGTAAAACGCTCAAACTAGTGCAAAATTATCATCGAAGTTTCCCAGAGCCAAAGGTGACATCGTCAAACTGTCTAAAACCCACATATGTTTATGGTGATTGACTAACTGATTTATCGACTAATTGTTTTAGCTCTAAACGTGTTGAAAGTTGTAACTAATAACTTTGTTAATAAATCATTTACTAATTCTGTGTTAAGAGTTATTGTCCACAATATCAGAAGTGATGTACGTTTACTGCTGTAACTTTATCCCCTCTAACTGCTCTAACAGTAGAAGACGCATAATAATATATCAGTCGCCCTCTTTTTGCAGAATGAGTACTTTTACTTTTGATATTTAAAGTAACTCTTGCTGTTGATACTTCTGCCCTTAAGTATAATTTTTCATGCGGGACTTTTACTTGTAATAGAGTATTTTTAAATGGTTAAACTACTTTTCCTCAGGTAAAGGATGTGAATAGTTCTTCCGCCACTGGACAGTATCGTCATGCATCCATACATGCTAAAAAACAACCTCTTCTCTCACCTGCTGCATGTTGAGGTATTATATTGTAACACCTGCCTGATTCAACCCATATCTCAAATTCACTTTGTCATGCTGTGTTAGGTCAGCACAGTCTTGATTTTTAGATAGAGGCAGTTCTCTGAGGCATATATAACTTAAGTGAATACACACTTCCATTTTTCTTCATATGATATGCTCCCCGCTCTCCTGAGGTGCCCCTTACCCGGCGTTATGATGCTATCGTCTCTGAAGGTGATAAGTACTGAGAGCCCGGACGGTGTCTGAGAATAGTATGAGCGAGGAGGAGGACTGTCTCTACTGGCCTGTGAAATATTCATCAAATGAAGCAAGGGCGGGTGGGGAAGTGCGGCAGGAGTCCACAGGGGAAAGAACATCAAGAGACACAAGGGAGGGAAGAGTGATGCAGACCAGGGAGGAAGGAAATGTTGGAGGGTTAGAAATATTTCTATTGTGTGGGAGCTGGTGGTTGAAATCCCAAATGTGATAGATAAAAAGATCCCCTTCTTCTTTATGATGTTTCATCTATAAAGCAGCAGGTAAAGTGAGACAGAGACTGATGACGGTTTCCTAAAAGTATTGAATTCTGACATTTAAACTGATTTCTGACTCATTTTCCTCGAGCACTGGAAAGGTTTATAACAGCTCATGTCCGCTGTTTTCTCCTCTGTTGTCAATAACTTCAGAACTGGCCATCTGAACCGATTAGGTGATCATTACTCGGTTCAGCACGGCAGCCTGTGCCGCCCCAAGGTGTCATCCAACAGTCAATGCTTTGGACACGATGGTCTTGATTTGCATGATCAATGCTCACTCATTATTCTGACTTTGACCTCCAGAAAATACAATGGTTCAGCCTCTTTACAATTCTGCCAAATTCTGGTCCAATATTCAAAGGATAAATTGTCTGTAGACAAAAGCCTAATAAAGCAAATTCTTGAAAACAATCCCCAACAAATACATTATTTAGTTGGTTTTGCTAAAACCTTTTCCTTGCTTTTTTAGTCATGAACATGAATATCTGTACCAAATTTCACGGCCATCAATCCAATAGTTGTTGAGACTTTTAAATAAAAAAACAAAAATGTCAAACTCATAGTGGTTCGAGAGGAAAAGTCAGGGGACAAAGTCACTGAGCGTCATCCTCTGGGGACCATGAATGTGCATAATTGCATGGCAAGCCTTCCAATAGCTGAGAGAATTCAGTCTGGACCGACCGTTCAACAGACTGACATCCAACCTTGGAGCTACGCCGCTAATGAGGCTTAAAATGCTTATAAAATATAGATATTAAGCATTCACTTATAGGTTTTCAATTTTGTGACCGTTTTGAACCCACTGGCATAAAAATGGCAGATATTCATGCAGCTGTTATCTCTGTAGTGTTTTGTCAGTAGAGAAGGGCCTTTTTGTATGAAGCCTTTTAGTTATCCATACTCCCAGAGGAGCCCTGCGGTTCTCTTTAACCTATTCTATTCTCTACTCTTGACTTCTTTATTTTGACCATCAGTGATGAGTGACTCAGGGTCTGATTCCATGTTCAGGGCATCGTTATTTACACTTTCAATCCCCTGCCTGTAGTTTATTTGGGCTCTTTGTTCCCCCCAAGGCTGTTTTTTAGCGTGGTGAGTCAGCTATTCCTTTTAGAACCAAACAGAGGGGGGGGGGGGGATTTGGCTCATGATGCTTTTATTCCTGACAGTAGTGATCTGACGCCAAGATCACCCATCACAAAGAGTGTAAACTGTAATTAGTAATCGGTCCACGATGAAGTACTGAGTATTTTCTCATTGAATTAAGAACTTTTGTGCAAAGTGATCCGATTTTCTGAGAAATTTCAATAAGTATGTGATTGTTATTATCAATTAAGACAACTTACTTGTGTATCATGTTCTCTCGCTATATGATTTCAACACGATGCGATTTCTTTGAAGGACAATAAATGGTCATATTGAATTTTTGTCCAGCCCTACTTTTTTACTCTATCGGATGAATTGCCATGACATTCGGTACAGATATTGAAAATGGGAATACGGTACACGTTAGATCAAGAGGAGGAGGACGAGGGTTGAACTGAATAAATCAGACCTCAACCACATTCTTTTGAAATGTAAACAAACACAGTGTAATATTGCTCCGGGTTTTAAATGATGGATGGGGTTTTCCTTGTCACCCTAAATCACCTTTGATCTGAAAAAATGTATCTAACCACCCCGAGTTCAAGATGAGTCATCAAAAAATATCTTTAGGTTTTAAAGAAAAAAGGGATTTTGATACAGAAAAAATACTCGAAAAAACGTTTAACATGTAACAAGAGATTAATGAATAATAAACAAATAGACAGAAGGTTAGAACTTGAGAAATGTATTTTGTTCCATCATCAGGTAAATATTTTGATTTGTCCAATACGTTCATGATCAAATACCTGCAGAACTAGACATGTAATAGCCTCTGCTGTACTTGTGTTTAGTGATCATTATCAAACCGTAGCCTGCTAACATGCTAAGCTAAGATGGTGACCATGGTAAACAGTATACTTGTTAAAAAATCACCATATTAGCATTGTGATTGTGAGCATTTTAGCATGCTCATGTTTATCTTTTCCTAATAAAGCCTCACAGAGCTGCTGGCATGGCCGTACACTGTTAGTCTTATTAATATTAATCCCTTCATTTATTTCCATAAAGTTTATTCATGAATGAAGGCAACGGGTTTTTCCAGGTCATCTGAAATCCCAGTCGGATAAAGAGTCGGAAATTACACAAGCTGCACAATAAGATGCAAAGACATGTGGATGTGTTTTAGTGCCGGTCATCGTGGGCCGCTGGCTGCTCGCTGTTGCATTTAAATAGCATTTTCCCAGAGATAGCTGTTTCAGCTGTACGGCATAATAACAGTGAAAGTGTTGGCACTTAACGGAGACGCCTTTAAAATCTTTGGAAACGTCCCCGTGAAACAACAGAGCGCTAATGGATTGAATTTACCCGGCTGAGACAACTCTTAGCAGCTCACAGATTGCAAGACTTCGCCTAATGGATGAGAAAGTGCATGGATTTGTGGTTCAGGGATTCTTTCAAAACCTGATGTGGCTCTAAAAACAGATATGTATAATCACGTGCATAATGATTCATTACAGCAGAGCTCTGTTGAGTGCTTTTCAATACATGGGAAATTGTGTCTGAGTGACAACTTTATTGATCACAGAGCTCTGAATATTATACCCTCAGTCAGTAGGTATTCAATTCAATTCTGTGGAAAAAGAGGATTGATTTTCTGAAGTGCCTTAACAGCAAAAGAGTGATAAAAGCATACACAGGTCACAATTAACAAGCAAACTGAACTTTCAGAAATCAGAATTTCTCTTTGTCACCTATCGTCCTTCGTGTTTCTTATGATTTCTGCCTCAGAAAACCTTTTTCATACGTGCACAATCATTTATTAATCCCTCGTAACAAGCAGAACAAGCCGTATGCATTCTGTGCAGACTTTGTGCATTATACATGTTTGATGTTTTCATTCTTACCACCTCTGTCACATCAACTATTCAACAAGAGGCAGGTCACAACTGTTAACCGACATCTTATCACTTCAGGGTATCAATCAAGATGCTGGCGAACATCATGCTCCCGTCATACACATGGTTTTTACATTTATGTAATGATTTATTTATTTATGAAGTACAGCAAGTGCAGCCGCTGTGTGATCTGACACATTTATGCTTTCATTTGTGCAGAAGGGGAAGAGCCTCTCTGATAGCTGGGTTAGTTCTTACAGATGTCTCACGAGCCAGCAGGATTCACAGATCAATACGTGTGAATGAATGTGCAGTGAAGGCCACCGGCAGCAGGTTGATGAAAGTTCTGTTTACCGGATGATTGTTGGCCATGCTAGAATGAAAAACTGGTTATCATAAGAGAGGAGGGAGGTGCGATGTTGTCTAAATTGTGGGTTACCATGAGTACATGTTCTCTCCTGGAGGGAGATCAAGCTGCACTTGATTGCTTGATTGTTCAGATGAAAAAATTAAAATAAATGGTTGAATAACAAATGAAAAAACATTGCTTGTGAGAGCAGTTCAACCCCTTTCTCACCTCCACGCAGCCGGCCAATCACAGTGTGAAGTGGGTGCCTTTGTTGGGTTGTCGGCTTTTGAAAGTTACATAAATGGTCGGACAAATCCCCCCCCCCCCCCCCCCCACACACACCCCCACACACACTGATTCTGACACAAGATGGAGGTTTAACCTTTCAAACTTCTAGCGTAGCTGTAGTCCCTCTCAAAGAAACACTCTGACAAACACCTGCAGGTCTGTCAGCATGAGTGCAAATGTGTGCACACTATTATTTGTTGCTTGCCGTGCATTTCCCTCGGGTTGATGTCTTGCTTTTACAACCAGCTGTCTCTAACTGGCTACGTGATAGATGGCTGGAATGTTAACATTGCCCGTGGCAGGACCCAAACTCTTTCTCAACAATTACTTGGTTGGTTTGTTCTTTCTAATCCTAGATATGTCATTCTGTGCCATAACGCTGAACAATAGCCTGCTCCGAGCGTTAGCAGCTAAACTCCCCCCTTCCCTCTCCCCCATCTCTCTCTCTTTCTGTCCCTTTCGCTTTACGTCCCTGCTCTCCGTTGCTCCCTACTCTCCCACTCTCTCCCTTATTCTCCCTTCGTGGATTATGTGACTCATACTGCACTAAACGCTCTAGTGCGAGATTAACTCTTTGCCAAAGCTCAGTATTCATCCGTTTATTTACTGCCGTGCACCGCGTGGGCTGTTTAGAAAATGTCCTGTGGGTTCTTCTGCTGATATCTCACACACAGCTTTCGATCTCACATCTTGGCTTTCCTCAAAGGTGAAGGCTGCATTCTCACTGGCTGGGATGCTTGGTCTCCATGGTAACATCAGGTTCATTATAAAGTGCCATAAAGAGCATGCGAGGGAACGTTAAATCCCCAGTCTGCTCGTCTACATCACCTCACTGGTTTGATTGTGTAACCCACAAACCTCTCAGGAGGACTTCCTTTAATCACTTCCCTCTAATCTCTCTCCTTGACTCATCCGCTCTTTCTTTCCTCACCTCCTTCTCTTCCTCCTTTTCTCTCACATCTACACAGCATTGTTCACACATCCATAACGGAAACAGAGCCAAACACTGCCCCCCAGTGGGGAAGCATTGGCGAGAAACCTTTTGAAGTTTTGCAACGCTAATATAAAAAACACCAAATCTCTCTCATGTGTCTCTCAGGTCTTCACTCGCTACGGGAAGTGTTACACCTTTAACGCCGGCGGGGATGGACGCACTGCTCTCTTCACCACCAAGGGAGGTATGGGTAACGGACTGGAGGTCATGCTGGACATTCAGCAGGATGAATACCTGCCTATCTGGGGAGAAACAGGTGAGGTGTCACAGTGTGCGTGGGCGGTCCTCAATACCTCAGAGAGCGAGACTCTGCGGTGGTAGAAGAAGTATTCAGATGAGTGAAAGTACACCACACTGTGAGAACACTGCACTACAAGTAAACGCACCGCATTCAAAACCTTTCTTAAGTTAAACGTTGTTAGTGTTCGGCTAAATGTACTTAAATAACAAAAGTAAAAGTACTCATTGTGCAGTAAAATGTTCCCAGTCAGTGTTTTACTATTATATATGATTCATATTACGGATGCATTAATGCTTATGTTGCATTTTGCTGCTCTAGATGTTTAAGGTTGTGCTGGTTTTAACTCGTATACTGCAATACATCATATTCTATAAGATCATATGTTTGTAGCGCCGCTCTCCTGTTACAACCACGTTTCTAAAAAGTCCCAGAGGAACAGCCCTGTTTTCAGTTTTGTGACGATGCATTTTTCAGCTGATGCAATAAAGGTTTTTAAAAAGTGTGTTTATCTGATGAAGTAAGTAGGAGAATTTTCTCAACCCATAAAGAAACATTTAAAGCCATCTGTTTATCTGAAACATTCAAATTCAAAATCAACAAATCTGGAGACACGTGGTTTTCACTGCATAGGAAGGGTATGCAAAATATTAATCTGAAAAGAAACTAAAGCTTTCAGACAAAGTAAAAAGTACAATATTTGCCTCTGAGATGTAGTTTAAAGTATAATGTTGCATTAAATGGAAATACTCAAGTAGAGTACAATTACCTCGATGTTGTACTTTAGTACACTAGTTGAGTAAATGTAGCTACATTCCACCACTGCCACTCAGAGACAAAACTCTGGATTCATTGTGTGTTGCTCTGATTCAACATTCTTTGAATTTCTGCAGATGAGACTTCATTTGAAGCCGGCGTCAAAGTTCAGATCCACAGTCAGGACGAGCCGTCCTTCATTGACCAGCTCGGCTTTGGCGTGGCGCCCGGCTTTCAGACGTTTGTTTCCTGTCAGGAGCAGAGGGTACAATCCGTCCCTCTTCGATCATCTTTATACAAATGTTTAACAGGTTTATCTAAAACCTGCATGATCCTCTGACTCCTGCTGTTTATTGACCTGTTGCTCTTCTTTTTTAGCAATATTGCAATAAAATGCAAAAAACTATTTAAGTTGTGATACACCAGAATATCCTTTAGAGTCATTTTAATCTATGTCACTTGTCTGTGTGTATACAGATATAGAATACAATTTAATTTGATTTAGCTGTTTTATTCCTGTATTTGCATTCTTTTATAACTGGAAGTATCCTCTTTTTGATTTTTCTTTTGTTCTTTATTTGTTTTAATTTACTTTTATTCACCTACATTTTCATTTCAAAACAACAGTATACATTGTATTTGACTTTCTACAGTAACTAAAAGTGTCATTAATAGTATGTATACGTGTGAATACTGCGTTTGTATAATAAGTGATGTGTGTTTGTTGCAGCTGATATATCTTCCTCCTCCCTGGGGGGACTGTAAGGTGACGGCGATGGATTCAGACTTCTTTGACAGTTACAGCATCACAGCCTGTCGCATCGACTGCGAAACTCGCTACCTGGTGGACAACTGCAACTGTCGCATGGTGCACATGCCTGGTAGGGATCCTCTTATTACTGTGTGTGTTGTGTTAGAGTTACTTTAATGATGTAAGTGAAAAATGACTTTACTGTGAGTGTGTGTCGCTTTGACTGCAGGCGATGCTCCCTACTGCACCCCCGAGCTGTACAAAGAATGTGCTGACCCAGCTCTTGGTAAGAAAAAAGGCTTCGTCTACGTCTGGTCTGAATCTTTAAACAGATACAAAACACACACACACACACACACACACCATCCCGTGACATTTCAAAGTCACAGCAGCATTGATCTGTTCAAAAGGTCAAACAGAGCTCTGGTTTTGTTCTCCGCAGACTTCCTGGTGGAGAGAGACAATGATTTCTGTGTGTGCGAGACGCCGTGCAACATGACCAGATACAGCAAAGAGCTGTCCTTCGTCAAGATCCCTAGCAAGGCCTCCGCTAAATATCTGGCAAAGAAATACAACAAATCTGAGCAGTATATTAAGTAAGCGTCAATCTGCAGTTTTGTAAAACGCAAACAATGCACTGAAAAGGAAAAGGAAAAGTAGAACTAGATAGATAGCAAATTAAAAATGGGGTAATACTTTACTCTAAGCAGTATATAAATATTTCATGAATGGTTTCACTAGAATGTAGTAATAAGTATATACAAGGATCATTTGTCAACAATTAAAACTCCTCATTTTAAGACATATTTTACTATATTCATTATGTTTACTCACCAGCCTCCTCTCATGGCTGCCCACAGGAGGTGTTATAGTTGTTAACAAATACGTTAATAAACATTCATATCTGCATACAACTACATTATAGTGTGTTATAAGCTACTAATTAAACGCCTATGAATGCTGAATAGTTTGACTCAGAGTAAAGTGTCACCTTAAGTGGAGTTATAATGTTTTGACTTGCTTTCTTTTCTCCACAGAGAGAATATTCTGGTTTTAGACATCTTTTTTGAGGCTCTCAACTATGAAACTATTGAACAGAAGAAAGCGTATGAAGTGGCTGGACTTTTAGGTACATTGGTTTTATTATGTACTGTCGACGTTCTGTCTGTCTTTATGGTCGATGATGTTTTTTAATCAGCTTGAATCTTGTTATTCCAGGTGATATCGGTGGTCAGATGGGACTTTTTATCGGAGCAAGCATACTCACCATTCTGGAGATATTTGATTACCTTTATGAGGTGAGACCTCCTCTGGAAAGTGATTAGATAGAATAATAATCCTGCATGTAAATATTTACTGATATAAAGTTGTAGCTAATGGACCATTGAGGACACTGAGGTCATGTAGTTTGTATTTCTTTTCTGGGAATGTGGGTGTTTTAGCAACCTTAGGGGAGCCACTAGTAGTAAACTCATATTCAAATTTTAATAGATGTGGGCCGACGTAATATAAACAAACAAATTAACAATGTAATCCCTTTGTATTTAGACCTTCATTTTGGGAAATAAAACTTACAGAACATATAATTGAATGGATAATTGGATAAAATATGAACAACACAAACAATTAGAAACATTTCAAATTGCACAGTGGATACTTTACATCCTCGTTGAGCCATAAACCGCTGATTGTCGTGGTGACCCGCTCTGTTTTTTTACCCCTCTCAGGTGATAAAGTACAAGTTGTGTCGCTGCTCCGATAAGAAGCACAAGCACAACAACAACAACAACGACCAGGGAACGGTCTTGAGCTTGGACGATGTAAAGTGTCACGTCAGTAACTTTCATTAGGCTCCTGCAGACGCGAGGGGGGGGGGGGGCCCGCTGTGCTCTCTCGTCTCCGAGCGGTCTCGTGGACTTTGTTCATTGCAGTTTTGTTTCCAGACTGGACAGGAGCGACCAGAGGAAAGTGTCTTAACTGTGCCTGGTAAGGTTTGTGCGTATACAACATGTGGCTGAAGGGAGGAGAAGCCACCACAGACGGCAGGATAGCAGAAACCAGAGATCAAACATGTTGTGATGGATTACATAAAAAGTCAGACTAACTGCATGGTCATCTGTAAACAGCTTCTCAAGGCGTAGTATCAGATATGGGGGCATGAACTGAGCTGAGGTTCGTACGTGTTCAGTGAATCAGCATTAGAAAGCCCAGCTGTGTGGTGGTGTTTGTCATCTGTCAATCTGAAGGAGCTCTTTGTAAAATAATTGATGGGACAGGTTTGTTTTCACTTACAAGTAGTGTTTCTTTATTATTATAGGTTTTTTTTAGGTATTTGCATGTCAGTGCTGAACATTCTTTACTTTTTTTCCTTTGCTTTCTTTGCTCTTGTTCTTGACTTGTTCCTCTTTCTTTCCACCAACTTTCCATTTTGATATTCATGTCATCCAACCTCACTTTATGCCCGACGTCTTCCCTCGTTAAAACCTGAGCATTTTTGCCAATATACTGTACTACCTCATCTTGCAGGGCGACAGCGCCCTTAAGAATTTACAAGCCAAGCAAATTAATAATAAAAAGGTAATTTCCATGTATAGTAAAGAGCAGAACAGGTTGAAAAAAAAAGAATCTGGCCTAAAGGCGAGTCCATGCGACATTTGCTGAGCCGTCTTTTTAACAGAAGACATTTTGACTTGTCACAGTAGGAAAATCAAAGGTGTAAATGCAGCAGGGTCTAACTCAAGTTTGCCAATATTAGCTACCATTAGCCACCATAAGCTACTGCTCACAATCAGAACAAGTAATCCTAGTAGCCGCAAAATCCCTGACCGTACTGAACTGAATTGAGAATAGTTTGACTTTTAGGAAATAAGCTTATTTGCAGAGAGTTAGATGAGAAGATTGACACCGTTCACATTCTGTAAAATATGACGTGACAGCCAGGAGCTGGTTAGCTTAGCTTAGCTTAGCACAGAGAGTGGAAACAGGTGGGTAGCAACAAATGACAACAACCTATAAGCCTTAACCCATGAAACCACGTGTGTCGTTTTTGCTGTAATTGGAATTGTTACCTTTGGACAGAGCCAGGCTAGCTGTTTCCCCTTGTTTCCAGTCATTATGCTAAGCTAAGCTAACTGGTTGCCCGGCTGTAAACATTCTCCACTAGAGCGCTAAACCCTTTTTTCCCATAATGTTGAACTTTTGCTTTCAAACATACAGTAAAATTAGGGAAAACAAGTATTTTAACATGAAAAAGAGACTGTAATGGTGTACAACCAGGTGCTACTTACTGTATGATTTGCCTTCAAAATCCCCTTTCAATGACAATCACTGTATACGTTTAGAGACATTTAAAACGCGTATTTCCTGGCAAGAGTAAAAACCGACATTAATCTAAGGCAGTGTCTTACATTTTCACATGTTCATCACATTTAGGGGAATTTACCTTCGGTGTTTGTTAACATGGCAAGAAAAAACGAATCAGTATAAATATGTTGAATGTGTTTTGCCGTCTTCTAGGGCTCTGAGTTGCATGTAGCACTTGTACAGTAGGCGTCTTAAATGTGGTCCATCAATGAACAGGTTTATCTGCAGTTTACGTCATCATCTGTCGGTGTGTTTGGTTGGATATGAATATTGTTTTTTATTTGTGTGTGTGTTTTTTAACAACGTCGCCCGTCGTCTGCGGCAGATTCAGAAGCTGAAAAAGGAAAAATTCAAAATGCTGCCCTCATATCCAAAACACTGTATCCGTCATCAGTTAGTTAACATGTGGGCTCTGGCGGTGCATGTTCAATACTGTGTCTGTTCTAACTCTGTTTACAAAAATCAAACAATATTCTGTTGCCGTTAATCTACGTTAAGCACTCATTCCCATTGAGTTCTGTGTTTTCTTAACAGGAAATGGGAAATGTATAGAGTGTAGCTGTGTAGTGTTGTTATCAAGCACAATCATACCATCAACTGCAGTGTAATGTAAATATTGGATAATAATCTCATTGTAATTACGATCGTCTGATCTGTGTAACGTTGTACTTGTTGTGTTTATTTAATCTAGACTATTGCGTGTCTCTTTTTCTGTATATATATGATTGTAGGTTTATTTATGAGAAGTATATTTATCAAACATTAAAGTATGAGGCTATTTATATTCGTTTTGTTTGTATTGCTACGGTCACAGCTGCTTCAAATGTATCATCAGTAAATAAAGATGAACAGCTGGGTTGTTGTTGTCAAGCGTCCGCTGCATGAGGTCATGCATCTCAACACAAGTCCGAGTATTAAAGATTGATTATTTTAGTCTGGTGATGTATAAAATGCAATGGCCTTGAAGCAGTTGTTATATTAAAGATCAAATGCTAACTATACGTTTCTTTTCAGTGGATAGAATTTTCTGTTCATTTTGATCAAGTCCCATCAGTTTGTTCAGACATTCATGGTTCCCAGATAATGTACTGTGATTACTTTGGTGATCCTCTGACTTGTCCTCTAGCGCCACCATGATGTTGACATTTGCACACATTCATGTTCCCCTAAAGATGAATTTCAATTACTTTGGTGATCCCTTTACTTTTTATTAAATGCCATCATCAGGTCAATTTGTGAAATATGAATAACTAAATCTAACGACATTTCCATCCGCCTCAGTTGTACCTTGTGTTGAGTGCTATATAGCAAATGTTAGCATGTTAACACACTAACTAAATGCTGAACATGGTAAACATTATACCTGCTAAACATAAACAGCATTGTTGGCATGTTGACGTTAGCATTTAGCCAGATGGCACAGTGACTGTGGCCTTTTTAGAGCGTATTAATTCATTAATATGTTCAGAAGTCATGTAATCAGTAAAGTGAAGGTTGAAACACAAATAAAAACAGTCAGTAAGTTTTTAACTAGAGGTGCTCAAATGTAAACACATGAGGAAAGAGCATTGCAATATTTGACTTCATGATACTAATGTTTGTGCTGATGGTGCAGATATATATAATCATGAAAACTCAATAAAGTAAGTTGGATTTTGTTCATAGAAACCAGACATGATGAATCAGGAGTTTTGTAACGTCCTATTCGTCTGTTAGCTCCAACTCTTATGCAACAACTTCCCCTTTTGTGTGAGAGTCCTCCAGACAAAACAATTCTTCTCAATGTGCCAGCTATGTTCTTTCTGCACAGTGACTCAACACAAGCTCCCGTGAGAGAGAAAAGCAAGAATGCATATAATAGAAAGGCTTAGTAGTACACAAGTCAAGGCAAAGCCACAGTGCTTTATTTAAGTTAAAGTAGCATAACATAACAAAGAAGGATGTTCAGCTAAATAGACTGTGTCTCAGCTTTTAACAACTTTCTACAACATTAAGCAGTTTAATGTGACTATATCAATGTATCATAGTTCATGCACTCAGTAGCCATTGTTCACATGGGGACTTTAGTCCGCATTACTTTAAGCCTACTGACCTCTAATCAGCTGGATGAATGAGTGACCAGACCTTTAGAGGGCGGGTCATCGTCTCCCCTCGGATGAACCAATGAAAAGCGTGCTGCTGCGTGTTGCGTAACTCCACTGCAGGTCCACAGCCGCATACAGTGTCGGCAGTCAGAGTGCCCTCAACCTGCTATCCATCGGGTTAACTCTGCCTCTCCACAATGTCAGCGCCGAAGAAAGTCTGCATCATTGGCTCCGGAAACTGGCAAGTTGATGCGTTGTCCAACTTTTTAAATACGTTGCATGTTAACCCGGGTGAACCGTTGCTAGCCCGCTTAGCATCACTGGGCAGCCAGCCAGCCAGCCAGCTAACGTTAACTAGCAATCAGCCGCTTTTTCTTATGATACAGTGAGAGAAGTTTTAGCATTAACTACTGTGTAGCATTTAATCAACGTTAGCTGCAACATACGCTCGTTTTATATCATTGATTATATTCACAGGAAACCGGCTGAGTAGACAGAAAACTGACCACATGTCACGATTAACGTTAATCATGACGTGTGTCTGCAACGGACACGCAACACGTGAGCTCACTCTGCTTAAAGCCCCACTACAGTATGAATGTGTTATTGTTGTTCTACTGCAATATGCATTGGGCTCACATTCCTCCCGTCAATGGGTTGTCTCCTCTTTGTGAAGTCGAACCCCATTCAACAGTGTTGTAATTTAAAGTTTAAACTTTGTCGACTTCAAAATCATACAGGAGTGAAATGTAATAACAAGCCATGAATGAATACTTTAGTCCTCTGGTAAATTCGGCATAGAGCTTTAGTTCATCAACCAAACACTTTTATTGTTTGAGTTCAAACTTGTTTTTATACACACTGATAGGATTGTGTCTATTATTTGCAAATAAATCAAGTTTAAAGCTCATTTGTGCTTTATGTATTGTTTTTATGCCAAATTAATGATGTGTCTCTTACTATAGTAACATTACTGTTGGGTAAAAGAACATAAAAGCAGTTCTCAATGGAGTTTTTCACACAGTCAGCAACAGAAATACATGTCAGCTCTTTTTCCTTCGCAGCTCCACAGTAGAAATATGTTTGTTACTTTACAGTCGACATCTAGTCAACAATAGTCATGTCTTTACATTATTGCCAACAGAAGATGGCCCCTTCAACAGTCTTATAGTTAAAAGGTACCTTGTTGACTTCAAAGTCCCAGAGGTAAAACATAAAATCAAGCAATTCATTATTGTTTTCTTATGTTCTCTAGTAAATTTGGCATATAGCTTTAATTTATAAACCAAACAGATGTATTTGATTCGTTAAAACCTCTGTTTTTACACAGTGTTTGTTCAGGACTGTAGCTATTATTGACAAAAACTAAAGTTCTTATTAAGTGTTCTTATGCCGAATTCATGTGTTGGCCCAAATTATAAGAAGAATTCCTCAAAATCATGAGTAAACAAACATAAAATCTGAATAGTTCTCAATGCAGTTTGGCGCAGTGTCGACACATATTTCATCTTATCTTCAGTGCCGGGTCATCCTGCTGGTGATCAAAGAGCAGCAACGTTCAAAGTGAACCAGTAGGAACCACACGAGGGGCCCTGATTATCAGGAGTCGCATGTTGGTATTATGAACTCTGAGAAGTGATTAACATCTAGACTTAAAAAGGCAAAATCACTCTGTGTTGGATCTCTTCTGTTTTCTTCTGTTGTCTTCTGTAAATTGAATACTAACCTGTAACTATTAACCATACAGGGGTTCTGCCATTGCCAAGATAGTGGGTGCCAATGCTGCTCAGAAATCAAATTTCGACACCACCGTAAAGATGTGGGTGTTTGAGGAGACGGTGAACGGGCGCAAACTGACTGAAATAATCAACAATGACCACGAAAATGTGAAGTACCTTCCTGGGCACAAGCTGCCAGTAAATGTGGTAAGAAACTGTTGGTTTATCACCATTTAACAAAATGTGTATTATTATTCTTGTTGCTTTAAATAGCTTCCTCTATGATCACCTCATCATAGATCTTTATACATTTGACCACTCTGGTATCAGTTTCCTTAATGTTCTCTTAGAGCAGGTTGTTGCACCAGACTTTAATGTCGGTTACATTTGATTTGTACGTGTCGGACCTCTTCCAAAATCACCCTCACCCTCCGATTCCTCCTCAGCTGGCCGTCTCAGACCTGGTGGAGGCCTCCAGTGATGCAGACATCTTGGTGTTTGTGATCCCGCATCAGTTTGTTGGGAAAGTGTGTGACACCATAAAGGACAAGATAAAGACCGATGCTCTGGGGATATCTCTCATCAAGGTTGAACTTTACTCTTAGTTTACTTCCATGTTGAAGCCGTAAGCCAGTTGTGCAGTGTGATCTTTGACCCAAATACCAGCTTCTGTGTATGGCTTCATGTGAACACACTGCTTGTGTGTTTCTGTTCCTCCAGGGCGTAGACGAGGGGCCTGATGGACTTAGACTCATCTCTGATGTGATCCAGGAGAAGCTTGGCATCAACATGAGTGTGCTGATGGGGGCCAACATTGCCAATGAGGTTGCTGATGAGAAGTTTTGTGAGACCACCATTGGTTAGTCTGTTCTACATGTTTTTGCTTGCTCAGCTTAGGGATGTTTTGAAGGAAACGCTTATTATTTCATTAGGACAAATATGCACTTTTTTAAAAGTTACAATAAGCAGGTTTTAGTCTTGAAGCAGGAAGTATGTTTGTTGTGGTTTGTGTTCTCTATCTTTCTGCATCGTCAGCATAAGGGTGTCATTTTAATCCTACTGTGTTAAATGACAGAGTGGGCTTGTTCAGTTTGACGTGTGCTTTCTACCCGTCTTTGTACGCACCACATGACTGCACGCTTTATGGGATTTACCGTTAAGTGTTTGAAAGGATTAATATTGATATCAGTGCTGTGAAATGTTTTAATGTCCTCTAAGAGATGCAAAGTTACTGTGTTTTAATTAGGGCTGTAATCAAATTCTCATTCCCAAAAATGACACCTTGTCTGAATAAGTGAATATTGATCGAAGCTTTTGAAAGTCAATGGAAACAGCAGCACAATACTTCCTTTTTTTCCATACAAAGCAATATCATTTATAACTAAAGTAACAGAGAGGGTGCTTTGCAAAGGTCTGAAACCAGAGTGGTGAGGCCTCAAAACAGGATGTTTTTAGAGAAATGCTTTGAGGTCTTTATTCACCGGTAATTCCAGGATTTTTGCCAAGCAATGAAGTTTGGTTATTGGCCCGAGAATTAATGATTGCTGTTGTGTCCTCCGTTGTACTAAAGAATCACTTAAGCAGACTTCCAGATACTGGGAATCGTACCAGTTTAAAAGTAAAGTTTTGAACTGTGTGTTATTTGCTCAGTGATAAATGGAGTGGGAATCTTAAAAAAACAAACAAATCAAGTCTGCTCCAGTTAAAATCCTGGGATCAATGGTTTGTAATGTGTAGCGACAACTCTAAGAGAAACAGGTTGTAATGTGAACTAAGAAGCGTGGTTTAATGAGTACATACAAGTATAATTAATAGATGTAAGAGCCAGTAAAAATATGCATTAATCCACCGATCCGCTAACTCTTTGCATTCTAGCAGCACTGAGGTCTGAGAGACGAGGACACTGAGTGTGCCGAGCTCTCCTTGGAGCTCGTCCCGCAGGGAGCAGCTCGTCTTTCTCCAATGCACAGTGGAGGAAAGATCTAGGCTGAATAACTGTAACAATTACATTGTTCCTCGTTGTTAAATACGGGGGGAGCCTCTTCTAACGATCACGGTTACAGTAATCAACCGCTTATATGGATCAAAAAGCTTGTGACAGAATCATTCCTGTTCAAATGCTGTAAAGATAATTCACTTATAGTAATCAAGTAGTCCGCTTATAGTCTTCATTTTGGGGTCTTTTCGTACTTTTTAAAATCAGGTTGGCTAACGTTAGTTTGATTTAATTAAACTTTTCTCCCATGATGACTTGCTTCACGGTAACCCGTCTACTTCCAGCTGCGTGCACGTTGACATCATGAAGAGAAAACGACGGTGCACCTGTGGTTGAAGCCGCTCCTTGTCAAGTGGATTGATAGTGCCCGGTTACGTAATGCCCCTGAAGTGAAACTCTGCCACTGCAGCGTTGGTAGTACTTGCAGACGAACAATGCCCCCCCCCCCTCCATGCCGCTCCTTGAGTGAGCGAGGAGCTCCGGCAAAAAGGTTCATCTGTATGCAGCAACCGAGCCGAACGAAAGCCAGCAAAGCCTCACCTCACCAACGCTCTCTTTTTCATTACTTAATATTCATGTAATATATACACAATGTCAAATTAGGTGGTAATCTGCATTACTAACAGAGAAAAGCAAAGACTATTGATTATAATAATCAATTTGACTTTGACAGACGCGATCACCATAAGAGGTTTCCAAAGCAAGGAACATATTGACGAACTGATCAGAAGGTGATCACGACTCTTCAAAGTCTAAAATCAAAGTATAACTATTTTAAAATGATCGTGACATAAAGTAGATATGCCAAAAGATAACCAGGTTCTTTTTTCTTTTTTCTGCTGGCAGGGTGTAAGAACAAAGACCACGGGGCTCTCCTGAAGGAACTCATGCAGACCAACAACTTCCGAGTCACCGTGGTAGAAGAGTACGACGTGGTGGAAATCTGTGGAGCCCTGAAGGTGAGCGTTTTATTACAGAAACACAGCTGCATGCAGCAGAAGGGGGGGGTTCATGCCCGTCACCGTGCTAAATTACTATTGTGCAACATTGAAAATACTTTGGCCAAGTGGAACAAGTGTCCATTTAGAGAGCAGCTGCAAAAACACTGATGTACTCAGTAACTCCCGTTACTGCAGTCCTGTCACGTAGAATGTATCTTTGTAAAAGTAAAAGACAATATAAGATCACACAGTCGGTAAAGAATGCTGAGAAATCACAGAAAGTAATTTAAATCTCAAAACATTCTAATTGTACCTTCAAACATGACGATATGCTGCTTTTCTCTGTTTTTTATATTTTTGTAAAATGGAATATCTTGAAGGTATGTTGGGAATGTAACTATATAAAGCATGCACTTTTATCAAATCTAGACAAAGTGTTGGCATTTAAAATATATGTTTACTATCTGGAGCCTGTTCTCAAGCGTCAGATAGCTTCTCAGGGTGTCCCATTTCACATATCTCCATCATGTCTTGTGATAGTACTTGTATTTGGTTTTGATAGGGATCCTCCGCTTGGAAAATTAATTAAATTCCTTGACAGTATTTGAATGCTGTTAAATGTTGATCCTCCAGATAGTCTGCGTCTTGTCCAAAGTATCCAGGAGTGTCTTCAGCTCTTGTATCTAAAAGTACAACTTTGCCTCCTCGTCCGTCCTTCAGAACATCGTTGCGGTGGGAGCCGGTTTCTGCGACGGTCTGGGCTTCGGAGACAACACGAAGGCGGCAGTGATCCGGTTAGGCCTGATGGAGATGATTGCATTCGCCCGCATTTTCTGCACCGCCGGCCCCGTGTCCTCTGCGACCTTCCTGGAGAGCTGCGGTGTGGCCGACCTCATCACAACCTGCTACGGCGGCCGCAACCGCAAAGTAGCAGAAGCCTTTGTGAAGACGGGGAAGGTGAGCGCTGAGATTAGAGCAAATGCATTTACCGCTTTTTGGAAAATGTAATGTTTTTTTAATATTGTCTAGAGAAAGTTGGACAAAGACGGACTACACAAACAAAAGAGGACAAAAGCAAACGGAGTACAAGCTTAGACTGATGGGTAGAAGAGTCAGATTCAGCAGTCAAAGCTCGTGAATAAATAAATACAATAAATATTTAAAATGAGTAGTAAAAGAGCACAACACACGTCTGTAGGCACACGACCACTGTGGACACACAACGAGCTAAGAAGGAAAACAACAATAAAAACGCTGCTGTCTTTAAATGTCTTTAATAAAAGGTTTAATATTCGACTACAAGTGGTTGGCAGTAAAGACAAATTAAATAAATTTATATAATTATGAATAACAACCTTGTCAACTTGATAACGAGCTCTAATAGAGTGCGATATGTAAATATATTGAACTTCAAAATAAAAGATAATAAAATCTCCTTTTTATCACTATGGAGCTTAAGAAAGGTGTTTAAAATCACGTGTTAATGCAGCTTTAACCCACTTTGTTTAAAAATGTTTCATATTTTTATATACTGCAGTTTCTGCTAATATTTTAAGACAAGCAAATCCAAATAGCAGTTAATTAGTCTGATATAGCACTATGGCTATCTTACATACTATACTATACTATAGAAATACATATTGTTAGTATTGACTACAATATGAAGCAGAATACTCACAACACTTGTGGCATTATTATTATTCCGATGTTTTAAAGACACTTTTACTGTGAAGACACAGCTGTTTTGTGCTTTTTCTCTCCTTCTACCAGCATAACTCTTTCTAAATATAATCTTATATAATAATGAAAAGGATAAATAATATCTCGCCGTTTTTAGAAAGTAATTATGAAATGATTTAAGCCCGCTGTACCGTACGAAAAGGTAATTTACAGTCCGCTACTTACTGAAATGCTTTTGGCCCAGAGGGGGGGGGGTGTGTGTGGGTGGACCATCTCTCCTTTTCCATTTAACAAAGAGTCCACCCTTCACGTTTCTTCTCAGTCCATTGAGGAGCTGGAGAAGGAGATGCTGAACGGCCAGAAGCTGCAGGGACCAGCGACAGCAGCTGAGGTCTATCTCATCCTCGAGCACAAACACCTCATTGACAAGTAAGTTAAGCAGCAACACGACACACCGGGTCTCATCAGACATCAATCCATCTGTATTCATGCACTCAACAATATCCTCCTCCTTCCTCCCAGGTTCCCTCTGTTCAATGCAGTGTATCAGATCTGCTTTCAGGGCCATCCAGTCACAGAGTTCATAAGCTGTTTGCAGAACCACCCAGAGCACATGTAAACAACAACAACAACAAACTGACCAAGTGCCTTTTTAAATGGAGAGCATTAACCTTTTCTCACCTGTTACCGGTCAGAAATAGACGGGGGACCAGTCACTCCACAGCTGTCGTGCAACCGAGCGGCTCCAGCCAGCGAGGGCAATGTTCACTCTTGAAAAGAGGTTGCGTAACATTTGTGCATGTTCAGCTGTAGTTTTACCACTTTGTCCTTAACGCTCAGTTTATTTTTAAAGTGCTTTTGTTCATTTCCTGACACATGCATGATGACTTGAAGGGTAATTGATGACGGGGGTTCTTTACTCATTGATTGACAGATAGCACTTTTTGCCTGAGTTTTTTTGTTTTGTTTTTTAGAAAGCAACCCAATTGAAAACACTAATGAATATATCCAGACTTTACTGGATATCAAATTGATCATAATACAATATTTTTCTAAAAATGTTCATTGACTGCCATTCATTCAGTAACATGTTTGTACGATGTTCATATGGCACCACATCATGCATTCAGATTTTGGCGAGACCAACCACTCGGGTCAAAGACCTGTTGACGGTTGTTCTGTAAGGAGAGTTGTTGTTATCTAACGTTATTGTTGCCGTCCAGTGAAAGCCTGTCCATCGAGCTATTGAATCATGTAATACCTCAGATAATTATGTCTTTGTTTGCTCTAAAAGTGTCTTACATAATTCACTGTTTCCTGTCTTGTACTGTATATTAACATTCTGTCAATCGCACAACTGTTTTTAACATAAAAGCTGACGGTGCCTTAGAATGCTCGGTTGTGTATTCTTGGCCATTGATTTGTTTTTTTTTGGGTCCAAACCAAAGACTTAACTGCTTAACTTCCAATATTCCATTTGTTTTTGTGACCCTGCCTGATTTTCATTCATTTGCGGCTCATGTGTTGGTAATTATATCAACTTTTGTCTGTAAATAAACTAATTCTAATCAAATTAAAATCATCGCTTGAATCCTTTTTCACTCTCTCACACATTAGAAAGACATTTATCTCAAACTACAAATCACTGCAGCGGGAATCTTAGTTGGAAGAAATACTGCCAGAATATTCTGTTAACTTTTACATTTAAAAAAAGCAAAGAACAACAAACTGATTCTCTAAAAACAAACTATCGTAGTGGCAGGAGAATAAAAGTCAAGTGGTCATTTGACAGTATCAGCTCAGTAAACGGTTCAAACAAGGCTGAAAATGAACTCGTTTATTGTTCTAATAACAAAAGCTTTCATCTCTTATTTAGATAATGTGGTTAATATTGTCGAAGGCTTATTTGAGAAAATATTTGCATTTTTATGACGTTCTTAGTACATTTTTTATAACGTGTTTTACTAGGACATGATGTATAGCATGATGGACTTTGACTTTTTGTGATACACTATGAAGTTTAATGACTTTATGACATTCTTTGTACATTTTTTATAACGTGTTGTACTAGGACATGATGTATAGCATGATGGACTTTGACTTTTTATGACTTTTTTGTGATACACTATGAAGTTTAATGACTTTTTAGCTTTACAAACTCTACAATGACCTTTTTATTATATACTATGCTTAGACTTTGGACGTCTGGCGTCTGGACATGTTTATAGTACAATACTATACAATAACATTTGTATGGTATATTATACTTTTTATGGCTTGACATTTTTATGACATACTGACTTTTTCAACATGCTATATTATGACTTTTTTGGACATGATCCAAAGAGTCTTCGGCTGAGCTCAAATCCAGAAGAATTAAAAATGAGCAATCACCGGCATCGGCTGTGAGAGTTGTTACTTTGATACGAGCAGATTCAGTGCTCACAGGTTTTTGGTTGTTTTTTTGAATCCATTGAATTTGAAGAAGGGTCACAGGTGGCACGACGAATCTGGAGTTTTAATTAATATATTTTGTATGTGAAGACATGCAGAGATCACTGGAGTGGATTCAGTTTGCTGGCTAGGAGGGCGGCTGATTACGGATTTGAATGTCCACTTTGACTCAAATTATTAAACCGATTAGAATTTGGGGGGGGGGGGGGGGTCGCAAGTTAAGGTCACTGACCTCAAAAAACAACATTTGTTGGCTCTCTCAAGAATTCCGATGCTAATGACAATTTCACACAAACGTCTAACAGCATAAAATGATGAATGGATGACGTTTTGGACAGGCGTGGATGGAAACTGCATCTCGACTGGTTGGCAGAGGCAGTAAATCTAGTTAACTTTGTAAAAATGAAAGAAGGTAAAACATATTGTGCTTAAAGCAATAAAAACCACAGAGCATGAAACACGTTTACAGAGAAGCAAAGCTAGTTTATTTATTACAAGTAGTGGAACTGTAGCTAGCTTTACATGTGCAGTATTCAGGACGTCATTACATAAACATTCACTGTTGACCTGTGGTAGACACCGCTGCTGTCTGGATATTTTGAAATATGGAATAAACATCAGCAGCTTAAATAAACATGTAAACAAAACGGGAATGAAGCTCAGAAGAAGGCTACTAAACAAGACGGAGAGCTCGTTTGGTTTGTCCATCAGGACTCTTAAGACTGTTCCAGTATGAATGCTGTGAAGAGAAAAGTGCCCGCATTGCCCTTTTTAAACCACATCGTCTATCTAGCTTAAAGAGGCGGCAGAAAGAGAGCACGCAAGCTGTAAAAAGAAATTCCACTAAGTGTGATTAATAACTGCAGTCAAAGCATAATGGTATTACAATCACAATGTTATTAAGAGTGACGGCTGGTGAACAATCAGTCCTGTTGTTCCCATCTTTGGTACGATGACTGAGCATGAGTCAGCCGAGTGTTTTGTTGTTGCTCTGCTATTGTTATTCAGTCATTCCATTTACCATCCTGACATGGAGCTAGTTCATCAGACATGTTGTGTTTGTTCAACTCTGTGTTTTGTTCACCGATTTCTTTTGTTCCCAAATGAATTGGTCCCACCTCTCAAATAGAACATGGAAAGTTGCTGTGAATGTATGAAGAAAAATATTTTTTTTAAAACCCCAAGAAGAAGTGCATGATGACGGCATAAATAGATCATTATCTTTTGAATGTCTGATGAACTGGTTCCAAGGAATAATTGCCATCCCTGAGAAATGATAGCTTGTTTCTGCTACAGTGATGGATCCACATAGTGGAAACTCCTCCTTCCCCCAAAAAGACACTCCAGCAGTGAAACATGACACGGCTCACTCACCCCCTCCTGCTATCCTACCTCTACTCCTCATCCCTCATCTCATCACAATTCACAACCTGTGAGGGTTGACCCATTTGTAAGTGCCTTCATAGCGAAATCCAACTTTCTTTGCCAGGTCGTCTGCTTCTGTTGGGCCCCGGCTGAGAAAAGAAAGTGAAACAATCACAATCAACACTCTGTGTTCAACCCCTTTCCCATTTGAGGGCATAGTGAACAACATTTCCTACCTTCCATATTTGTAAGAAAGAGGTTTGGGCTTCTCTCGGTCTATGTGATGAAGAAGAGGTGTGAAGATCCTCCATGCTTCCCTTAGTTCATCACTGCAAAAGACAAACAAGTCAGCATGCAGTGGAGGACATTACATCATAGCTGAGGCAGAGAAAAGATGCACTGTGTCGCCATCTAGTGCGAAGAACTGGTAGGTTTAGTTTACAAGTAGTAACATGAGACAACACTAGTGAAAAACAAAGACACACCTGCGTACAAAGTGCATCTGACTCCCACAGAAGACGTCCAGGATGAGACGCTCGTAAGCGTCTGGAAGCTTCACGTCCTGGAAACAAGACACACATTTTAAATAGTTTCTTTCTTAATTCAAAAACATTCGGCTAAGAAATTGAAGACGTGATAGAGACAGCTACTTTCTTTGTAATCGCTATATAAATCACTCGCTCTATGCATAAACAAATCAACTTGAACATGCCTTGTATCTACTCTTGTAGGTGAGGTCCAGCTCAGTTTCCTCAGGGCTGAAGTAGACACCAGGCTTCTTGCTCATCATCTTGGCGTAGACGGCCTCGTTGGGCTGCACACGCACCACGAGCTCATTCCTGCGACACTGATTTCCAAAAATGTCCCCCGGGACATCTGTGAACTGCAGCCGCACCTCAGCTTTCCTCTCATTCAGTGCTTTTCCACAGCGAAGGATGAAAGGAACACCTGAGGAGCGAAACACAACGCCGAAGCCTTATGAAAGAGCACGGGAGACATCAGAGGGATTTGTTTTGTTTTTTAAAAAGGCCACGGTGTGTTTACCGTCCCAGCGTTCGTTGTGCACATAAAGTACAGCAGTGGTGAAGGTGGCCTGAGTGGATCCTTTAGGAACCGTGGGATCATCGAGATAACCCAGTTTGGCGTCTCCCTCCCCCTCTGGATTCCCCACATACTGACCCAGCACCACATCAGACATGGTCACCGGAGCGATGCACTTCAGCACCTTCACCTACGAGAAGGAACACAAGAGGAACAGGAATCATAACACACCTCTCCATATTTGCAGTAGTGTTTGAGGAGGCGGTTGAGAGACGATTTTGTACCTTTTCATCCCTGACATCATCAGAGCTGGTGGAAGCTGGTTTCTCCATGGCCACCAGGCAGAGCATCTGGAGCAAGTGGTTCTGCATGACATCACTGATCGGGAACAAACAGGTGGTCACACAAAAGACGGAGACGGAGAGGAGATCGCTGTGATCATCGTCATAAAATGATAACCGGTGTTAAAACTGGTTAAATCAACACTTTCTATGACGCCCATGTCTATAATGCATTATAAAATATACTTCTCATGCATTATACTCCGCTTATAGCCTTGTATAATAATAGTTATAAGCATAAACATTCATAATTAGGGTTATCAATGGATTTAAATCAATGATTGTCCATAGTTTATCATTTTTATCTGATGGAAATGTACCTTAAAGGAAGATTAGTCAAGTATGTAATACTCTTATCAACATGCTATATTATTTGTAGATGACTTTAAAAAGAGGTAAGATTCCTAATTTATAAACACTAAATAGGGGGTGTTAGAGTAAAGTGTCCACTATGAAAATACTGTTTACAATATACAGTAACGCAGTAAAAGCTCCTGTTTCTGCTTCTCATACAACTTCACTCTCAAAACTTTAATATTGAAGTTCAAAGACAAACTTTAGGGATTTATTCTTCTCTCCACTCACCGGATGATGCCAAAATCATCAAAGTAGCCTCCTCGTCCCTGAGTCCCAAACGGTTCTTTAAAGGTGAGAACAACACAGGCCAAGCTGTCCCTGTTCCAGATCGGCCCGAAGATTCGGTTCCCAAACCTGCAATGACCGTCACATTATTCTCTCTGTCTCTCTCTCTCTCTCTGTGTCTCTCTCTCTCTGTGTCTGTCTGTCTGTCTGTCTGTCTGTCACACACACGCTTGTGCCAGTTATGTTAGATTAAATCACGCACTCCGAGGCCTAAACAAAACGCCACACAAGTCAGTAATGCAGTGACAGTTCATTCAAAGTTTAGTACCTGAGTGTGTCAAATTTAACACATTAATTCAGATTAATAATTTAAAAAAATTGCATGTTCAAAAATGAATTGAATGCACATAATTTAATATGTTATGGCCCAACTTTAGGCAAAGTGATAGGCTTAAGTTCAATGAAAAAAAAACGTCTGAATATACCTATTTGGGAATTTAAAAACGTAGTTTTCTAATTCCACCTTACGGTATTTATTTCCAATGCTTCCCTCACGTGTCACAATAATGTAATGCTTTGAGTTAAAACAAGTATTCATATCTGTGATTGTTTGTCTTTAAATCAGCATTCATATTTCTGCCAGTCCTTAAAGTGTCCATGTTTCCATGAATATTGTCTCTAGACCAAGACGACAGGCTAACAACATAATCTATCTTTGAGACATTAAATCAAAATTGTAGCTCTCTGTCTCCTTGGCAACATAAATGAGCTGTTTCTGTTTCCGCTCCCTGCCCCGACCGTCGCCCCGAGCAGCAGCAGAGTTTTATTGTGAACCTCAACATTATTTTATTATTCAGTTTTCTGAATCTTTTAAATTAAAGAATTATGGTACAAACTTCATCAGAATAATTAAATGTTTAGATGAAGGATGTTAATTTTCTCATTAAGCTTTTAGGGTTTAACTATATACTAGTGGTGTAACGGATCACGGGTCGATCCGTGATCCGTTCGGATCACCCCTCACGGTTCGGATCACCCCTCACGGTTCGGATCACTCGTGAACCGCGGATCAATTGAGTATTCTTTTTTTTTTTTTTTTTACAGTGTAATCATCATAGTGTGTAATACAGTTTTACTGCTGCTGTTCCTTTTCAAGTAACAAGTCCCCGAATATCAATGCAAAGTGTCAGTGAACAGATATAAAGCATGTGTTCACGTCAACGGAGCAGGTTAAAAGCATTTAACGGCGAAAGTCACGGCGAGCGGAGGAACTTGAGAAGCTCCCGGCGTCATTTAAGTCGCAAGTTTGGGATCATTTTGTCTTCCCTGTAAAGTATAATGACGGATAAGGGTGGTGGACAAAACCGTTACGGTATGTAGGCGTTATTTAAAAAGAAAGACATACGACAAGGAAAAGACTGTGACCGCTTTCACCACGGCGGAGTGATTCATAGTCCGGTGCTGCAGACACGCCCCCTCTGAGAGAGTCACACAGACACACACCTGGTGCAGGTGCTGACAGAAGCATCAGAGTGAAGCTAGACAGGCCCAGTAGTAACAGTCACTACAGAAAGGTCGACCCTCTCCCCAGACAATGGAGATACTCTCATCTTTTTGAAAATCATGTCACAGTAATGGTGAACATTATTGTGTATTTGAATTACATAACCTGACAGGAAGTAAACACAGACCCAAGTTGTTGTCGAGCAGTTCAGTTCAGTGTAAACAGTGGAAGCTAGCTCACATATTCTTTCAATATTGATCAAAGGACGAGGGCATCAACATACCTCATGTTGCACTTAAACTTAAACAGAATTGAATATTCTTGAATGTTTTAATTGTATTTATTTATTTCATTTCAAATTGGACATCTTCAATATTTTAGTTTTTATGTAAGACTATAGCCCAAAGTTATTTTCTTTAAGTGTTCTTGAAGTTCTTTAATTAATAAATGGAAAGCAAAGTTATATTTGTCTCCTCCCCTTTTCTTTGTTGATCCGAACCGTGAGGTTTGTGATCCGTTGCACCCCTAATATATATATATATATATATATATAATGTAATGTCTATATATATATATAAATATATATAAATATATATATATATAAATATATTTATATATCCTTGTTCACTATGTATATGTATATATATATAAATATATATATATAAATATATATATATATATATATATACATATACATAGTGAACAAGGATATATAAATATATATATTAATATATTAATATATATATATATATATATATATATATATATATATTTAATACATAGTGAACAAGGAACCAGTGTCATTAGAGTGGGTTGGTGGCTCTTAAAAGAACCTTTGAGGCATCACCGTGAAAGCAACCAAGAACTGTAAGTATTGGCCGCTCCGCGCTGCAATTGAGCTCATAAGCCGAAGCGGGGGAGCTGTCTTCGTTGCTTCTTCGCCGCTTCTGATCCGGCCGGAAGCTCCTCGCCCCGAACGGCTCCTCGTCCCTTAGACGAGGCCTCGACTGCAGCGCGGAGCAAGAATTTCGGCGCCGTGAAGGCGCCCTTTGGGCTTTCACGGTGATGATGTTTGAGAGGCACTTGAACTATGCCCGCCACCAACGTGGAAGCGCCCAACAACGGAAGTGGTATATTGGCCCCTCCGCAGAGCATCTCAGCCGGACTTCTCTCTTGGCCGGCCGGAGTATTCTTCGTCTCTTTGCCGGCCAGAGTTATCTTCGACGACCGGAGTATTCTTCGCCGACCGGACTACGCCGGCCGGATTCCTCTACCCCGGCCGTGGTGGTCTTTACAGCAGCCTCGTCCCTAACGAGGTCTCTACGGAGGAGCGGGTCCAAGGCCTTGTTGGGCGCTTTCACGTTGATGTCGGTAAGTAGTTCAGGTCTCTCTTAAACTGATGACTCTCTCTCTGTCGCTGACCTATATAAACTCCTTATGCAAATTTGACTGTGCTATCGCTCGCACGTGATTGGCTGACGGCGGCAGGGGGCGGGTCTTACACAGTACATGAGAACCGTTAGAGTCAACTGTCACAGCACCTCAGCATCCTGCTGAAAAGTGTGTTTTCTCTTACACCATTTTGGGGATAAAACTCACACAAGATAACCGTTTTTAAACACAACTGTTATTGCTGCAGCGAGAGGGCAGTTTCCCCTTCAGACCGAGCTCGTGTTCGGCCAAGAGGACTCGTTTATTTCACCCCACGAGGCTTCAAACCTCTCGGATACGCGGTCACTTTGTGCAATTCGCAGAGTTACGTCACATTTCTCCTCTAAAAAAGTCTAAAAGTGGTTCTTGTGAAAAGTGACCGCGGTGTTCCAGTTACTGGGGACATGGGTTTAGACGTTAACACGGGAGTCCCCACGGTAACGTGGTTTATTCGGTCAGAACCAGAGCAGTTCTCAGTGGTAGTAAACACAGGTGTGTGTGTGTGGGTGGTTAAGAACACTGTGATGTGTCCATAAATATAAATAAATATTTATATTGCTGTGAGGTGTCACTGACTGTTTAACGGCTTTAATTTGAATGAACATTAACGGTTAACCTGTTGATTGTGAAGCAGCTGTGGTCAGTTATCCGACAAAACGGCCTGTTAGCATCGTTGACCATAGGAATGAACGGGCGCGGCTAGCCGCAAGCTAACACTTTAGCTTAACTTAACTGGTGCCTAAGCTGTGGTCTCTGGACCTCTTATAAACGCTAACTCAATGAGAGAGCTCTGTTTCACGTCTTTAATGTGCTATTATCACCGCTATGGAACGACTGTATCAACTCATATTTATTACAACAACTTAATCTGTAGATATGGTGCCTTTTTGAGACTAAAACCTGTTGCAGAGGGCTCTAACATCTAACATTCTTTCAATATTGATCAAAGGACGAGGGTCTCAACTTGGACAACTTCAAATTGGACATCTTCAATATTTTTGTTTTCATGTAAGACTATAGCCCAAAGTTCTTTGCTTTAAGTGTAAAGTTCTTTAATTAATAAATGGAAAGCAAAGTTATATTTGTCTCCTTCCCTTTACTTTGTTGATCCGAAAAATGATCCGAACCGTGACTCAAGAACCGTGATCCGAACCGAACCGTGAGGTTTGTGATCCGTTGCACCCCTACTATATACTAATAGTCGCTTTTTGTCAAAAGCCTACAAATTCACTTGAGAGTGGACCCCAAAACTCAATATCTCGTACTGTAGGTATCCTATAATATATTATAATACTATGGGCTAAAAATAACACAGGGAAGTACTACTAAGTATTAACACTATGGGTAAATATTAATAATATCAACACCACCTTTACCCGTAAGGTTTGGGAAAAGACTGCCGTTGGTGACAACATGCATAAACAATCTTCAACGGGTTGAGACTTTCTTCCTCTACACATGTTCACGATATCCCATTCAATAAGGAAATGCAGGCAATGCAGCGTCCTCATCGGACGATGCTTGTCTCACCTGAGCACCATGAGGTTCTGCACCATTTCCTTGCCCAGATAGTGATCTATACGGTAGATTTGGTCCTCAGTGAAGAGCGAGGAGAGGTGAGTGGACAGCTCCTCGGAGCTCTGAAGGTCGTGTCCAAACGGCTTCTCTACGATCACCCTGTTCCACCCTCTACACACACACACACACACACACACACACGCAGGGAAAATAACACGTCAAGTCCACTTTGATTGACCTCAATGACACATTCGTGGGACACAACTGTGTTTTCTGCTTGAATCTGAATTAAAAGAAAGTGAGGCAAAGATCACAAAAAGAACATGATGATAGAAATTGTTGAGGATCACTTGTTTCCTCCATCAGACCAACTTAAATGAAGACAAACGAAGGAAAACTACTACTACATCCACTAAATTGCCAGGTTAGAAAAAGGTACACCTCGCGAAAATCATTTTTCTTTGTAATGTTCTGTTTTTAGAGAGGTGTTGATTTAACTGCATCACTTTGCAGTGTAACAAAGCAGAAGTAGTGTACTGACTTGGCGCTCATACAGCAGTGCTTGATGTTCTTGGAGACGTCGTGGTAGACGGTGGGCGGCAGCGCCAGGTAGAAGAGCCGGTTTGCCTCGGCTCCTCCGGGAAGAGACGCGAGGTGCGTGTCGAGTTTGGAGAAGGAACTCTCGTCAGCATATTTCCCACTGATGTAGGTGTTCCTCCTGAAGAAGGCCGACAACCGCTCTGCATCTTTATCCGTCGCCTGGGTCAGAGGGTGGGAACGTTTACACACCCACGGATTAAATAAGGATGTTTCTAAAAAAGACTGGCGGTCTAAAAAGGCTGACTTCGTTTGGCCACTTGGGGGCAGCAGAACCGAGCTGTTAACACAACACTGACATATCATCACCTTCTAAGCTCAAGCGGCAAACTTGTTACTAGGTTTCTAAACCTTTTTTTCTGCTGTGGCCGAAAACGACGCTATGAGAGCGGAGAGAGTGAACCAAAACAGTAAAGTTGCGGACCGTAGAGCTAAACAATAAGCTTAAACTCACTATAAAGCTCTGTAAAGCTGAGTGGAGCTGCAGATTAAGGTGATGAATCACTGTAGGTTCATCGTCGCTTTAAGGATTAGGCCAATGGAGGGAGGAATGGCAGATGGACCTAAAGGACATTATTTTCTTGCTTTGAAAGGTTTTTATTTGCATAGTTGTATATTATTTTTGCTACCGTCTGCTCTAAATTCCTCTATCCTCCTTGAGATCTATCTCAAAAGTGCAGTTTTACCTTCAGGTATGGCATGCAAGAAGTCCGAATGGCATCAACTGTCAGGTCAGAGCGAGCAAAGCCCACGAAATGGGTCTGCTCGGGGAGGAGGCCGTCTCTGAACAACCACCTGGGAGAGAACAGATCAACATATGGATCAAACTTCAGAAGCTGCCGTCCAGATTAGAAGAGTCTCATTCCTCAGACTCGGCTTTGCTATTGATGCGTCATCCTTTTCACGGGGGGTCAGAGGTTCGCTCACCATAGAGTTGGGTAGATCTTCTTCTTAGCCAGATCTCCCTACAGGTGCAAACACACAATCGCAAATATGATTTCACCAAATAAATGTAGGTCACGACACACAATCATTAGGTGTGGATGCTGCGTTTGGTTTTACTGTGCACCTTATTTAACCAATGCACTTTGTCAGAGTGGTCATTTATTGTCCATGACACAAGTTGCTGCAGCACCACAGGTCACACGGTCTGGCAACAGGTAAGTAGGCAGCTTTGGCTTATTTTAGGGATTGCGCCACTTTAGTAATCTCACAGAGTAAATGTCAACCACAGACTGTGTGGAGACAAAAGACGGTCCCTGGTGCCAAATGAAATCATGTTGAAGAACCTGTTGCTTTGTAGTTTAACTATAAGATGTATAAGATAGGAGGAAGTAGGAAATCTGAGATGAACAGAGGCATACCTCAAATCAATACAAGGAGAAGACAGGACATGCCATTAGAAGTCAACTTAATTTAAAAAAAACTGTTTAAAATAACTGCCGATGAACTGAACAGAAATGTGTCTTTAATGTCACACTTAGGTTAGGAAGTTGGTCATTCATGTGGTCTGGTATGTACAAAGTCATAACACCACAAGCAAAGGACAAACCTTTCATATCATCATGAAGCTGAACTACTATAACCATTGAATTAGTATCAGTAAGTAAATGTTTGATAGTGTGGCGTGACTATAAGTTATTACAGCCATTTGCACACACACACACACACACACCTACACACACACACACACACACACACACACACACACACACACACACACACACACACACACACACACACACACACACACACACACACACACACACACACACACACACACACACACACACACACACACACACACACACACACACACACACACACACACACACACACACACACACACACACACACACACACACACACACACACACACACACACACACACGCCCTTCATGTGCCAGTGAAAGAAAACAGCTGACTGTCAGTGACACTGCAAAAAAGAAAGAATTCATTCCCCAACTGAGCAAACAGTGCAAAAGAAAGAAGGACAATGCAAATGCAATATGCAGGCTGACTAGATGTTCTAGTTTGAGTATTGAGAAGCATTAATATAACAGCAAACAACTATTTTAAATATACACACACACACACACACACACACACAGTGGAATAATGGCTACGAGGAGTTTCACAGGATAGAGGAGCATCACAACCACAAGTCAACACTATGCATTGTTAGAATAATCGTTTATCTGTGGTTTTAGCACGATGCAGTTATAAAGCATTGCAATGCATCTACAGCAGATATGCAGCTGGGGTTTGTTGTTGTTAAGTATTATTTGTTGTGCATGTGTGGCGTTAAAGCAGCAGACATGTATGTCATCTGATTAGTCTCAATATTAATAAAGGCACAACGAAAGACTTACAACTGTATTTTGTGATTTATATATATTTTTTTCAAAGCACACTAAAATAGTTATGATTATATATATATATATATATATATATATATATATATATATATATAAGTGTAAAAAAAAAATCCACATATAAAAATAAGATCTACAAATATATTGGTGATGCTCACAAATATTTCCTTTTTGTAATCAGATGTAATAGAAATCCACATATATACGTATGTATTCAAAGTGATTGCTTTTTTTTGAGACTTTTGTAATGTCACTTGATTTACAAATGCTTTTTTTTTCTCAACAGAACAAAACTGCTCAGCCCTCTCCATGTTGAGCACTGTGTGGAGGCAATAGATGTGCTTTGAATCCCATATAAAGAAGCTTTAAATGGTAGAAACTAATGAATGAGTAGGAGACACGTTTATATCGTCGGGTAGAGAAGAAGAATGCAAAGAGAGAAACAAAGAAACGAGGAAACAGTTCTAAAAATGCCTGAAATGATTTTAGTTCCTCAACTCGACACCTGACCAGTATGAGAAAAGAGTGAAAAGGACATTTCTGATCACATTATTGAGATTGATCAACTTATTATTCCATTTATTTTAGCAGTAAAGGAAATTAATTATGTCTGACATTGAAAGTCACAAACTTGGTTGAATTATTCTTTGCAAAATAACACAATTCAATTTTTTTTGTTGTTGAATGTATCACTGTATTTAATCTAATGACAGTTGTTATACACATACTGTATTTTATATTGTAAGTTATCTTGTCTGTGTAAATACAATAAACAGATGCATTTGAGGAGTGTGCTTGATTTAAATGAGCTGATGTTTAAAAGATACGATTTACACACCATTGAAAAGAGGAACCTTGAGTTTTTTTTCTGTCTCCATGTTGGGTTTGTGAAAGCTTGGACGACTGTGTGGTGCTTGTTTGCATAAGATTGGTGAAATCAGTTTCAACAGTTCCTTAATCACACACACACCATGTGCAATTATTGCAGTACACTCACTCGTTATAATCACGGCCAACAAGTCTTGCCCAAGAGGCCTTAACTGTAAATGTGCCAAAAATAACAAAAGGTAACAGAACAGTTACATGCTGCTGGTTGGTCCTAAAAGATGAATTTATTAATTTTAAATCACGCAGTACATTTTGTGTGATTAAGACTATTCATTTAACTTTATTTCTCAAGTGTTGCACCATATTTATATAATTCACTGACTAGATTTTGAGCCCCCTCCCCTGCTCAGCTCTCACCGATGCTCCCATGATGATGAAGATGTGACCGGACTGATCGAACTCTTCA
The DNA here is from genome assembly GCA_032191485.1 of Leptoclinus maculatus. NCBI lineage: Eukaryota > Metazoa > Chordata > Actinopteri > Perciformes > Stichaeidae > Leptoclinus > Leptoclinus maculatus. Next base: position 14,321,129 of record JAVDOI010000012.1, read on the forward strand.
TCTTCATGCAGCTCCTTCCTCAGCTCCCCAAACACCTCCGACCGAGAGAAGGGAAGGTTGCTCATTTTCTCTAAAAAAGTAGACAAAAAAACCCCAACACCCAGTAAATAAAGATTGTCCAAAGTTCTTTTACATGGTAAACCAACATCGGGGAGACAAATACAGACGGCGGTCTACCGAAAAGAAATGTATCAGTGTTGCCGATGATTTAATAAGAAGAAAAACAGAAGAAAGTTTGTTGAGTCATATGTGAATATAATGGACTTTTGCTCCTGGCTGGTAGAACGGTAATATCTTTATATAATCGTTGCAGTTTAGGCGAAGCAGTGCAGAGTCTGATTTGAAAAGTCCGCACTGCCATTGGTCACCGTATCAGCGACAAGATTTTCATACTAAATGAATATTAACTGAATGGTACTTAAATGATTATGTGATTATCTAAGATGAGAGACAAGACAGCAAAATAATCGTCAACAATTCTGATATTCAAATCTTTGTTTAAGTGTTTTTTCAAGCAAAAGATCCAAACATTCACTGGTTTTAGCCTTTACAAATGTGTGGATTTGCAGCTTTTCCTGTTTTATAAAATTGTAAATTGAATATTTTTGGGTTTCGGACAGTTGGACAGACAAGCAGGCAATTTGCTGATGTCACTTTCTCAGAATTAGGTTGTTTTCACCATTTTCTCATATTTTAAAAACACACTGGTCCTGTTTTTTCAGTTAATTCATAAAAAAGATTAATTGATTGATTTACCTTGAGCTGAACCGGTTAGTCAATTAATTGACTGATATGTATTGTTTCAAGTCGTTTTGGGGTATTTGCTGGTTTCCTTTATCTTCTATGATTGATTGTAAACGGAAAAGCTCTGGATTTTGAAAAATAAACATTTATAGACCAAACGATTAATAGAAAAAATAATAGTTAGATTAATCAATAATGAAAATAATCGCTACCGGCAGAAATCACTGGATGCATGAAACCACAGTATTATTTTCTCTATATACTATATTATATTTAGGACCTCTGCACTACTTTATGTCTTCAATCTTCTTTATTTGTATTTACATGTTGCATTGTTGTTATTTTTCATCGACCAGCCCTGTAACATGTATTGTTGCGCATATGACAAATAAAGACGAGATTAAAACACAGCATTAGTTTGAAAATGGTCAGCTGTGACATAAAGTAGGCTATATGTGACTCTTACTAATGGGCCAAGAGGAAAACAAACACTGGCATTGGTCCATTACTTCCTCCATTATCCAACAATTAAAAGATAAGGAGCAAGATTTTCTAGAGAGATAATAAACTTGGATTTCCTTGTGACTCATGGCAACAATGAGCCAAATCAGGAAGTACTTTTTCACTGATTTCAACACAAATAGTAATTTAGTGGGTGAAGTGTTCTTTTAACTAAGCCTGCGTTAAAATGGACAAAACTGCAACTCATTCCTAAAAACGCTCAATTAACAATCATCAACAGTCATGTGAGGTTACAGATGGTATTAACATAAACAACACTCAGAAGGACAGCACGTGTATTTCCTGTTAGACAACTACCACTAGCTCCCAGACTTAGCCCGACACACAACAAACTATAATGATATTAGTCAAATCCTCCACATAATCCCGTATTTAGAGGACTAAAACGCTTCGCTGGATACGTAACACATCAAAATAACAAGGGCTGACATGTTGCTGCTCATCATGTTAGCTACCAACATCCAGCCTGAAACACCTCACAATATGCTGCTATTGAACCACATTTACGTTAGTAATGATGCATGCTGGGCTAACTAACACTAAAAACCGCTCTGTCATCATCCCTTTAGATTCACATGCTCATGTGTTAACATGACGGACTTGACAGCGATCAAATTCAAAAACTTCCGCTCCGCAGCTAGCCAAACAGCACCTAGCTTAAAACCAACGTTAGCCTATATACACGCGACAGTGACTAACGGTTATAAGTTAGCTCAATAGAAGTGAATCTACTGCTACTCACGGGTCCGTTAACGGGCAGTTTAGCGTCAAACCGTGGACTGACAGCGTCGTACAAGAGGCTTCGCGGTATACACTCTCACTTACAGAGTCCTGCCTACTTCCCTGTTTAAGTGACAAAGAGGAAACGGATAGATTTTTTTTATTGGTTTGTGGAGAAACTCACCAGCGCTCGCTCGAGTTCCCATTGCGCGCGTCCAATCAAGTGACGTCATCGACTCTGCCGATGGGCGTGGTTTAACATTACGACCCCCTCACGCGCTCACGCTCACACACACACACACACACACGCGCGCAACTGTCAATAATGAAAAACCGGACAGGTGGGAATTGAAAGGAGCAAGAGGAAAAAGGAGCACTTGTTTTGTTTAATCTTTGAACACAATCTCTCAGTTTATTGACTCTTTTTCCTTATTACAAGAAACATTTCATAAATAAAAACATTGAAAGAAAATGAAAGATGCTTTAAAGGAAAATGCTGGTGATCATTTATTTATTTATTTAATTTAAAAGGGACCACGTACAGTTTAAAACATAAATGTCACCATTTGATGCATACCAGAGTAACATGTAAAATACTTTATAAACAAACCCAAATGCATGCATTTAGGGAGAGTTCACAGGGTTTTTTCCCCCTCTTATCAGTAAAACTGTAAGAATCACGTTACCCTTTCATATTAGATTCAATGTTATAGTTTAAGATTATCGGAATAATACATTCAGGCTTTCTCATGTGGCTTAAAGGTGAACTGCAGATATAAATATTCAACAAAAAACTAAGGAAGACGTTCTATATATTTATTTGGCGACCCTAATAAAATCTCCTGCGACACAAACTGTGGTGCAACAATGTGGCTCGTTGATGTGTTTTAAATAGGAATATGATCAAGCTTTGGCTACAGAAGTAATAGGTAGTAGTAGTTGTAGGATCATTGTTGTTTTTGGTCTTTTAATGGAATTTGTTGACCTTAAGAAAAATATGAAATATCACTCATCCTTTGATTTAACACTCACATGCCCAAATGCTCATTGAATGAAAGAGTTGGTGGTCAGTGTAATGATTCCTCCTGTTGATAGCCGGGAAGTGACTCCTTGCGCTGCGCAAAACATGCCTTCTAAAGTTCAGGCGAAGCTAATATGAGGCCTCATCCGTCTGAGTTAACCAAATCCTGAGGGTGTTTTCCAAAAAGTCACAAGATTCCCTCTTTGTGTTTAGAGTTTTCTGTCTGAGTTGTGGCAGAGGGATATTACAAAAGACCGTAACTAAGATATCTCTTGATTTGATTAGTTGACTGCTGAAGGCTCCTGTTAGCTTTGGCTGAACTTTAACAGGCACAAAGACTGTGGATTCATTCCCCATCTTTCACATTTGAGCTGCACTATTAAGGATTCCGTCACAGCCAGTATGAATAATTACAGGGACGAACAACTCTTTTAATACACATAAGAGCACGTGAGAATTGTGTTAGGATATCTAAAAAGGAAAACAAAATTTAAATTAAATGTCCACAAATAGAAATCCATGAGTCAGATGAAGGCCCAGCTTTGGTTGACTTGGCTGGATTTGCAGGCAGTCATAATCACGTTTCCTTGTGATGCTGTCAAACACTTCCCCGATGACAGGTTCTTCAGTTTGTTTGTCTGAAAACGACAACAACAATGTAAACTCTAAGAGGATTGCGTTCAGATTAAGAAACTGTCAAACAAACTTAGAGATGGAGAGACAGAATGAGGAAATGGAGAAGTATTTCCCTGTGCAGCTTGAGACATGCAGTGTTGTAACATGAGTTGCTGCAGAGTTTGAGTTGATGTAGAAATACATCGTACCTGCGTGTAGATCCACACTTGCTGGGGCGCTGCTGTGGTTACTTTTCCCTTCAATTGACAGAATTTAAGAGACACACGAGCTCCTCCAGGGGTTGCATGTAAACACAGTGCATTGCTGACGCTGAGCCGTACCTCTTTCTGGGATGTGTACTCAAAATACTACAAAGACACATAGAACAAATGGTATTTTTAAGATGAAAAAAATGAATATAATTTTGTGTAACAGAACACAATTCCCCCCCCGAGATTTTTCTGACCCACCAGGTTTAGAAGCACTGATCAAAAATAAATTAGCGTACCTCTGCTACACGACATCTGAAATCTGGAACAAGCTCCCAGTTTTTTTTTGTCTTCTTCGCATCCAGGCAGAACTTCCAACCAATGCTTTCCAACTGCACAAAAAATAATAATACAGTAACTGGACAGCCAACAGTCTGGATGTCCATCTATTGTAACTTTTGGCTATAAATAGCTCTTAAAATAAGAACAAATATGTTTTGTAAAAAACAAGAAAACAACCCATTTTGTTTTGTGGGTTGATTCAAAGTGAAGACATTAATGAATTACTTATAATAATTTTGTAAATCATTTATATTTATATTTATATTTTCTGCATGAATACAAATATCTATTTGAAAAAGACATTGGGCATGTAAAATTACTCAAAAGTGCACACGAGGGTGTTTTCGAAATACAAACTGTAACATTCCATTGAAGATGATAAAAATGTTGATAGATCATTAAGTATTTCACCCGTCCGTATTTAACCGGCCTGATGTCAGGCACATACGCCTCTGGATAAATGTTGTGCAGGTACCACGTGAAGTTCTTGCACTTCAATCTCTCCCTGAGTTCACGACGTTCAGAAACATCTCCAAATAAATTCTGAGGGGAAAATGACAACGGTGAGGCACAACCTCCATCATCATTAACATCATGTGACTAACTTCCTGGGTTATAAACATACTGTGCCTTTGTACTAACCTGTTTAAAAAGCAAATAAGCCTGTCTGTTTGAACGATAGAAGACTAATTTGTAGTCGTCCATCCAGACCTCAGCCAGCCGGACCAGGTTGTGAGTGATTATTGAACTTCCTTTGGGGTAGGTGTGTGGGCTCTGTTTGCGGAAAATGTGCCCCACAACAGAGCAAGGAATGATCTCAATCTGACCTCCGCATTGCCAGACCTGCAGTAGAGAGGACAAACGACGCGAGGTAAGACTGAAGCTGTTAACATTTTAAAAGCATATACGTGTATACTGTATATATATTGAAAAACATTGACAGCTTCTTACCCTGAAGGACATTTCCAAATTCTCCCCTCCCCAGAACTCCATCTGGTCATCGTAAGTCCCGATGTGCTGGAAGTATGATTTAGATATAGAGAACAGGCCACCAGCAAAAGTAGGAGTTCTACAGAACCAGACACAAATCAATCAATACCAATGACCATAACTGATTTAATTTCAATGATTAGTTTGGTAAATAAGCTTTTATGCTTTCTTTTAGAGAGTTAGGTGAGCAAATCAACATCACTCTCAAATATGTACAAACATGTCGCTGTAGCCAGCAGCTGGTTAGCTTATACCCGTTCATTCATTCATTTTATTTATTTCTGTGTCATGCCAAACATTTGGCAGACTATATTTCATACATATTTTGTTCTTGCATATACAAAGCAACAGAGAACAAAAAAAACAAAACAAAAAAGATAGCTAGCTTAGCACAAAGACTGGGAACAAGGGGAAACAGCTAGCCTGGCTCTGTCTAAAGGAAATTAAATCTGCCTACCAGCACCTCTAAGCTCACTAAAACATTATCTTGTTTGTTTAATTCATTTCAAAACCAAAGAGTAAAAATAAAAGTTAAGAAGGTTACTGCTCCCGGCTAAGAAATACTCCTTCATATAAATCCTGTAACCTGAAATTAGAACTAAATTTCAGGCTTCAAAAAGGCATCAGCCTTCTCGTCTAACTCCTAGGAAGAAAGCAAATGTGCATATTTCTCAAAATATTAAACTATTCTTTTAAATCAGCTCATTTGTTTACCAGGAAAGTAAAACGTATCAACACATTTCAAGGTAATTTTGTGAAATGAACTATGAACATGACTGAACTGCATCTAATCATGATTGTGATTACTCCAGTCGTCCAGTTTGCATGATTGTCAATACACTACAAGTATTTGATGCAGATTTCATTAAAATGATCATTATAATTAAGAGGATAAAAAGAGCATTGTGCCGCCGATAGAGATGCCTTTTAAAATCTGCGTGTATGTATTCTCATACCTGATGGGATGTGTCTCATTCATCCTTCCCTTCGTCTCCTCTTCGGGGACGTACTCCCATCCAAAATGGAGCCTCCAGTCAAAATTCCCTCGACTGTAATATTGTGGTGCAGGGATTGGCTTTTCGAACTTTAGGTCATGCCGGTTAATATTGCTGATATCCGGGCACACCACTGCAGCAGGCTGGTCTACTATCCGAGCTAGAAGAGGCTCCAGCCATCCGGGGAAGCATTCACCTACACGGGAATGTAGAAGATAGGAGCCACATTTGTCTGTCAGTAAAAATAGTTTTCACAATCAGAGTTGTAGCTCGGAAGTTATTGGTCACAGAAACACAACACCAGATACTCATTTCAGGAACTACCATCATCATCTTTTATCAACAGTTCAAAACAACCAACTGAATCCATGCACGCATGGTGGTGGCAAGCATTGCATTATGGGTAGGGCTGTGTGTCGGTGTTTGATACCTTTAAGGAATCGACCGAAATAAGCCAATATTAAGCAGTTTCTAAACTCCAGGCAAAGGATAACATCTGATCATTTTTGTACCCAGATCTAGAAAGAAAGTTGTATTGTTTTGCATGAAGCCAATCACCAAAAGCATTCTGTGATTAAATGCAACGTGTGATTGACCCTCTACCGTATAGAAAGCTACCATTCATACAGTCTGTGGTGTGGTGAAGTTGACGGGTACTTGACGCCAGTTCAGCGTGCCGAGATGATAGCAAAACATTCCAAAGTATGGCTATAATACACATCTGTACCGTCTGATGAAAATAGCGTGTTGGTGGCATTTTACACAGCTGAATGAATTCCATTCACATGATGTGTGTCAAATATAGTAGAAAAAAAGGTACTTTAGTACTCTATTGGTATTGCTATCACTTAAAAGGTACTGGTGTTGGTACTGGTACCACCATTTATTTTAGATGATACCCTAAATGTGGAGCACATACAGTGGGAATCCAGGAAGGTGAGGACCTCTCCTTGTGCAGCCTGCCCTCCCATCAGTCTGGCTGTGATCAAGCCTTTCCACTCCCTCTGACGTAAAACACGCACTATGTTCAGCTGCTGCACATAGTCATCCAGACGAGTCTTCAGGTGATCTAAAGAGAGAGGAGTCGGCTAGTAAATTAGGGGAAGGAGACATTTTAGGTAAGGCAGGTAGTATACAGGGGGTTTCAGAGCTTTTTAGCTGGAAACAGCTGCCTGCTGCGACTGGTGATGACGAAACAGTAAAACCAAAACAAAAGAGCTGAAAGATGCTTTTAGGCTCCACAGAGCTGAGAGAAACTGCAGGCGATAATTCTCAGGGACTCATCGCTATAAGTGACTCATTTTAAGTGATTGTGTGATCCATTGCTAATGTACAAATATTAATCAAAGCTGCTTTAAGTTAAAATACTTGTAGTGCATCCATTTTATCTGCCATATTTCAGAGGGAAATATTTTACTTTTTGCTCCACAACAACTAGTTAAAGTACTTTATTTACAGTAATAGTACATAAGGAATTTAGAAATTAGAATTTTCCAGACAAAACATGTGATAAGCTTATGAAATATCATGGCATACCAAAATCATGCTCATTATTACTTCTCTATTTTAGTTGACTTATTTTACTAAATCTTAATTGTATTGTTATTCTATAAGGCAGTGGTGTTAGAGTTACTTCTTATACACCTTTTATTCTTGTGTTTTTGTAATTTAATATTACTTCTGTAATATAGTATTATCTTTTTTATAGACTTTATATTTTCACTCTATGATTTTTTCTTATTCTTCTGTTGTAATTTTTATCAATCTTATTTTATATGACACACAGGTACAGATTAAACTAAAACAATCAAATGTTAATATAAAAAATAGCAAATAATAAATACTGAAAATGTATTTTAACCGTGTGGTATTGCCACTTTAACTTCAAGTGAAGGACTTCCTTCACCACTGATATAAAGTGGGTGCATGAATGGAAAGTTTAGTATTTTTTTTAGAGATCAGTGATACAATATGAACAGACACACATCAGTCTACTCATTTGGATAAGACACTCACCATCCGTGCTGGCATCATCCACCAGTAAGATCTCTGTGAGCAGGGCTGCAGGAGCCGTGTGCAGGACGCTGTAGACCGTCCTCAGCAGGGTGGACCAGGCCTCATTGTGAAACACGATGATCACACTGGTGGTCGGGAGGCCAGGGCAACGCTGAAACCTCTGTTCCAAGCATCTGTCAGAGCCAAACTGAAGTTAACAGGTGTCAGATTTGTAACTGGATGTACACTAGTGTTGAAAAGTTTGGGATCACCGTGCAGTCACATGGACTGCTCTGTACTTCTGAACGGTCTTTTTTTTTATGTTGTAGAAAGTCCTCTTTTCAAATAGTTTTTTAATGACGGCTTTGTTTTGTACATGGAGAACAAAAAAAACGCTGCACAATGGTTCAATCAGACTAACAACTGAAAGGACAGAAAGAGAGAAAGATACCTCTGAGAAACAGTTGCATAAGAATAGAAGAGACTGTCATTGGTAGAAGAAACTGAAAGATTAGCATCACAATTGGATTTAAACAGGTTTCTGTTTCAGTCAAGTGCACTTTAATGCCCATGACAAGCTGTAATTAACAGGCGTGTTGCTTTAGCAAAGATATTCTTCACAATGTTCTAGGGTTAGCACTATTGAAATTGGATTAGGGAATATAAAATGAATATGCATGGTCTAACAAGTACTGAGTAGACCGAGTAGGGCCCTGTAGGAAAAACGGCTTCAGAAACTATCCAGAGCCTTGTGATTTAATAATGATAGAGAGTCACTTGCACTTTTCTGGACTGGAGAAATAAAATGGTTCCAACAGTATTCTCCCCTGTCATGACACACTGTGGGGGTCAACGAGTAAGTAGAAGTTTTAATCTCTTAATTATTCTTCGTTTGGGGAAGGAAGAAGGAAAGAAGAAAAACATCAACATCGCAGGTGATTCCAAACTTTTGAACGGCAGAATCACAAGTCAGAGTCAGTGACCTTCTGCTGAGATAATGAACAATGGGTACGCTCACTCTGGAGGGCGTGTGTCTTCACCCAGATCACGGTGCAGGGAGATCCGGTCACTGGCAAACTGGTTGAACTTGTTCTTAGCAAACCCATCTAATTTCTCTATGCGTTCCTCAGGAGTCAGTGGACGTATCCCAAACGGTTTGCCACTAGCACCTGGTGCCCTGGGATCTTGGGGAGGCCTCTGAAGGTGAGGCCTGAGCTCGTCTTCAGTGTAAAAGCCAGGTCGACAAGTAAAACCTGGCAACAAGTCGACGGGTCTGAGGGTGGATCCTCTGAGTTGCACCACACCCGTCACAGGTGGGTGTGGTGGTTGTGGAAATGCTGTGTTGTCGTTGGTGTAGTATTTAATGAAAAGTATGACCAGCAAGCAGAAAGCTGCAACCTTAACTGGTCGGGAGTGTCGACTGTAAAATAACCACATGGTATGCACGGGGAAGGACGGACCTAATACAAAGCTGAAAAGAAACCAAATAATATACGTAAATACAGAAAGCATAACAAATCTTTATCAAAGCAATGAATCTGAAATCTCTTAAGTGATACTAGTACTATAGCTTCACTTTTGATAACAAGTTTTCTTTAATTGTTATATTTTACTGGCCCTCGTGTCCAGGGGTGCAGGACGTTTTTAAGTTCTTGCCGATACTGCTCAAACCAAATTTCATGTTGTCCTCCTCCCACCCCCAGCTTCAATCATCCCTGAACACATGCATTCAAATCTATTAACGCCTACATAATGTGTTGCAAATAATTATTTAACCCTCGTCCCACAAACTGGGGTTCCCACTAACCCCAGAAGTTGTTTTTTTGTGGAGGAATATATTAACAATTTGCTGTTTCTTACAGTAGTTTATTCTGCTTATTCAGACCGTAGTGTGTTATGTGTAGTATGTGTTTTATGTAACAGGGATGAGGGTCAAATGGTGTAAATGCCACAGAATAATCTGAGAATATTGACAAGACTTTAAAAATCAATAAAGAATTTGTTTTGTTTTAAATTAGAAGAAAGTTACAACTAAATTCATCGACAGAACTTGAACAGCTTACAGCTGTGTAAAGGAAGTAGTGATTCACACAGTTAACCTATGCCAGCAGAGATGGTTGAATAGCTTGTCTGACCTGCTGTCCGTGTTGTTGTAATAACAAAACTCATTGTGCCTGTTTCACTTGGGAGATTTTTTGCAACAAACACCTGCCTGCCCAGAACCCACAGCACCCGATATCAGACAAGAATTTTCCGTTTGCCATAAACTAAAAAAGACAGCAAGCACGGCACAAACACACCCACACTGCAACAATTAAGAAGCAATTACTGAACAAACTAGAATGACACTCGCCACTCACAATGCGCTGACAGTGGTGCATTCACGTGCATACTGTGCTCATGAAACGACATGGATGCTACAAAGATGTGTTGTACTCTTACTGCTTGAACCAACACGTTAGCTGATTTTGAGCTCTTGTTTCCACTTAAAGGGGCGTCCACGTAAATGTAATCAGTGGGGAACAGGTGTTTCCGATTATTACGAAGAGTTTGAACCTCGCAATGTTAATGAAAGTAAAACATATTGTAACGCGTGTAATTTACAAATAAACAGACACACAGAACCAGACTACTTTCACCCCTGCTCGTGCCTAATAGCCATGACAAATGTGTATTAGACACATTACATTTACATGTGTTTTTTAAATAATGCAGAAACCAGCATGCTACTTTTTGATAATACAAAGTTTGAGCAAAGACAGCATGCAGAGAAGTACTCAAATAAGAAGAAGATGAAATGTTGTGGGGGTTTTATGTCGTAAAAGGTACAAATTAAAAGAAAATTTAAAATGTCCTAAAATTTGATCACTTTAAAATTATTTTTACAAATATTTCTGAATCAGTACTTACTATATTTTGGCTGCAGATGAACGAGCCCTTCCACCTGTGCTCACGTAGTTTTATTTCCGTCATGAAGAGAAATCTGTTTCTTGTTTTTTATATGAGCCTTTATGGCTCAGTTGGTTGTGTTTTCTGTCAACATAGTCAAGCAACAACTGATCAAACCAGTTTAAATCTTAAGTGCTTGTGAACTGAATGAGCAGCTGTAGTAAGCAATGACACACCACATTCGTTATTCACATTACTGTTAAGATGTCTAGGGGACATGGAGGGGAAAAAATGAATTAAGCATGTAGGCCTACACATTCGCAAACTGTTGCGAGATCCCGCAAACATCTTGTAAATAAAGTCTAAAAACAAGAAACAACAAAAAACAAAAGAGTGACGAACACGTGTGCTATCTATTGTTTCTTTCCGTTTTATTTGTTTGTTTATTTGTGTAATTATTTCTATTTTAGTTGAATCTTCAACATTTACCTCAAATGACAGCGCGTGTGGGCGGGGTGCTTGTTGACACGTGGTTGTTGCCACGGTGACACCGAAACAAAAAGTTGTGATTTATTTACATGTACAAAGTACAGTGAGATGTCAAAGTAGGTAACATTTCCAAATCTCATATTCATTTTTTTTCCACATGTAAGGTAGATGTAAATGCAATTCATGTGTTGCTTTCACAGGTTTGTTAAAGAAATGTCAGCAACAGAACGGGAGTTCAGCCTATTCTGACAGCCTTTCTTCTTCAGTTATTAGTTATTTGATACAAAGTTCTGAGATTAAACTGGTAACAGATTCACTTTTGATTTTTTCTCTAATGTTTTCTTCTCTTTTTTTTTACACAAGCTATGAGTAACTTCCTCTCTGGAACAATACGTCTTAACCTTTTTAGCTCACAACTTTTCTTAAGGAACTGTGGATGTGTGAACACAAATAATTCCAAAACTAAATACCACTTTTATATATTAGGTGGATTTGACATAAATTATAAGATAAGAAGCCATCTTGCCACCTCTCAAGGGGTTCAGACCTGCAGGTCGGCACCACTGTAGTGGTCTATACAGAGGGTGGAGTTGTAATGCCCTCTAGAGGAGATCAAAAATATTTACTTCTGAATGTTGGGAGATAATGATCTTTAGTAACTGGAGCATGTGGAGTTGCTCAGGAACATTTCACCACTCAGTGGCCAAGAACATATGTTTACACTATTCCTCCTGAAGAAGTATTTCACAGATATTTCAGTGCAGAGGGATTGAATCCTGAAGAGAACCTTGATGGATACAGGTTGGTTTCATCAGGGAGACACAGGAAGTCAAAGGATATCAGGACATGCTCAGGCTGGATTTGAACACTAACCCTTCAAACTGCATCAAATGTCCCAAAAATGACTTAATGGACCTTATTCAATTCTACAAAAGTGGCAGATTAGTGTGTAAACATTTTTAAAAAGGCCATTACTTACCATAACTTGTCTGTAGATGGTGCAAAGTGGCACTCAGTGATACTGCAGCTCTGCAACTGGATAATAATGGTTCGATCTGGTCTCTGGTGCTTTCCATCAGTGACAGTGTCCTTGTTTTGGTAGTCACTTAGCTAGTGGTCCGACCCCCCAATGAGACTGCAAAAAAGCCTGAAGTATTAACCAGTCTGCTTATTTCACAGTAAAAAAATGGCGACTGGTGAACAAGACATCTCTTTTTTTAATGTTTCTTACAATTACTGTCATCTAATGTTGAGAATATTTCTTTGCAGGCTTGAGTCTAAATCATAAATCAATTATAATCTGTGAAACATTTGTGAATGTGGTTATTATGTATGTGTATATTGACAACTAAACCACTTTCTAGTTCTTTAAACATAACATATAAAGTTGTTGCATAATGTCTGACGGGCCTGTTCCTTTAAGCCACAGGTAATACCTATACCTATATGCAGTACGACTAACAACATTAGTAAGTCTATGAACACGCAAAACAGCCATTGATTTTTTTTATTATTTTTTCTTCAAGGGGAAATGTTATTTTTCTCTTTGTCATAGTCCTCAACTCTTCTCGTCCTTCATCTTTGCAAAAAAAAGACTCCCCTTTCAACTCCGCCAACTCAGGGAAAATACAAATAAAACAAAAACAAATCGGGAAGGATTCATCAGGCCTGAGCAAAACACTGTTTCAGTAGTATGGGGACAACCTCCCTCTCCTGTTCCTCCCCCAAAACGTCCCAAGAGTTAACAATCAACACAAGTCTATGGACAGCAATAGAAATAGAATACATACAATGCACATTTTTATAAACTCATGTCCATTCTATAAACTCTTTGCTTATATGAATCACCCTTCATTGTTCACAGTTCACTTGATATTGGTGATCTCCATTACATCACTGTCCTCTGGTGCTCCCACCACGCCCCAAGGCCCAATATCATTGCACAGGAGGGGACCAGTAGCACAAGGCTGCGTGAGCTGGCTTTGGTACAAACGTGATCAACTGTTGGTTGCCATTGTCGAGTGTGGTCGGAAGAGCTAAATCGGGGGCCGATTCTCCCAATTACAAAAGTTGAAGCCGGAGAAACCCAGGTCGCTGCAACGATGATGTTTACTGGAGATTATTCGCGACAAGCCCTTATCCCTTTTTCTCCGTTCAAACATCAGCAGTCCAGGCAGAGCAAGCAGGCACTGTTCCTGTTCACTGATATTCTATGATTGGTTTTATTTTAACTTAAGGCAATATCAAACTCAGCTATTAGTACTTCTACTGAGCGTGGAGGGGGGGGGGGAGAGAAACAATACAATAAATATATATATATATATATATAGGTTTATTAATTCTGTCCTCTTCACATAGTGTAACAGCAGGGATGTAATTTGTTACTACTGAGAAAGTGAATGTGTGGGAGGGAGAGGTCACCTTAAAGCCTGACTGAGAATTACAATACTGCAGTAGTGGCATAAATAAAATAAAAAAAGCACAGTGAATCATCTGTATACGTGTGTGTTTACTGCTATGCTTATGTGAGCATACACCACTCGGGTTCCGCTGCAAAGGCAGCTAATGGTTATTACTTACTATACATGATCACACCTATCGCCAGTTGAAATACTGTATTGTACATTAGGACTGAACAGCAGAATTCATTGGCTGCAGTTGATCAGTTGGTACCAGTGAGCTTGAGCTTTACAACTGGCATTTTACAAGAAAGCGTGCTGGTCTTTGATCCTTTTTCATTGGAATGGAATCATCATAATAAGCATAATAATTAATCAGAATCATCATAATAATAATAATAATAATAATAACAACATTAAGAATATACAAATGATGGATACAGAAGTGATACAAAATACCCTACGTTAAAACAAACCAAAATAAAAACAAGATACCACAATCAGACATGCTTCAAAGCAGTTATGTTTGGCAAGAAAGCAGTTTTTGTTGTGTCATAAAAACCTCACAGTGAAAATAGTTATGCCCCTTCAGGATTACAAAGCACAGTATTCAGTCAAAATCAATATATATTTATTTCCTTCATCTATTTCTTCTTCACAGAAGAATCAGGCTGTGTGGTACCACTGCGTTGAAATCCGAGGTTTTCCCCCCCCCTTGATGGCTCTGATTTTAAGTTCCTTCATTTCCATGTGCACCAAAAAAAAAAAAAATGCTTCTCTGAAAAGGGAAGGAGCAGCGATGACAATATACTGTAAGGGCTGAAAACCAGCTGCACACTGGCTGCTCAAGCTCTAAGGAACCAATCTGACATGACGTGAGGATGAAGAGGATCCTGATCCCAGCTGGAGCTACTTCTAGTCCTCAGAGATAAAAAATATAGATTTCAGATATCACCTCCTTATAACATCCTTAGTCGTCTTAAGTAATTTAGTTTAGAGGTTGAGGGCAACATCACAATTTGAAGTTAAAGTGAGCTTTTTGCTGTCTGAATGACAGACAAAATAAATAAATTATACATATGTCTCTGAAAACAATGAAGCAGCCGGTGCTGCCAGCAGTTGGCCAAAAAGACAGAGGGTTCAGGACTCCTGCCCAAAAAACAGAGGCGGTGATCATTGCTGACTTTAGCGAGAACATATCAAACATGTCTTGCCTTGCTTTTAGTAAATACTTTAGTCTTTGGTCAATATATTCCTCTTCAGTTTATACATATATTCATACACACACAAATATGCATTTACATACACACTTATGAACGTGTAATAAACTGGATATTTGTGCACGTATGTATTCACACTTTTTCATAAAGGACCTTTTGCACAAAACATCGAGATCTAAATAAATAATTAATTGAGAAACAAAGTATGAGTACCTGTTCATAATTCATGTGAAATAAAAACAAAATTACCCGAAAAAAGAAAACAAACAAACCTCAGAGTAAAAATAAAAAGTAGCCTTATGTACAGCGTTAATCTTCTTTTGACACAGGCTAAAAGGCGTTGTTTTAAATAAACAGACTTTGCATCTTTCAAGAAGCCTGAGAGAGAGGCTAGACATGAGAAAAACACGTGTCCTTCAACATGTATGTGAGCCAAAATGGCTGTCAAACGAGAACATTTTCCTCTCATCAAGAACACTTTCCTTTTTGAAGTCTTTAAAAGTTTTTCTTTTCCTCTTTACTTGGGATTCAAGTGATGGCGTCTCTAGTTTTTAAGCCGTTAGCTCACACTGTGAGTCCTCGCTCAGTGGTGCCGTGTCTCTGAAGTGGGGATCGTCCCAGCATTGCTGCTGCGTCGGCTGCTAACTGCTGGGCGGTCCTTCGTTCAGGAAGTAGGTTGTCATTTCCCCTTTACCTTTGACCTTAACCACCCCCCGATACTCCAGCACGTACCCTTTGTTTGCAAGCACCTGGTAGAGGTCTGTAGTCACCTGGGAGCAGAACGGCAAAGGGCACATTAATATGAAGCTGTAGAAATATTTATCTGATCAAATTAAGGACATTTATTATTCTCTAGCTGCGTCATCTTCCATTAAAATGTGACAGTGGAAGGTTACTTATGTCAGCTCGTATGAGGCAACAGTTTCTCTCGTTTGTTAGGGTAGAAAAACAAGTTTCATTCCAAAAATAATGACAATAAAATCTCCATTTTAAGCTTCTATAGTCAATATTTACACATAGTCATTGGACAGTCAGTTGTACAGACTGTAAAGCCCCTTGAGGCAATTTGGGGATTAATAATATTGGGCTATATAAATAAAATTGACTTGCCTTAAATTATGCCTGTAGCATTCTCTTGTTGACACCGTCATAGAGGCGTTAATTAAATAATATCTTTCAGCAATGAGGTCATAGTTAGTGGTGGTGTTGTACTGGACAGCATTATATTCACAAGCATTTCTAATATCGTGCCTCATATACCACCTTTAACTATGACCTCAGCAATAAACATAATTGAATGTACAGATTTACAACAATCAGTAAAAACTAAACATTATAAACTTCAGAACGATAGGATTTATGGCTCCCGTATTTTATTGCAATACATTGTACAGGTGTACCTATTAAAGTGACCACTGAATGTAACATTATTCAAACTGTTGAAACTTATTTTTACTGTGAAATGTATTAATATTAAATATCAACATAAAACCCATTCATCTTACAGCTTGGCCTTCACTGAAGTTGAATAGCTGTTACATGACACCTACCTGTATGCAGTCAGGTACACCTGTGCTGTCCATACGACTGGCCACATTGACTGTGTTGCCCCAAATATCATACTGAGGCTTCCGTGCACCAATAACCCCAGCCACCACTGGTCCAATGTTCAGACCTGGTAATTAAAGACAAAAACTCTTCACTGCATCAACGAAGCTGCTACTGTTTCCCCGTTTACCATATTAAGAGAACTTTAATGTGATTTCCAAACATTTGAATCTTCGCTTACCTATCTTCATCTGGAAGTTGTTGAAGGAATGCTCGTTGATGTACTTCATCTGCTCCCTCAGTCTCATGGCGTAGTCGGCCAGTGCAATAATGTGTGAGCGGCCCTCTTTGTCGTAGGTGGAGTCATTGAGACCGGACGCAGCCATGTAGGTGGAGCCAATGGTCTTGATCTTCTCTAGCTGCCTGTACTTGTCTTCACTGATGATCTGAGAACAGATGGTGATCACATTTGTGCAACTTACACATTTTTTTTTAATTAGCTGCAAGCAAAGGTCAAAGGGACGACACACTGAGCTTTACAAACATGCCTCAACAAACTTTACCTCATCAAAGTCAGCAATGATCTCGTTGAGCAGCCGGAGACACTCCACTCCCTCGTTGTTGGCCTCCAGCTCCACATAGAATTCGGAGAAATTGCTGATGGAGGCGAACATGACGGCCACACACTCACAGGACTGGTAGTATAGCTCGTCGTTACGCCGTTCACGCGTCAAAAAATGAGCGGCTACGTCCTTAGGCAGAATATTATGGAGGAGGCGACGATTGTAGGCTTGCAGTTCCTCCATCTCCTCCTTCTCCTCTGTGGCCTGGGAGTGAAGGATCTTTATTAGATATATTCAGCATTTATGAATGCTGTGAAAAAATGTCTGGTAGGGTTCGAGGTGTAGAAAAGATTGCAGATATTCTATTAGAAGACATTAATAAAACTGTGAGGCAGCTCAATCATCTTCTCCAGCTTTTGCAGAATTGTGAAGAGATTGTGTTTGCAGTTCACATGGTCAGAAGACGCCCTCTAGTGGACGCTAAACATACCTGTAGTTTCCACAGGAAGTCGAGCCGTGCGGTAGATTCAACCTGCTGGGCGTGCAGGTACAGTGCCAGGACAAATACTGTGAGGATCACTGGAGTCATGACCCTCAGGGACACTTTGGTCACAACAAATGGGCTGCAGAGTAACGAACACATGGTCACATTAATGGAATCGAAAAAGCGTTAAAATGATAGAATAGGACATCAAAACCCTCGAAAGTAACACTGAATATAAACTTACCACTGGTTTGTAGTTTCATTGAAACTGGACCTAAAAGTAAAAACAGTCTGGTCAATACAAATTAAGTAAATAATCATTATAATATTAATTAGTTAAAAGTGTTTCTTTTAAGTCTTAATACAAATGTAACTTCTTACCATTGAGCACTAGTTTCATTTAAATCACTAAAGAGGGAGAAAAAAAAAAACAGAACAAATAATGAAATATACAAAACTCTTGACATTTAACTAAACTTGAATTATATATTAAAAGTCATGTATGCTATATTCATTTATGGTAGATCAGGAAATGTCTGAGAAGTGAAAAAGTAAAAAAAAAGAATCGGACCAAGCATTCAATGCCAACTTTCGATACCCTTGTTACCGATCGATAGTCAGGTTTTCAATAAGTATTGAGGTTCAGCCCTATATTCATCACATGAAAAAAGCTGCCTGGTGTAATTCATACAACATTACCCCCCCCTGCATTAGCATTATATTCTACAGCCTGTGGCACTTACATGGCATTGGAGGTGACAAAGAGGTCTGCGTTGTCGAATAGTGCTACTTGAGGCCACTCCACCAGCAGCAGGAAGGTGAGCTGGATGAGCAGCATGAGGGCCAGCTTCCCTATGCTGCTGATCTGCAGGAACACCGAGCAGGCCAGCAACGTCAGCAGCACACTGTAGCTGAAATACTGGAGAGCGGCATCACAAAGAGGTATTATCGACAATAGATCTCAGAAAAACACAAATGCAAATGTGACATTTTCATTTTTGAAAAGGTTCGACCAGTGGCACAGGGAACCCAAACAGTGAAGTGGTGACATAACAATGAATTCACCTCAGGAAAAGGGCAGGAGGGGCCTTGGTTGGGACAGATCTCTAGACCCCCTTCAACGGACACATTCAAGCTGCGGATCAAACAGGGCGTCACCAGCGCTGCAGAGGTGTTCAGCTTCTCGGCAACACATTGTGCCAAGCTCATGGTGTCACAGGCAAACTGCAGTGAAGCCAAACAAACACACACACACATATGTTCAGCCTGGTTTTCATCATATATGGATATGCTGTCTGCCTGTCTCTTTAATCTTACCATATTAACAAAGGCAGAGATGAAAACGAGGATGATGGTAAATACTCCAACCAGGGTGCTGTTGGTGCGAGACTGGACAATCTTCTTTGAAACAGTCTGCATTGCAGCTGGAAAGAGCTACAAGAGGACAAGAGAGGAACAATAAATGACTTACACATTAAACATACAGTGAATGATGTACAAGCAGAATATATGTCTGTGTGGTTTGAAAACCTGTGCTACCTTGATGCAAGAATATATGGCACAAATAAAAAGGATGTTGGCGAGAATGACGAAGATGCTGATGTAGATTCCCAGCATGACCGGGGTGCTGCAAGGGAGGAAACATAAATACAGTTATAGAGAAACATTTAGGGTGCTTTCACATCAAAGCTGTCAATCAATTGTTTTGGAACGGGACTATGTTAAAGCAGATATGTATTTTTTTTAGTTTACTTGTATTCATACATCTGCTGATTGTGAAATGTTAAGATCGTGTAAGTCGTAAGTGATGAACAGTAGTTATGCAAGATCATTCACTAAAAGTGAAAAGGAGTTAAAACAGAGATGTGTTGCACTCGTGTTTGACTGTATTTTAGCATTTCATTAATAAAACGTGACATCAAAACAGCAACTTTGAGGTCTTGTTGCAGTCTATTTCTTTTTTAGTTTATTATGAGAATGAATAGTCCAAACACAGAGGAAAGTCACCAAAATGGTCCAATGAGCTACCTGTTTAGCTCTCGGTTCATATTGAATAAGTCAGTGTGACCACAAAGGTATTCATAAATATATATATATATATATATACTTTTACTCAGTCCAGACCAAATGAAATAAACTACAGGTGTGAAAGCAACCTTAACAACACACAGTGCATACTGGAGGATCTCCAGTATGTGAATGTTTGAAGTACTCACTGTGGAAAGATAACAATCTGTATGAAGGATATGAAGCAGAATACTAGTAGAGTACACGCAACATAGCCTCCAAAACGATCGTCCACCTTCTTGGAATACTGCAACAGGAAACGGCAGAAGAAGAGAGTCAGATATGAGCAGCAGCGGAATTACATTGAAGTTGAAGAAGCACAGATGATAATTACAGCTGAGCATTATTGTAAATACTCATATACCAAATACAATTTCTCAGAAAATCTGAATAAACTCCTCAGTTAAAACAAAACCCATTGTCTTAATCTGATTAGTATGTATTTGTGTGCATGCTACATCAGGATAGAGGATTTGGGCCGTATCGCCCATCCCTATAATCAGAGGTCTTAGTTCAGACCTTTTTCTCCAGGCTAGACGTCTGGAAGGTGAGTAGGAACTTCTTAACGTGGTCTTTTCTTAGCTGGTCAATGCTGCGAGCGTCAATGGCTCTCCCCAGAAATTCATCCACCTCGTCCTCCGGGTTCATGGCCTCCTGAACACAACGGCTGCAAAAAAGATAAATGTTGTTAATGAAATCAAGTCGAGCAGTGCAGCAGCCTTTCACACACGTAAACAATAACGACAACACTCACTTGTCTTTACTGGAGGTCTCATCAATCCCCTGAAGAAGAAAGAGACACAAAATATGACTCTCCCAGAAAAGCTGCAGCCTGGCTCTCTATCAACAAGAAAGGAGTGCGTTGGTGTTGAGTCTCACCATTTGTCTGAAGACTTTGGAGTCTTTGGTCCTGGAGAAGGTTCTGTCGGGGGCCCAGCGTGGCAACAGACCCTCATTAGAGTTGGCTCTCGTCCGCTGCATCCTAGCCATCACTGCCTTCTCGTCCTTCTGCTCAGAGGGAAGAACACGAAGGCTTGATCCACTGTTCTCATAAGACACAGTCACTGACCATAGAAGTGACTAAATAAACTAGAAGAGTTCCTGTTTAGATTATGCCGACTCCGCAGTTAATTATGTAACAGTTAATCAGTGTGTCACCGTTGACCTGCACCTCAACACCACTATAATAAAGCTTCTGGACCCCACTTAGTTACTCAGTGGGGATTGTATCAGTTCAGGCTCAGTTAGCCTCAATTGTGTAGCTTTGATCGATGTTTCAATTCAATAAAATTTCACATTTGTTAACTATGGCATGCTGCTCCGGAAATTATTTTTGACTTTGAAAGGAATTAAAGCCTAAGAATAAAAAAATTAAAAAACGTAATAGTATGTCATGAATGTGTGAGGATATTAAATGCAACTGAAATGTAAACTAGACAATCATGTATCAAAGTATTTGCTAATAGGCTAATGTGCAATACTCATTATAATAATATAAATAATAATTAAAATCAGAGTATAAATAAGGATTTAAAAAAAAGGAAATATAAACAATAACATTTTAAAGCAAAACAATTGTAAATAAATGTGATGTAAGTTTTAAAATGCATAATTTGATATACATATTTATTGAGCGGTCTGTGTTTTTGTTCACTGACCCGTTTCTGGCTGCAGCCGAGAACCAAGAAGGTCTCAATGCTGTTGTCCTTCAGATACGCGTTCCTCTCCCCTCCGAAGCCTGGTTCCACCTCATAGTCTCCATTAAGATACTGCAAGGTGGCCTTAGTGATGTGGATCCGCCTACAGAAAGACATGGGATTCATAAATGTTTTGGTATATGCAGAACTCGGGGATGGCAGACATTCTTCTGAACAGCTCCACAATTGCATGTGCATGCGATTGTGAACCTGTGTTTATTTCCCTCACCCTGCTTTGCCTCCCGCCTCCATGTGATTGGCCAGCGTGACATCGTTTGACCACACGTCAAACTGCCACTTCCTGAGTCCCAGCACGCCGCAGTGCACTCGCCCACTGTGAATCCCAACGCGCATGTTAACGTTGACCCCCGTCACCTCGCGCACCAGCCTGTAGACACACGGCCCAGAGAGTCAGGGTCCCTTCTGGGACAAAAACAAAAGAAACTCCAAAACAAACACACAAACGCAAACACCGTTTCCACTCACGAGATCGCCTCTATCATGTCGACGCCCATCTCCACACAGCAGTGGGCGTGGTCAGCCCGGGGTTCAGGCAGCCCGGACACACAATAGTAACAATCGCCCAAAATTTTAATACGTAGACAGTGATTCTCCTGAGAAAGGGAGAGAAGAAGGGAGGATAGAAGGTCAGAATGAGGTTGACAAGTGTCCAAAAGATCTCTCAGGTGAGAATGATGCGACAGCTATGATTAGCTTATGTTATTTAACTGTGGAGACTGGAATCAGTTACTCTGGATCTGGAAAGACAATCAGACTATCAGGACCTCTCAAGTTACGTATGTCCCAAAGTGTCAAACTAGTCCTTTAAGAAAACACAACAGACAGACGGACGCGGTGGATCCTTACCGATGCCAGCTTGTCGAAGCGGGCAAAGAGTTCATTGAGGGTCATGACCAGCTCCTGAGCCGTGCACTGAGAGGCCAGGCTGGTGAAACCCTCGATGTCTGCAAACAGAATACTGAGGACGAGAGAAAAGACGGGGAAAGACAAACATTAGGTCCGGTGTTGAAGTTTTAGCATGAGCAACGTTAGCAATTCTAAGGAACACTGATTATATTTCCGGCCCTACACAGCAGCAGCAGAAGAACGATATCGCAGTTTGTTATTATCAGGGCTGCTGGCCTTGAGAGAGGCCGGAAGTTTGACCGTCAACTCTTCTGAAGGAGATATGTGTGTGTGTGTGTGTGTGTGTGTGTGTGTGTGTGTGTGTGTGTGTGTGTGTGTGTGTGTGTGTGTGTGTGTGTGTGTGTGTGTGAGGGACAGAGGGGTGCTGTGTGTTTGCTCAGTGCTGTAATTGAATGTGTGCCGAAGCTCTCCATCTTTGGGGATTATCTTATCTTGGCTGCTGGTGATTAAGTATTCCCTCACTAGTGTTAATTAGCCTCCACTCTGCCAAACCACTCTACCCTCCTATGACTCTGTGAGCGCGCGTATGTTAGTGTGTGTTTGTGTGTGTGTGTTTGTGTGTGTGTGTTTGTGTGTGTGCAAATGTATTGTGAATCATTTTCAGGAAGAATTCGGGAAACATTTTTATGTTTTAAGGAAGACATGACTGTACTTAAAGGGTACCTTGCACTAATATGGAGGTTGATAAAGTCATTCATGGGTAAAACATGAAATACAGCACTGAGGCCGAGCGTCCCGGCTGACCTGACATTGTCGTGTTTCTGGATATAGATTTTATGGAACATCATGTCTTCCTTCTTGGCATTGATGTCAGCCTTCATCTCCATGGCAACGTGCCTTGGCAACACTGAAAGCAACAGACGTTCCTGGAAACACACACACACACACACAAAGAAACAAAATGCAGATTGTGTCATTCACAATATTATTGTCTATGTGCAATGTGTCAAGGCTGTGTGTGTGTGTGTTTGTATTTTAATCACAAGGCAACATGTTCGTCCTACCCCCCACCCCCCTCTCAATCACAACAATAACAAATACTGAATTTGATGACTTTGTGATGTAGCGTGGGATCATGGGAGTTGTTTCTTAGATGTCGTGACTCAAGCAGAAATCATGGTGGCAGACGAGATGATTTTTTAAAGTTGTATTATTGTTGCCTTTATTCACGTTTACTCAAGATAGGTCATTTCATTCTAATAACATAACTGTTACCGTAAGCTAACGTAGCGTTCATTTGTTATCCGTGGTCAAAACAAGCATACAAAGAATAACTTGAGTTTGATGAACTTTGTTTAAATGTTATAATGTTACCGAACGCATCGGTGGCTGTCATGAGCCTTTAAAGTAAAAGTAAGTTTTCGTGCAGTGGCGTACACAGAATTTAAATTTTGAAAAAAAAAGGAGCACTTTTATTACATCAATACTCGGTAGATTATATGAATTTAGGTATCTGGAGAGAATATCTACAAATATTTGTTCTGGAAAAAAACCAAAACATTTGGAATAGTGAGGGTCATAGACATTTATTTATTCACAACGTAAGATATTCTTTATGATTGAAGGTAGTTCTGGCGAAACCGAGGCTCCTGCAGAGTGTGTTGCATTGTGGGTTGTTTGTAGCCTTAATGCTGCTAGGCTAGTTACTTAATTCATGTATTTTAGAATGAATCCAGTTAAACCTGCAAGAGTTTCTGACAGCTTGTGCTCATGTTTTGCTGCCAGGAAGTTAATACATTCCTGATGTGTTTTTTACCGAAACGGACCGGGGAACGAATCATCTGACCAAACATATATTTGATTTTTATATTATGATGAAGAGCTAAAACAGACAACTGCCAGTAACTGCCTCCAAGAGCTTGACATGAGAGTGAATATGTATTTCATGTTTTATTTTTACAAGACAAAAGGCTTCAAGGACACTTATTCCAAAGTGTTGGTAAAAAGTCTTATATTTTGGCCAATTTAGTCATAAATACATATCAACAAATGTGTATTATGCATCTGTGTGCAGACCTACCTGTTGTTGATTCTCCCTCTGCAGGTGTAGCCTGGCCTGGATGTATCCTCTGGTCTCCTGGAAGGCTTGTCTCTGGGAAACCTCAGCGGGGTAGTGGGTACAGATACCAATGATGTTAGTGCACAGGAAGATCAGGACATTAGCGCTCACCTGGAGAGACGAGAGAGGAGGGAGGGAGGGAAGAGGTGGTCAAGCTTAAGAAAGGAGGATACGGATAATCCTGTGAGGCATTGGAGGGAGTGAATGAATCGGGATTTAAGCACTTTCTCATCAAACTAGACAAATGATACATTTCTCATGTACCAGTGTTGTTGTCATTGCTTTCGGGACAACACACAGGTTGTACACATTTATATTGTGTAAATAAATATTGTATATGTGTGGATTTAACCTTAAATCATAATAAAAACTAATATTGTTTTGTTGACAATAAAGGTGTGATGCTGACAGAGATAACGATAGAGATATACGGTTCATCTCAAGTGCTCGTCTTTACCGGAAAGTCTTTACATAAAAAGACGTAAAAACATCAACTGGTGAAAGACTTTTATTGCATTCTTTCTGAGTGTTACATTATTGATGATCTTTTTCTCAAACATTTCTGTTCTCAAGAGACTGGAGACAAACTGTATGTGCTTTAAGGCCCCTTCACACTGTGTGATTTTGGGCTGTATGAGAAAAAAAGTTGACAATCGCGAGAGAAACTTTGTTAAAAACGACTTTGGTCGTTCCTGGATCACGCTGGGAGATGAATCCACCAACGTCGGAGCTTTTTGTCAACCAAAAACAAAGACATAAATTCTCACAATGTGACTGCAGGTACGACCTAGGCCTTCAAATCAACCAATCAGAACACAGCATACAAGGACGGAGAATACTCTGGTCGGCAAAAGATTTGTAAAGAATATTTTGAATAGGTTTAGGGGGGGAAAACGTTATCTTGCATATGTTTTTATATTCACACGGTAAGCGCTTCAATTCACCACAACAGTCACTGAACAATCAGTCCGACACAGACTTCTACACAGACTTCATTTGACCCTCGCGCACAATGTGACGCATAATAAACACACAATATCGTTGTTGTTGTGACTCTAAAGGCCTTTAAACCACGTCAACAAGATTAGATGACAATGTATTCAAGAGATGTTTTCGGCTGTAAATCAGTTATTGGAGTGAAAAACAAACATGTTTATTCAAATATTTGTATCATAACTTTCTGTAAATATGAAATAATATTCACATTCTTTTAAATAAACCAGTTTAATTTGTCTTTGCTGTACACAAATCTTTGTAATTATTCTATTGAACTCACAATAGATAAGAGATAATAGACACGATATCCAACACCAATAAGAAAAAGAAGAAACGGTCTGAAGCCTTAATTCAAATAGGGTTTACTATTTCAGCCTGCAGTGACTCAATGAGGTTAGTTTACAAAGAAAATCTCCTTTTGAATCTTTCTATGTCGTTTCTTTCTCAAGTATTCATGATCAATACTAATACAGAACCTTTGACACACTGACATCTTCTGGGTAGAAATGGAAACACACTAAAGGCCAAGAGGTTCTGTTGATGTTACTCTCACACTCAGAATGACAATCGTTCTTTAATGGAGTAAATAGAGGTTAATTCCTTTATTTTAACGTATTCTCATCTCAACAATCTTAATAGTCGTCCAAAGAAAGTAAATAAAAGTATTCTCACCACACTACAACAAAATTCATATATTAGCTCACTTATTTGGGTCAAAGGTGTCATAACAACAAATTCCTTGTTAATTTAGCGCATTGCCAAATAATAGTAAGTGAACTGACAGCCCACTGTATTATACATTACATATAAACATCCGACCTGTGAGAAGTAAAGCGCTTCATTAGAACCAATCGTCTTTGAAGCCACAGTCACAAAACAGAGCGGACGGTTAAAGGCTCCACATATCTTTCCAAAACCGTTACCATTTTCATTCAAATGTATTTCAATACATTTATTGCAGCCAATAAAAGCCAACAGTAATACTCCCCAATTCATAAATTAATTAAAATGTTTCATAAAGCAGAAATATCAATTATGGGGCTTTGCTAAAAACATCTATACAGTGAATCATGAAGGTGTATGTGGAGAGAACTGTTGCTGCATTTATTATGAATACAAATAATAAAGAAAACATAGTAACACCTCTGACATAAAGAAAAGTATCGGAACAAGTCTTGAAGGTTTGTCGGAAACGACCTAAGTTATCTCAAGTAGCTCATGTTGAATTAATGAATGGACTATGAGTTGGATGGTTCTCTCCGCTCAGCTAGTAGAGCTCGCTATCCAGCCATGTCATTGTCCACAATTCAATATTAATATTGTCACAAACTAATGAGAGGCCATGTGTACTGTCGGCCGCAGCCTGAAGCAGGGAGTTGACAAACAAATGGGATGTGATAGACGATTGCTTATGGGTGGTGTAATTTACTTCTTGCAGATTGTGTGTTTCAGTCGCCACCCTGTGGAGTTCAGAGGATGAGGCGATGAAGGACTACACACACTGCTGTAAATAAGATATTCAAATGTATTTATTTATATTTAGCAGACTGTTTTAGAACATTTAACAGACAGTTTAACCAGGACTACTTAGTAGGTGTTCATTATAAGGAATTAATGATACCCTGCAGCCAATCAGGATCAAGTAATCACCCAGACAATGGTGGAAATATATACGGTGGCTACAAAATGAATAATGACAATATCAAAAGATGATAAAGGTGCATCGAGAATATAAACAGATGGGTAATGGAAAGACGAGTTCAAAAAGAAAGCAAACAAGGCGTGGGGGTAAAACATAGACAAACAGCATAATGGACAACACAGATAAAATGAAAGACTGACAGATGTTGAGGAAGGAAATAAGTGGAAAGGAGCAGGATGAGGAAGGAAAAAGACAATGTGAGCATGACAAGAGTAAAAAAAGAGTGAGTGAGTGAGATCTGCAGAGAGAGAGAGAGAGAGAGGACAGATATGGGCCACAGTGACATTAGGCAGATGGCTCAAAGCGCTCAGCTCTGTTTACATTGCTCTCACTGATAAAGCAAAAACAGCCATGAGACAAAAGTGAAACCTACAGCAGCAGGATGTGTGTTTGCAGGTGAATGCCTCCCGTCAGTCCACCTGTGTGTGCAGTCAAAGACTTTAACGTGCGTTATCGCTGCAGCTACTGTAAGTATTTATCAGTTGAGACTCACTTAACGTGGGTACAGTGTCACACGCCGTGTATCTGAGCTCACAGGCGCAAACTAATTGCTTGCTTTTCTCAAGAGGGCAAGGGCTAGTGGGTTTGCAGAGTACACAGTAAGGTCCTGTGTTTACGCAACAGCACTCCACCTCTTTAGGGGCTCTGCTTTAGGAGCTCTGCTTTAGCAGCGTTTACCTGCTACCTGAGCACGCCGCCACGCTCCCAGTGCAGGGCCGCTGCACCTGCTCCTCTGTGCTCAACAACACACTCATTTACCTAAACTCATGACTTATCACCTTATCCTTAGCACGGCCTTTTCTCTGCTGGTTTGGTCCAGCACGATTATAATCAAGCCACTATGCATTATGGTGTGCATTGCTCACTCCCTGTCAGGTGGAGTTCATGACTGAGTTACCAATATGATTATGGCCTACTAAAAGGGTTACGTTCGGTTTATGGAGACAAAAATAAACCAGGAATCGGACACCACGTCACTGGAACATCGCATAGTTTGTTTTTTGCCGTAAAAGCAGTCGTCGTTTCCCCTCTGGGTGACATGATGGAAGTGGCCAGCCAGTCTGTGGAGAGGACCTCAGCCTAATCCCGGGATATCAAAATGGCATTATGTAAGAGCTGCTCTGATCTAGACAGGACAGGCAAAACGGCAGTACACACAACATAGATTAAAATGTATTTTCTCCACACAAAAAAAAGCCCCCAACAGCTTAGGGAGGATATGCGGGCTGAATCAATAAATGATCAACATGGGTCCATGGATGCATTGCTGAATAAATGACCACCTCTGTGCATAACAAGAATGTCTGCTGCATATCTGATATACCTCCACAATTAAATAAAAATAAAATGATAAAGTACATTACTTAGTAAAACTTAGAATTATATGCAATACTGTCAGATAGTGTGAAATAAGAGGATTTTCAGTCAGATTCCTCCTCTGGGGACCATGCATATATGTACATAATTTCAGGGCAATCCACCCAACAGTTGAGATGGTGGACCGACTGACCGATTAACAATTCCAAAAACATACTGCTACTGGTGGTGTGAGAAGAAAATACAGATGTCTAAACAAAGAAGTGGTAAACGCAGTGATATCCACCTGTCCATCGTTGGTAATGCCTCTGCAGCTACACTATACCTTCCCTCCACATCCAAACACAACACCCATCACCACCCTTCACCTAACGACACCCCTCTAAAGATCCCGTCCCAGAGTTGGACGAGCAGGCGACAGTGAGAGGTGCGCTAATGGAACATTCAGAAACCTTATTTATAATTTTTCTCCTCCTTTATGATGGATTTAAGCACAGCAGCCATTTACTTCAGCAGGAAGTCTCTGGTCCTGACAGTGAGTCTATAAACATTGACTTTTAAGGCTTTAAGGAGGAGAGAGCAACGTGAGAGACTGCAGACAAATGGGACATTTAACAGCATCCTAATGTACCTGAATAAGATTATTTAAAGCAGCTATGATCAATAGTTGTATATAATCAATGGATCACATGGCTACCTGTAGCGATGAACGCACGGATAATTATCACAAAACTCTGCAGCTTCTCTCAGCTCAGCAAAGGTTTAAGTATCTTTAAGCTCATTGTTTTAGTTTTCTGGCCCATAACTCAACTGTTGTAGTTCACTCTCATTGTGTTTTTTAGCCGCGGCAGGCAGCTGTTTTGAGCGACAGAGCTAAAAGAGAGTGAATATTAGACTTACATTCACCAAATGGCCACAAACAAAACTCAAAAAAAAAAGAGCCAACATTAAGAAAAGCGGATCAACAGGAAAAACAAATATAGTCCGTCTTTGCAATGAATTAATCAAACAAGCCTCTCCAAAACAGACAGTAGGATGTGACTAATAGTCTGCACTCACAAGCCAATTCCAATATAAACCACACAATCCTAATCAAACTGTGCACAGTCCTTGCAGAATGTCAGCCGAGTATCTCTTTTCTTTTCTCCCCAGCATGTTCACACAGCAGTAGGTGACCTGACCTCTTCGTTAATCCCCTCATCCTGCTCTCCATCCCATTTAACAATACTCAGCCAACACCCAGCACCGATCACAGGAAGGTGTGCTTGTGTCTGTGCGTACATACATGTAAATGCACAAAATTAGCAGGTCAAGGAAGATCTTAACATTTTCCCCTGACACCTTGGTATCCCTACGGTACCCCTTCATTTACCCTTTAGAAAGTCAGTTGACAGAATAAAAAGTTCTGCAGACAGAAAGCTCTGCAATTTACACTTTAAATCCCTTTAATCAGATACATTTTACCCAGACACGTGCTTTGTCTCTTCAATCATTCAGTCAGTCAGTTTAGAAGTTGTTGATATGCAAAAAAAAAAGCTTTGCTATGATTTGTATGCAGGTATAATGTTCACCTCCTGACTTAATATTCCTGTTAAAGAGCTCATTTTGAAGCCAGTCATTTTAGACCTCGTATTCATGGAAGATGGAGATGTGATGATGATTTTATATAAAACTCAATGTTGTTGAAGAGTCTCTCTCCCTCTCTCTCTGCGCTTCTTTCTCAGTCTTGTGAAAAGGTTCTGCTTAGTGTTGGCCCGAGACTCACACCCACGGAGACTGTGAATTATCGGAGATGGCAGCGCTGCTTTCACTTAGCAACTATCACCCACATTCAACAGCCTCCCACCAAAGACCTGCAGTCCTCGACCCAGGTTCAGGGAGGGTGCAGCATGGGGACCAGCTGAGGAGGTAAGGGGGAGGGGGGGGGGGGTAGTGGGTGAGTAGATGACTTTAGGCCCTTTTACACAGCCTGTTCACAGCCTGTTCAAGGGGGGAACGTAGCGCCGTTATTCTGCATGGTTGTTCTGTATGAAAGGTACGGGGTGGAATGGGGGGGGGGGGGGGGGCAGCCCACTTGAGGATCTGTGTTTCGCTCAAAGACACTTAGACGTGCAAGCGGGAACAGCCAACCTTCTGGTTATTAGATGTCTAAAATAATACAATATAATATGTCAATCGTCACATATAAAATAAAATGTCCCGAGTTAACAGAGCCTTAATCCCGAACAATCAATTCACATAACGGATGCCAAACCTTTTGCTCTTGTGCGGCACATTATTCAGATTACAATGACAACGTGGCAGCTTCACCATCAACTCTAACTATTTTATGAAATAATCCGTTTCAGACAAGAGGTAGACAAAAGCAGACTGCTCATTTCTAGTTATTTGCTGGTTGAAACTGTAATTGTCTCCTGCTAGATTTGATCAGCTACAGCTAGTTAGCTCCAAGAGTAAGGTAACTAACCAATGTTTTTGTATTTAGCTAGTTAACCATGGTATTATAAGTATGAAGAGGAAAATGTAAGCTAACTAACCAATGTGTTTGTCCAATGTAATACAATCTCAGGTGACATCGGCTGGGGTTGAGGGAGTCTAAACTTCCTCAAATCCAACAAGAAGAGGAACAGAGTCGCTGACTTCAAACAAAGCTTTGTTATCATCCAGGACCGGCTTGCACACAGGGGATGTGCTAGCTGTAAACAGGGACGTAACAAACCAATGTAGTTCCTTAATATGCTAAACTCTTGAAAATAGCACTTGATTACTACTGTAGGTAGTCAGACATGCTAACGTTTCAGATAGCAGGTTTATTTCTTTTAACATACAGAATGGTGACACGACAATATAAAAAAAACAATGCAGAAAAATAAAAACATTAAATCAATAATCAATCAATCATTAAAAAGCAAATGCAGCACCTTCAGTAGCTAGCGTAGCATTGAAGTGCTGACTCTGGTTAATGATGTGCTAACGAACTCTGCTAATCTTAGCTCCACAGGCTTTTTAATCGACAAAACCAGCCAGGAAATGAAGAAAATCTGAAACAATTGCATGAGAGTCTAGAGCACAGACCAATAGTTGTTGGACCCTGGTCAGAGCTGGCCTATGCTACGCTATGATTGGCCAGTCTGCATTAGTTGGGCGGGGCTTAGCGAAGGGTCAATTAATTAACGAATCCTTTTGAGCACTGCTTGCTTTAAATCGTTTGGAGCCATCTTGGACTACTGGAGTCGCTTAAATACACTGAGAACAATATTTCATGCTCACATGAAAGAAAAAAAAAATCATTGTCCAGAAAACTGTGTGGAGAACAAGACGCTGAATTTATAAGACCTTTTCCCAGAGGGAGCAGTGACTGATGGGATATTGTTGTTGAAGCGGGGCCAACGAAAGTGCAAGTCAGAGCTCATTGGCCTTTGAGGAGCATCTGGAACGCCTTAGAACATCTGTGTTATATCAGGCTGTGTAAAACACACTCCAGCACCCCGAAACACAATGACGGTGCTTTACTTGTGACAAAACATAAGAGTCTCCCCCGTAGGTTGGCCCTTATCTTTCCTTGAGAGCGTCGGTTATTTATTTCCATATTCTTTCATTTCATTTATTTTGACTCGCGCTCACTGTCACTTTTAGCCTTTGTGAAAGAGCCTGTGTGTGTGTGTGTGCGGTGCCAGGCAGCTGCTGGGTTTGTGTACTCAGCCTGAGCCTCATGTCTACACACAGCTCGCACTGCCCTTATCTGAAATGACCAGAACCACATCAACAGATAAAGAGTCGAGCCCCGCCTGCTCACTCTGCCGGGTGGTCTGTACTCTGTCTGGAGGTGAGCGTCGACCGGCTGCAGCTCACTGAGACGCGCTACAATCAAACATTTGTGTCTTACAGCGGATAAACTTCACATAAAAAAAAGTATTTTTTACGCTTCAGATGAAAAGCTATTTTGGAACACAATCACCTGTACAGTCTTGTCATTTCTGTAATTTGTGATGAACAGCAGGGAAGAGTGTTGTCCTTCCTCAGGAAATCACTTTCCAGGACAATATCAAACAGTTTAAATGTATTCTTGGTTTCTAAAATCTGTCATCATTGTGACTGACGTGAAGCATTTAAACAAAACTGCAGCACTGTGATGCGACGGTACAAAATGTAATCACTTTTGTTCCAACAGAGTTGAATTTACTAGTTGTTTAGTTTTTCTAATTGCACGTATATTTAGTTTCCATCACAGTGAACAGCAAGTCTCTTTTTATTCATATCTTATTTCCTCTTAAAATGTAAATGAAGACAGTGTGTGGCTCCCCATCATAGATCTTTACATGTTTATACACCGGGGGAAGAAAAATTTTGACTTAAATAAATGTAAATATTACAGATATTTGCATCAGAAAAAGATCCTCTTTCACATGGAATGATTGGGACAAAGGGTCTACACACCCTTGTTTCTACCTATTAAACCAACAAACAAAAAAGAAGGTTAACATGGAAACTTTTCATTACACTGCTTAGAGAGTCCCAAAACGCCCCCTCACTCATTATTTCCTGGGGAGTATTATATATGATAGTTTACTCTATAATGAGCAGTTAATTAAGATTTTGCATTGTGTGATTGTTAGCAGAAAGTATTGTTGAATTGTATGAATTCATTCCATTGTGGGAATTTTTAAAAGGCACTATATGTAGCTTTTAAAAACAAATACATATATTTTAATAGATTCAGTTTACTGTGGACTACATTAGCAGATTGAACCTTTCAATCCGTGGAGGAAGGAGTGCATTTTTTGTGCATTAAAGTACAAAATATGAGTCCAAACAAATGCGTGATGCATAAGATAAATCACAAAAGAGCAGGAAGTGGGGAGCTGATATTATATCGGTTCTGTTAAACAGGAAATGGTGCAAATGTTCGGCAATTGTTTCTGCTCCCCTAAGAACAATTTATTCAGTAAGCCAGTCATAATGTACTTTATTACAGCAAACATGTTTTTTTAAGCTAAGAAAACAGACTGCTACTGTAACTCTGTTCCCGTCACCACTTGTGTTTGTGAACATTTTTCTTTTCTTTTCTATAAACATGAAAGTATGACTGATGCCAAAAAGATTTCCATAAATAGTTATATTTGTTGTCCTTTCTGCATTTCCAGTTTTAGACACATTTGAGTATTCTAGAGGCTGTGCACTGAAACACAAGACCATACACCTTAAATAAATAACGTGCATGCTTGTCCGGAACAATTACTTGTAGTGTAAAGCCAGTTTCAAGCTCCTTTCCCCTCTGTCATGTTTCTGTAAACATGCTGGGGGTCCTAACACTGAAAACTACACACCAGAAACATTTCTGCTGGCAACCAGGCGGGTGTGACTTCTGTGGAGAGAGTGTGACTATTAAAGCTATTTTGGCATTGTAGTTGCAAAAGTGACGCAAAATCTGCATAAAAAAGGGGAAAAGAAAAAGGAAAACCATTTTTTTTTTTTCACGATATCAACAAGTTCTTCTGGAACGCACGGGACCCCTGCAAGCACGCTGGGCCTTACGTGCTGTGGACAGACAACAGGTTCAGGGACGACTGCTGCGATTAAACAAAAAGCCTCTTAGAGGAGCAATGTCAACATTAGAGGAATGAAAAAGAGTTGTAATTAGCAATAAAATCAATTATCTGTGCCAGAAAAAGAAACTCGTATAAGTAACAGAACCATACAAGGTCAATTACTCAAGCCATAGAGCTTTCTTTATCGTCTTCGAGGCCTAAACACTCGTCCTGCACCGGGGCGACAGACGTGCACAGTCACAGCGAGCTGACCAGAGATAAGGCAAACAACATCCTGTGCATCCCTCCCTCTCCCCTCCCCAGCACCTCCACTCATATGACCTCTTCTCTGTCATGGCCATGTTTAATGATGGACCGTCTCATTTCGACAGCATGGGTGGGGGGAGGAGGAAAAACAAAGCACGGATCTATCTGTGTCTAGAAAACTGCCAGATTACCAGAAAGAATGAGTGAACAGCAGCAATCAATTTTGACCTGATTCTCTTTCACTTGAAGCAACGGTTACCAAACTGTACGCCAGCCGGCTGAACGGGCTGCTTGAGTCGTAGTTGTTTCCATGGCAACCGTTGGACCAACTGAACACAAGCACTGAGGGAGACACTTAGCAATGCTGTTTATTCCCCATCATTCTCAGAAGTGATGCTAAACTGATAATTCATTTTCCAGCAATCTTATTGGTCCACAGATTGGTGGTGGTGGTGGTGGTATGGGTGTCTTGAGAGTGTGTGTGTGTGTGTGTGTGTGTGTGTGTGTGTGTGTGTGTGTGTGTGTGTGTGTGTGTAATTCTGTATCAATGTAAGTGAATCCAGGCAGTTACAAACAAGTGAAATGTATTTATATGGTGAAACAATTACACAAAGAGGGATCACATCACATTCAGGTGCATCAATGTTTAAATGTTGATGCACTAAAACCTCTCTGGAGTCTTTGAATAACGCTGTGGTGTGTTTGTGTGTGTGTGTGTGTGTGTGTGTGTGTGTGTGTGTGTGTGTGTGTGTGTGTGTGTGTGTGTGTGTGTGTGTGTGTGTGTGTGTGTGTGTGTGTGAGAGAGAGAGATCCCATCAGTCAGCACCCATCCTGGTCGTGAGCAGAACGCACATGTGACAGGTATCCTCGTTAAAATGCTGCTGCCGCGTTAAACACAAATTATTTATCAAGGAGGCCGAGGAAAAGGACTGCGTGGGGAGAATATCGGATTCTCCTCCGATCACACCGCCTCGCTGCTGCCTCCTCCTTCACTTTTACTGGGTGTCTTATTCTATAGCTGCAGCTTTGCACAGATGATCATCACACGCCGACACTTCTTCCACTGGGATCTAAGTACTACCATCTTGATGCATGATGCACACATGGTTATCCCAGCACCGGGAGCTGCTGTGAAACTGTGAACAGCTGATACAGTTTCATCAATGTGAGATTTGCTCTTTCTCTTCGTAACATCCTGGACATTTTTAGAATTGAGTAAACAGCCATTTGGAAAGTTTGACGTGGGACCACAGCGGACTGAGCGCATTACTACATAAGCGGCACATTGCTATTTAAACGCTACTCCCTTATCTTATCTACTGAATGAAAAACAAACAAACTTTAAACACTTAGCGGGAGACTTGTGAAACATATCGACTGTCCCCTGAGCCAGAGTTCACGTAGAGCCTAATTTGCCCTTTTACGGGTTTTTAGGGGCTTTACCCACCATCTCTGCTGTGGTTAAAGATCAAAGATCCATCCCAAAATGCATTAGCTTACGCTTCATTAGCGTGCAGCAGAAAAAGATAAATAAATCATTGTCGTATCTGTGAATATACAGCATTAGCCTTCAGGGTATGTGAAAACCGCAGACCCATGTGTATGCAGAGAAAATGGGGTGAGAGTGACCTGCCTGTTGCTCTGACGCAGGCTCTGATAAGACTGTCCCATGTGACGCAACAGTTAGCAGGATCGCCAAGGGCTGGGTATTTTTAGGAACCAGTATTTGACCTCCCACAGCACGTATGTCAACAGCATCCACACAACAATGCTTGTTGTCAGGGACAATAAAGCAAATAACGGCAGGGTGAAGAATGTACAATCAGGAGGAGCTTCATTGACGGACATATCGGCAGTGATCAGTGTGCATGAAAAGCAGCAGAGTGGCGTGTATTAAAACGTCTCTAATCCTGGACACAAGCACCCACTGTACCGCACATGTCAGTCTCCACATTCAAACAGACACCCACACATTCAGGCAGGACAATAGCTTTGTGATGTTACTTCCCAAAGAATAACAAACTGCTGCAATTCTGACAAACATCAATAGAGATTTGAGGGGAAGGTGACAACCATTACAAAGGAGGGGATGTGTGTGTGTGTGTGTGTGTGTGTGTGTGTGTGTGTGTGTGTGTGTGGGACATGCACATGTGTATGTACTGCTAGGGCTAATTTATTTTAGCTGAGGGGTCTGAGGATCACAGACATGTCGACACAAAAAAGAAACAAGGAGTAACAACAGAGTGAAACTCCCATGTTACAGGTCGTCTCCATGTTAAAGCTCTGATAGATTGTCGTTTGTTTTGAAATCAGTCTTGTGTAAAACAAGGTGGTTTAAACTCTCTTATTTACATACTGTAGTTTATTTTGTGAGCGTGTACAATAAGAAGCTAAGAACAGACACTCGATTCTACTGTATGCAGCTGTAAAAACACGCATGCCAAACTACGCCAAGAGCAATACAGCTCACGAAACAACCAGACGGACTGCGTGTGTTTTGAAAGGTCTGAAGGGGTTAAAGGCCTTAACTTTCAAGAGACGGACATTAAATACTTACGAGGCAGACAGACACCGCTGAGATGTGAGCGAGAGCCTCAGTTTACTCTGGTCTTACATGACATGAATAACTACAATTGCAGCCTCGCGGTTGCGTGCGAGTCCCCCAAACAGTCAAGTTGCAGTAGACATCTGTCCAAAATGTCATCACTTCCAACGTTTTATCCGTTTGTGCAAAATCTGAAGACATTCCCTCCAGACGCTACTGAGATATCAAGATTTGGAAAGACGGACATTAAACGTGTTTTTACTACTGTTCTGTTTTCAGGTTATGTTCTTTGCGGATGTCTTGAATTGGTTGGTCTGCTTTTGTGTTTTATTGAGTAAGACTTCATGGTCATGAATAAATTAATGGCCTGTAGAGCCATTCTGTCAAGACTTTTATTGTTGTTATTGTGGTCTTCCATGTCACTGATTTGGAGCACTATACTATACACAAAATGTCAGTTCACGACATTTCACACGGCTTTGATCAGATTTGATTGAGAGAAAATGGGCAACATAAGCGAATGTACGCGATCACCTTTTTACAAGTGATACCCCCACTAACGGATAACCTCTCATGTAATGTGACCAAATCCTGGTCCCATTCAAAAACCAGCCCCAGCTGGTCACTGATTTAACTCAGTGAAACTAAAGTCTGATATACAAATAAGACCTATTTAATTTACTTCATGGATGATAGATCAATCAGCTACTCGTACTTTCAGAAATCAACTTGCACTTGTGACTGAGGAGAAACCCAACTCAACTGTACCGACTCCCTTTCAATCCCCTGTTTAAAATCTGCGTTGCCAGCAAACACAAGTTGGCAACGAAAAGACAGAAAAGAGGATCTGCATTTACATCATTCTTCAATACACAACTTCATCATTATCTCTTCTCATCACCACCAACAGAAACCAAGTGAGGTTAATGAGTTATCGGAGAAAGAGGAAATACTTGCACACAAGCGTGAAGCAGTGATTGATGATAGAGTTTTACTGTGTCACGTATAGCACACAGGCGACCTCTGGAATAAACAGCATTGCAGGGCCGCAGCTATCTCACGACATTCATTCACTTAATGACGGCAAACAACGTTGGAGCCTGTGATGGATATATGGTATATCATGCATGATGTGAGAGTACACAGCAGCTACTGAGTTCCCACGAACCCCTAACCTAATCCTGTACTTTTGTATTTATAATAAACAATATCTTAACAAAGCGATCGGTCTTTAAGCGAC
Organism: Leptoclinus maculatus; assembly: GCA_032191485.1. Taxonomy (NCBI): domain Eukaryota; kingdom Metazoa; phylum Chordata; class Actinopteri; order Perciformes; family Stichaeidae; genus Leptoclinus; species Leptoclinus maculatus. Next base: position 14,359,219 of record JAVDOI010000012.1, read on the forward strand.
TTGTTTGGGTTGTTGTTGTCCCGCTAACACATGAGAGGATATGTTACTGAATGCATACCTTACTGGCAGAGACATTATGGTGATAATCAGTGTTTCGTCATTAGGTCCTATATCCCCCTATTGTTTTCATGTAATGGCTTTCCCATTATGTTTTCCATAACTTTTCCCCAAGGAGAAAACAGTTAGAGCTCAACAGAAAGCGAGCCGCCACCTTACTGCGTGCCCCCCCCCCCCCACAACCCACCCCACCAGTCGGCCTCACCCCACCCTTGGAGAAAAGTACAAAGCGTCCCTTGTGTGAGAGCACAGAGACCTGAGTGATATCGCTTTATATCATGGTATTCTCACACTGTCACACACACACACACACACACACACACACAGAGCTGTCCGGTTGGGGCGGTCCTTTCAGCCCGCTGACCTTCAGCGAGCCACCAGGTCCTTGACGTGACGCACAAACAACACACTGTACAGAAAGACCCACGAGCTGCAGAATACATGTAAATACAACACGGTGGCACTGCGTCCGCTTGTGTGGCCAGTTCAGTTAGAATGAAACCGCCATATCGTAAACATTGTGACAGAGGAGACATTTTAAATGCCCCCAGACATGAAGCAACGTAACAATGTGTCCGGTTCAATCAGTCTCCAGTGATAACTTATCACAATTTTCTGTTTGCTTGTGTATTTAATTACTTATCAACAGTGTTGAGAAAGTTACTTGTTAAAATGTAATAGGTTACAGATTACATTAAGGTAGATGTTTCCTCAGGTTTGATGTCAAGCGTTTCGATGTTGAACGACTTTTTTCACACTATACAGTATCATCAAATGTTTTTCCAAAATCAGAAGGTTGCAAAGCAACAGAATGAATGTTATAATCTACATAAAAGCTTTTTACCAAAAACAATATATATTCTGATGTAACCTCTTTGTAAACTCTTTTGATTAGTACTTCTTTCTCAGTAACTGTTACGGATAACAACTACAGTTATTCTGTAATTAAATTACACAACGGTGTTACATGTAAGTAGGTACTCCCCAACACTGCTTATCAAATTTTCCACTTAAAATAGCTGCAAATTTGGATTAATTATTTTTAGGCCTGCACCTAACTATTTATTATTATTGTTTAAATTCACATTTAATTAAATTGTTTGATCTGTTGAATGAAAAATGCCCGTGACAATTTAATGAAGCCCAACGTAAGGTCTTCAAATGTCTTGTTTTGTTTGATCCAGCAGCAAATCCTCACAACTGAGATGCTTACAGTGAGCAATGTTTGGTATTTTTTTGCTTCAAAGACGATTTAAATGATTATCAAAATGGACTAAATAAACTCACTGACTAATCATTTCAGCTCTAGCCTTTTTTTAAACCCCATTGCAACAACAAGAGATTACACAATATTGTGTATCCGGGTGTTTCACAGCTGATAACGGCACCCACCTTCAGGTTAACACTGTTAGCTCTGTCGGCACTGTTGCCGTTGTTCGCACTGTTAGCACAGTTAGCTGCGAGCTAACAGCTCAGCCATGTTTTTTAAAATCAACAAAAGAAAAGAATGTGTATGTGAAAAGTTAGTGGCGCACTCACAGCGAATTATCACCCGACTCTTGACTCTTGGGTTTAGCATCTTTCAGCTCATTGTTTTGCGGCCCACAACTAATTGTTTTGGTTCTGTTTCACACCCCTCATCGACCCGTTTCAAGCCATAGCAGGTAGCTGATTTCAACTATGATAAACCCACCGTGCAGACAAAGCTAGAGACTAGAGAGGCTGGTGAACACAGTTAAGGATTTAGCAGTTTAAGAGCCAGATAGTTCCCTGAAGAGATGGTGGAGACCAAAACCAAGCAATAAGGACAGCGGGTCGCCACAAAGACAACTCCAGATGAAAGCTAATGTTGCCCCCTGTTTGTATCATTTTATCATGCTTTCTTCCTGTAAAACAAAATATAAAGTGTGTTTACGTAAACTAGTACCGACAATTTCCACCAATAATATCATGACATCCATCCATCAATCAATCTGCAACTTTTAGCGACAAGGAGGTGTGAGTGGAGCGCAACACTCTAAGCCCGCCTACTTTTTACCCGTCCAATCAAGTGCGAGAGTTATCATTTAAATCCCTTTTGTAACTCTACACCACTAAAACATTACGTTTCACTGAAGAATACGTCACAGTACAGAAGCAAAAGACACTCTGACTTCCACTTCACTGGGACTTAAAAAATACAGTTTTGAACAATGCTTAGCTACACAACATGCATTTGTGCAGATGGATCAACTACAGGGTCTTTGAGTTAGAGGAGGTGAAACGTATAACATGAGCAGAGTATACTGAACTTCATTCATGACAAATTGTAGGATAAAATGCTGATATACAGTATGTTATCTGCAAGACAACATAAACGGGAAATAGTGACAGTAGTTTCCTCCCATCACCATCAGTGTCAGTTCAGGTCAACCAGTTAACAGTCAAACAGTCATACGTCAAGCCTCTCTTACCTGTTTCCAGAGGAACTGGTCTTCCTGATTGAGCTGCCATGTTGTGACCACGTGTATGATGGACAGCAAGGCTCCACTCAGCACAGCCGCTCTCATCCTCACAGGCAGCAGAGTGTAGATGATGTAGATGAAGAACACGGACCACCAGATGCCCTCCGAGGCGCTCCTGGGTGCCACCATGAGCACCCCGAACACCTGCACGGACAGCAAGACTCCGATCACCAGGTAACTGACCATCCACATGTAGTCCTGGTGGAAGCCGTTGCGGTTGCACACCACCATAAGAGCCATGAAGAGCGCCATCGCCACCGACAGGGCTGACGAGTAGGCCACGTGAGGGGCGGCGTGGACACAGTGGAAGGTCAGCATGATGCCGCACACGATCACAAGTACCCCCATGAGCATGGTCAAGGAGCTCTGGTTCAGTCTGAAGAAGTAACGCTGGTACAGGCGCTCCAGTTTGCGGGACTGGAATTTTTTAGACTGGAACACCTGCACCACCCTGAGCCAGCAGTCCGCAGCCGTCACCACCCCTGCTGCGCCGTTGGGACCGTCATCGCCCATGTCCCCGCTTCCTCCGTTACACCCCCCTTTCCTCCCTTTCAACTCGCCATCCTCAAAGCCCAAGTCGACCGATTTCAGCCCAACCCCTTCCCCGGGAGCCCCTCCCCTTTTGCCGTAGTGGTCCTCCTGCCATCCGCAACGGACGCCGAAGTTGCCCCCGCCTCCCATGGCCCCAGCCCCCCCTCCGCGGTGGTGCTGATGGAGGGGGGCTCCAGAAGGGGGCTCCATAGCATCTGGGTCCCGCAGACAGCTCATGTAACGCGGGTTGCAGAGAGATGAGCCTCCCTTCCGTTTGGACTTCTTGCCATTGCGCTCCCCCCACGCAGTCTTGCGGTCGTCCACCCTGGCGACTAGGAAACCACTGAACCAGGACATTCTAGGGGAGCAGAGAGAGGAACGTTCAGTACAGGAACAGGTCAAAGACAGATAACAGCTACAGCACTGATAGCATGTGGCAGGAACATTACCTCCTCTAGCCACCTGTAGAAGTTAATTTACCTGTTGGGGTTCTGGTACATGTCCCAGCCCTTTCCCTTGCAGCCGGTTCACTCATTTATCCCCGCAAATTTTTTGAAGTAGTGAGGAGGGGTTTGTAGAGGCCACACTGCAGGGCCACGGGGTGGGACTGACTAGGTGGGGTCAAAAAGCGCACCAGTCGCTTCACGAAGCCCCAGATTTTTGTGTGCCACGAACAGCACTCAGAGACCAAGGTTGGTGAGATGACCAGTCTCTGCTTCCAAGCCTATCTCCATGGCTTCCGCTGGGCCTAGAGGAAAAACCAAACACATACAGTAGATTGTATAAAAAACGATGCACAAATAGATATTTGTGATGGTGTCGTGGCTCAAATTTAGGCAGTGAGTACATCAGGTGAGAAACATTAGATCATGATAGTAATCTCCAGTCTGTCGTTTGATGCTAATACCCAAAATAATGAACAGGCCTGACACCGTTTAGCTCTGTCAATAGCTTGTTAGCAAAGATCTTCTTCATCCCAAATCTGAAAGGAAATAAAAAACATAACCGTCGGCTAAATGCACAATGAATCCCATTTCCTGGACAACCGGACACACTTGAGATTGTGTCTAATAAAAACTGAGAGATTCATAGATCAAGCTCCTTCCGAAACTATGGGGGAGGACAGGGGAGAGGGGGAGGACAGGCTCCAAAATAGCTTAATGGCCTGGGTTTTTTAAGGTGAACCAGAACTTGCTCGATTTGACCCCCGTACTAAAATAAACCCTCTGGTATAAACACGCGACAGTGTTTTGGAGTCAGTTGGGCTGAAGATAAAGAGCGACTCCTTCAAGCTCTGTTTATTATCCCAATCGATGATAAAAGACTAGTAATAAATACAGATAAATGCCACTGGACAACAGGATACTGTCAAGACAAATATCAAGACAGCAATGGGAAACACAGCATGACAGGATCTGTGGGCCCTGCAGCGTTAAACCCAAAGTTGTTTGGAAAATGACTAGAAACTCAAGCTACTTCCCTTTAAGCATTGTATAACGCATACAGAGATACATGTTATTGTATCAGTGTGTTGTTGCTGGATGAAATCAATATAATGTCCTTTGAGCACCAGAGAAAGTGTCGCCTGTGAATTAATCAAGTTTTATATTCTACTGTTGTTGTCTTTATTGAGCTTTACCTAAAAAAATGTTTGTTTGACCTGACGGATACTGTAGACGGTTTAAATACACAATGTTTGACTTGCTTTTGTACCAATGTATGAACGTGTATATCTGATATATCTTATGGATATTAGTTAATCTCTTCCACTGTATAAAGTAAGTAGTGTCTTGTAAACCTGTGTTTGAGTGTATGACATTCATTTGTGTATAGGATGCACTAAACCACTAAGGCCCTTTTTAAGAGGACTGGGTATCGACCAGAGGAGACACATCAACATTAAATAAAGTTCTTTAGCATTTCTATCATCAGTTACATTTATTCAGTCATGGTGGGCCGCTGACTGCATTTTTAGTGCCACAGCAATGCATGCCTTCACGTTACCTAACAAGAGAATCCTAATGAGTTTTCACACAGCGAGGTATACACATAGCATATTTGGGGAAAAGAGAGTTCTGGTATTGGATAAACTTGAGTTGAGGTATTGTATCGGGAGACAAAAAGTCAAATGGTGCATCCCATTTATGAAGCTACATTGTGGTTTTGGTTGTAGTCCCGACAGAAAATATAAAAAATATTAAAGTGTGCATTTCTTAGATATTAAAATTGTAGGTTTATCCTGACCTGGTCCCATTGTATAGTATGTATATCTCTAATATTACTATAATAACCAGACAGTATCTTTATAGTTAATGGAATAATAGTATAGTAGTGTGGTCGTCTTCGTCCTGATTGAATTAAACGTCCACATATGCCTCAGCAACTGCTACCAGCTGATCTAACCAGGCCTCCAGACACCCGGAGCTCCACACAGTGCAGAGAGACACGCAACGCAGCCGCCGCTTCTGCTGCCGCTACCGCCGCCTGATCGATCGGCATTTTCCACCGGAGAGGCACGCTGTGTTGTTGAAGCAAAAATAGCATTTTCTCGCTATATCTTGCCTGCATGCGCCTTCTCTGGCACGTATCCGTCCAAGCCGTATCCCTCCTCCCTGGCAGCGGATCGACAAGATTCAAGGAGAACCGCACCCCCCCCCCATCACCACCACCCCCTTCTCTCTCTCTCTCTCTCTCTCTCTCTCTCTCTCTCTCTCTCTCTCTCTCTCTCTCACACACACACCTCCCCTCTTCTCTCCTCCCACCTCCACCAACACCTCCTTCCCTCCACCTCCCCGGCTGCGTCCCTCACTCACTCCCCCCCCCCCCCCCCCCTGCACAAGGTCGACCAGCTTGTACCCATTTGCAAACGTCGCGGTGTTGCCAGTCGCTTGTTGTGTGCGTGTGTGTGTGTGTTTGCATGGTTCTTGGCTGTACTCTCCGGTTTCCCCCCACTAGCGTTAGGAGAGAGGAGGGAGGGGAAGCGGAGAAGGGAAGGCTGACTATTCCTAGGGGACATTTTCAACCGGACACTGGCGTTACAGTCACAAACAGCGAGCATAAAGTCAATCCTTGTGGGCTTGTTCCAGTTAGACAAGTCCGACGCTGCATGCATATCTCTCTGAGTGTGCGTGTAGTGGCTCAGTTGTCATCTACATGCAAAAATAGATCAACTAAATAGTGGAAAACAAAGGTATGCAACCTTTTTTTATTTCCATAATCATGTGCGGATGATATGTTTCCGATCCGGTGTCTAAATGCCATGCACAGGCAGGCCGTGTGTGAGGGCCCGCATTCAAAACAGCGTAGGCTTCTTGTTACATAACACCATGGCCTATGTGACAACCATAACGGGGACCATAAAAAACATTCCGCTGTGTCCAGTGGACCATGTTCGGACACACACACACACACGCCTCCGTCAGCGATTTGCATTTGTGCAAATGTCCTTCAGTCTGCAGCAAAGCAGCAGCTCTCAGGGTAAGTGTATTGACAAACACGAGTCCGGGGTAAATAAACGGATATAAACACGTTATTGCTGCTGCACATTCCTCAGCATCAGTCAGTTGATGGAGGGGGGACTATAGCTGTGAATAATACTCTAAAAACCTAATATTTACAAACCCCATGTGTTGGTGTGAGTAGGGGATACATGGAGGTGTTTAAGTTTAAAGTTATGTTGTGAAAAATGATCTGATGTGAATCATTATGAGCATCAGATGCGACCTGCAAGGAGGCTCCAGCTTCTGAATGTAGCTTATTAACACTCCATCAGGACTGTCAGCTGTAATAAGAAACAATGATGCAGCTCATCACACAGATATGTTGCTATTGGCCGCCTGTTGGGAACATTAACTGACCGTGTATCCTCCACCACCACCACCACTACCCGTGTGTGAGGCCTTACAGTAACTGTTGCCAGCTATGTCATTCACTCCAGCAGACGCGGTGCACTGACAGAGAGGTGTCCGAGGCGTCTGCGGTTCAGTGCAACAGCGTTTGAGACGTTTGTGTGACAGGAGAACATATATATTATATATATATATATATATATGTCGGCCTGCAGTGTGCAGCAGCAGCAGTTACTGTCAGAAAGACGGACTCACCGTGATCATCTTCTGTTTTCTATTCCCCGACAGGACCGCAGCAGACAATCCTCCGGTTCGGCGTGGTGGTCGGTCGGAGCGGCCGGAGTGGAGGACCATTTGTAGCCTGGCTGTCCAAAGGATGGTCCGGTTAAATTGGTCACCCTGTGCTGGATCTCCCTCCTGTCGTCTTCTCGCGCTCCACTCCCTTTCCTCTCCTCCCCCTGACCCTCTCGGCTCCAAGCACCACTGTCAAGACGGGGACAATACAGACATCACGCTTCCGGTTATTGTTTTTCAAGTTAAAACCCGAAATGAAAAGATCAATATTTTCATGTCTGTCCATTAAAGCAGCGGGTTAGCTTAGCACAAAAAAATATATTTTGTAATAAAAAAAGATTGTATGGTTGTATAATACATATTGCCTGTTTATTTCATAATGCATTTATCTCATTTGAACACTTAATGTATCCATAGGCAGGTATTCATCCAAATAGTAAACAGTCTATTGGCAACAAATCTTAACAATTCTGTTCTCAGAAAAGTGTATTTGTTTAACATATGCGATACTGGTTTATGGTTAATATGATAAATGTTTTTGTCTTTATCTCTCAATCATATAAGACATTGTATGTTGTTCATTGTTGATGTTTATATTCATATTGATCTATGTATTTCTAGTTCTATATTTTTATCTTAGCTTTTGTCAGCTCTGGTCAAGTCAATTTTATTTAATATAACCCAATATCACAATTGTACAGCATACGCCACCATGTCCTTTTCAATGGAAATCGAAAATATGGAAGAAACCTGAGGAAGAGCAAATGAGGAGGGATCCCTCACCCAGGACAGACAGATGTGTGTACAGAATAGACCAAGATAATACAATTACAATATACTGTAGACAATCCATATGAAAAAAAGATGGCAGGAGGATGTCAAGCAGCTTTCAGGTGTGGCCAAACAGCTAGAGCCTGAGCCACACAACCTCCTCCCCACCCGGAAAGAGGACAGTCTATTTCAATCTATCTTCCTGTAAATTGTTCTTGGAACTGTGTTTAAGTGCATTGAGAGTCAATGTTCTTATATGTGTGCATATATTTGGCCAATAAAGCGGATTCTGATTTCACTACTTGTGCAGGTTTACTCTCCACAACTATATCATTTTAAATATGTAATATTTCCGTGTTACAGCAAGACTTTCTTTAAGTGTGAAATCCTGTTCTCAGACGATTGCATCGATTTTTTTTTAGCTTTTATTCTGAAATAAACTTTCCACTTAGTGCCGTTGTAATGCTGTTTAACTGATGCTGGATTGACGCTTGACGCAGCTCTCCTCAGCCCAGGCGCGCCGTGGCTCACACCACTCTCCATTCCCACTTTTAGTAACTCGGCACTCCCTCTAGGGGTGAAGCCGTGTCTGTAGCGAGCCCAGCCGGTCAAAAACCACCAGCTATATGATCTCCAGCATGAGTCTCCCAGAAGTGAAAAAAAACAGTGATGTGGAGGAGGAAAAGTCAGCTTACATCTTTATTTATTTTTTTACTCAATAGTGTCTAAAACCTTGTGAGGCTGACATACAGCTGGAAGAACTCATACTTTATTAAAAGTAGCAACACCACAGTGCAAAAATAGATCAATATTACCAGCAAAATGTAAAAGATATTGTGAGGAACTTTTAACTGGTTATGAAAAAGTTTCAATTTAATACCGATGCCTCTATATGACCTTCATAAGTAAACAAGAGCATCAGCGGGAAGATTTGCTATTTTTATATAATTATTCTTAATGCTTGTCATCAGTGCCACTGGGTTGGATTCCGTGCAAAATCAGAAGAAATCATGCAGCTTCACCTTAAAGTCCTTCAGCTCAGTCACCAATGGGGCCTTCAGCAGTGACCAGCCCACTGCTGAAAGACCCAGATCAGGCTTTTGCGGCCTCCTTCAACCTGCACTTTTTTCTAAAGTGTATCTGGTGCTCTACAACACTGCCACTTTTGTCCACAGGGACCGCCAAAATCAACATAAAATGAAAGTTCCTTGTAGTAGCTTTAAAATGATCAACAGTAAATGTATTCACTATGCAAAATGGCCTTTTTCACAGTGTTAAATTATGCCTTCAAGGTCTTGAATGATGATGCATCTCTTTTTTTTATCATACTCAAACAAGATAATGACACACACGTTATTGTCATGTGCAACCAGATACTTTTAAGGACTTCATGGGCTCTCCTGTCAGTTTTGGGTGCAGGACAACTTATGACTTTATCTTTCTTATAAGTAAATGATGACTGCATGTTAATACCAGCATAACTTCGCACACCTACTATAACTGAAAAATAACTGTGTGGATATGTGGGGCCTTAAATCGAACACAATGCATCATAATTAAGAAGTTGATAATACATGTTTTATGTAAAAATCAATTAAACTAGTAACTATAGCAGTTAAGTAAATGTACCGAAGTAAAATGTCAGAGTAGAAGGATAAAAAAAGCATGAATTGGATATGCTTAAGTAAAGTACAAGTATCTAAAAAGCGTACAGTACTTGGGTAAATCCCTTTCCACCATAGTGTTTACCCTTCCTCCACACCTATACATTACTTTGTGTATTTGGGTACTTTCCATCACTTACATGCAGCAAATGTGATCAGCTGGTGGGGAGTGCTTTGTCATATATAGCCATACATGAGCTCAGAGGCTCAGCTTTGTCCATTACTGTAACTAGATCACTGATTAATACGTTATTATTGTTAAAATATCAATATGGACAGTGTAAGGCTCACAACACTAGAGCAGTACAGACTAAACACTGGACAGGTCCTGAACCAGCTCCAAAGAAACACTGAAAAGGCACCAGTCAAGAACTGGAGGCCACAACAGCTCCCAGCGCTGCTCACTAGATGAGGCCACGACAGTTCACAGAGCAAACAAACAGTAGACGCCTCAAACAGCGTAAACTCAGAATCTGCTGGTTTCACTTTGTGGTGTCTTTGATTTTCTTCTACAGGTGGATACTGGGACGTGTCTTGTACCGTAACAACGGCTGAGCTCATAGAACACAACGTAGGTGTAGTAAAAGGCTTTTTTCAAGTTTACCGTCACACAGTCACAGATGGACAAGCAAGATCACGCAAACTACTCAGAAATCTGCCAGCAGATGGAACATCAGCAACAGGTGGTCAGAGAAGAGAAACAGAAGGATGAATGGTCTAAATGCTGAGGCAGCAAAGCGTCATAAATGGATGTGAAACATTTCTCCTTTTAGATTTATTGTGGAGCTATGTACATTAGTGTGGACATGAGTCTCTCTCTCTCTCTCTCTCTCTCTCTCTCTCTTCATCTGCCCAAGAAAGGCAAAAAATGCCAAAAGAATAAGCATTCAAATTATAATGGAAGGCTTTCTGTTAGTGTACTACAGGCTTTAATATAGACTGTGTGCATCCATCCTATCCGGGCCCCTCTTGCTGGGAGGCAACAGTGCCAGCCACTACACCACTGTGCCGTCTAAGGTATTTACTGAAATATACAAAATAATGTACAGTAGGTGTCAGGGAAGGGTAAATACAATCGTGGAAAGTAGCTAAGTACATTTGCTCAAGTACTGTACTGTACAAGTTTGAGGTACTTACTTGAGTATTTTATATTTTCCACTGCTTTATACTTCTACTCCACTACATTTCAGAGGCAAATATAGTACTTTTTTAACTCCACTACATATATTTGTTAAATTTAGTTCTCATTTACATATTATAATTAACACAAATAATAAAATAAATGATGATATTATTATTAAGACTTTATTGATTCACAAGCTACTAAACTAATCCAAATTAGCCCCATCTTGCAGCTACAATATTTAAATAGTGTATACATTAATACGTCAATAATATAATAATCACATAATACATATTCTGAAATGGTTCAGTCTGAATGATGAGTACATATACTTGATGCTAACACTTTTCTACTTCTGGTTACATGCAGGATTCTTACCTGTTGCAGAGTATTTATACACTGTGGTATTACTTTACCTATAAGAGATCTGAACACTTTGTTACAAATCGTATCTTCAATGTTAAAAGAATAGTGTTTTTCCATATGTTTACTTTTTGTCATGTGTAATATCTGTGTTACCCCAAAATCTCCGCTGTATTATGAATCTTCAAAGATCCACTCTTTGAAGATTCCACTGTGGTTTACTGTTTGCATCCCCCTTTAAAAACACACAGACGAGAGGGAATATAAACCAACACACCTCTAAAATAAAGAAAGATTAAAATGGTATATCTGTATCATCATGTGAATTGATTTTGTTTTAAGCCAATCTTGACACCCCCGGCAGAAACACACACTTAGTACGGACCTGTTCGGTTGCTCGAGCGATGACGCTTCAGTCCTCACGGTTTATTTTTGCTCCGGCATTTTTCCTGCACGCTTTACATTCCACCCCTCCGATGTAGCTTATAACACACGTTTTATTTCTTTTTTTTTTTAACCCTGACCAGCTTTTTATATAATCTGAAGCTCGGATATTAATTTTGTTCTTTCTCTCCCCTCCGTGTTTTCCGCTCCTACATGCCGCTTCCCCCGCTGTCTTTTACTGCATTTTAGATGTATTTCGTAACCCTGGTCTCCTCCAGTAACCCATGTCTGTGTGCAGCTCGCCTCACTGCGCTCTCAATAGATGGTGCAAGTCAAAATGTCCAAATCGCCCGTAGACCCACTGTCTGCTGTGGAAACAGGCTCTCAGTCGCACTATTTTCAGGTAAACCACCACACCTTTTTATTCCTGTATTCACAAGTGCGAATGAGGAGAGAGAGAGAGAAAGAAAGAAAAAGGTTAGCTGATGTCTTGCTACTTGTTGTTGAAATTGAGGCGTCGCGATTTGGCAGCGAGCTACTTTTTTTTCCACCTCCGCCTTCACTGAAACTGCAGATTGATGCTTGATCGGTGAAAAGACAGTCGGTGCGATCATTAAGTAGACTCACATTATGGTTATTATATCGCTCACACACACACACACACACAGGATACAAATCCCTTTACGTGTTGATACATTTGCTGCTTGTGTCTGTTCATGGATTTATTTGTATGGATTTTTACTATTAATTTCAATGCATTTCCTTACACTAATGTCGGTAAATCAGCACACATCAGTAACTTGAATATACCCTGACTTGTATTGGCGTAAAGATACTGGCACACTGTGACTCTGACTCACCTGTAGCCTGAATCTACAGGGCCCTGTCAGCATGCTGCAACATCCATGCTTTGTTATTAATGGACTGTGTTACAAGAGGCCCCGGGGAAAAAAATATGTCTCTTGCCAGAATGTGCAGCTGGATTAATTAGGTCCTGAAATATATGTGATATTGGCAAAGCCACATCTGATATATATAGACTGGTGCACAGCAGCTCTTTATGCACTAGTCCCTACTAAATACACGCTTTTATTTTGTTCTTTTTTAAGAAAAAGCCTAAAAAACAATCAGCACAGTGCAAGTTGGTTTCCTGCTATCTGTCTATCTATCTTTATTTATTCCCTCACTTTGTGTGCGTCTCTTTCATCACAGCTGCCCAGGAAGTTGCCTAAACGCAAGAGCCGCTTCAAACGCTCAGATGGCAGCACATCTTCTGACACGACATCCAGCTTCATCAAACGGCAGGTAAGGAAAAAAAAAAAAAAAAGCTCCCGGAGGCATTTGTTGGCTTCCTTTTCCCCTTTATTTATGCATGCAATGTAGGCTACATCATGAGCTGGTATACATCACAGTCACAAGCCGATTATCTCACTGATTGTCAGTGGGAGGGAAGTGCTGCAGCTTCTACGGAAAATGTAGGCCATGTTGTGTTCTTAAGTGTGAATAAACCTGTAAGTTGAAGATGATTTTTCAACAGAACAGGTGTCTCTGCATTGTTTTGTTGGCTTTTGGTGCAGACATGCAGCACCTCTACCTGTCTCAGGTTTAAGCTGTTGGTGTGGGAATCACGGTTCCTGTTTTGGAAGTGACAAAAAGACATTTGTAGTTCTGCATTTATTATCCTTACATCCGAAACATGTGCTCTGCATCTTCATCCTCAGAGCTGCTTCGTCCTCCCCAGGTTCAGTTGTTGTTCTGACCAGCAGAGAGCAGCACAATGCGTGGAAAGAAATGGCAGCGAGTTACAAAATCCCAAACACAGCCCAGTTTTCTTAATTAATGTTTCCAGGTCAAGCACGTGTGGAAGACTCTGATGGAGATTTGCTGTTATTTAAGACAAAACTCTGACTGATTTCTGGGCCTCAGGATGTGACTGGAGGGCTGATGTGAGTCATACGGTCTCATCTGGATCAGCCGATTTGACCGAGACAGTTTTACTCCTCGTGTTTGTTTCTCAAGATGTATTTGATTTATTGATTTTGGATTGTCGTTGTAAAGCAGAGGTAGTTGTAGTTTCCCAGAGAGTCCAGCAGAGGGGAGAACTCGATCCTGTGCATTGCAGAGCTCATCGGCTGCTCGATCCCCGAAGTTCATGAGCCTGGACACATCAAAGAGGGAAAGGATTCAAATATCACTCCTCAAAAAGGAGCCTGATGTAGTGATGACAGAAACGGACAGATTATTTATATTTCTGCAGGCTTTTACACCATCTCGAGTATTGATTTAGTCCTGATTTATTCATTTAGAGCTGAAACGATTAGAGTAGAATAGTTCACCACAGTGGACATTTTCTTTGGCCCACCTAGAAGTTCACTAGAACATACTCACACGCCACACAGCAACACTGACAGCATGAGGTAGTTGATTAAGTGATTAGACGATAGACAGAAAATGAATCTACAGCTATTTTGATAATGAATTCATCATTTAAAGTCATTTTTGAAGTAAAAATACCAAACGTGAGGATTTGCAGACTGTTGGTTACACAAAACGAGCGATTTAACGTCATCTTGGACTTTAGAAAAGGGGTTTACTACTTTTTATAAACCAGCTTTTGTGTGATTTTAATCAACTAAATCCTAAACTAAAGATCAAAACATGTTGTGGATAGGAAAGAAGTTGAAATGCCTCTTCAATAAAATAACGTGTAGTGCTGAAACGAACGTTTATCAATTTTCTGATAATCAACTTATAGTACTTTTGATAGTCGATTATTAATCTTTTTAAAGTGAGAGTGTAAGGTGTGAAAGTAGAAATAGTGCAATCCTCCTGTGTGGCTCAGTGGATAGAACATTACGTCCTTTAACCACAAGGTTGGCGGTTTGATCCCATAGTCCTACTGTCCTACTGCGTTGAAGTGTCCTTGAGCGAGACACTAAACAACCAAGTTGCTCCCCGGATGCTTTACAGCAGCCCACTGCTCCTAAATACTTAGGATGGGTCAAATGCAGGGGTCAAATGTTATGTATGTACCTGTATATATGTGACAATTGTAATAAAGTATTTATAAAAAGGTAATAGCATTAGCAGTAACGCTCAAGTCAGCACGCTCAGATGTTTTGCTACTTCACTCTTACTTGGTCTGGAATGAGAAGTAGCTCATCAAAGCTAACATTAGCGAATGCAAACATCATAAATACACTACAACCGTGTAACTGTCACAGCTGAGACCGTTACATTAATAGCAAATTACCCTTAATGTCTATAAAACAACAGAAAATAGTTACCAGGGAATGTGAGATTTTCTTATTGCTTGTTTTTTCGTTTTTTTCCGGTTATTGACCGATTCAATTAAGGGAATTTCTAGTTGCACTAATATCAACTGCTGTATTTATATTTAAAAAAAAAAAAGACAAAATCTCTGGTAAACAAAGGAAAAACGTTAAGCAAGCCTACTGTATTTAACATTCAAATCTGATGCATATTAAATAAATTAGTCAATTAGTAAAATTACATTTAAACAGTTTGTTTAATGTTTTATCCGCTTCAACGATTATTTCCATTTTTATTATTTTCATCAATTAATCTGCAGATTATTCTGTCGATTAATTGTTTAGTCTATAAAATGCTGCGTAGTGGATACAAGTAGTGGAAAACAGCCATCACAACTTCACAGAGCCCAAAGTGACATCCTAGAATTGCTTGTTTTATGTGACTAAACACTCCAAACAAACCCCAAAAATATTTAATTTACATATATGATACAAACAGGAAGCAAAATCCTCATATTTGTGCACATATCTGGCAAAAAATGACTCGAAACTATCGAACTATTCTTTTTGTTGCAGCTCAACTCAAAATGCAGTTGAAAAGAAGGTAGTTTAAACGCTTCATTAAAAAAAGTTCTTCATTAAACTAAAGTTCCCCATTAAAATGCACTCATACGGTTGTGAGGGTTAGAGGCGTGATATCCCTCTCTCGACAGAACCAGTCACCGCAAACATGATGACAAATACCTCCGTTTCACCATTAGCGTGAGGGACTGTGGAGCCAGGGTAACTGAGAGACGTTAGCGAGAAGGAGTGGGGGAAAAAAGGGCTGAGCAGACATCTTCTTCAGGCGGGGACATTAGTTATCCTGATCGGGGGGGGGGCTTAATGACAATCTCCAGATTCCCTGAGAATATTGCACGGCTTAAATTATTCACGATGCTCATTTTGAAGGCCTTAGGCGAAGTGATGTGTGGGTTCATTGTTCACACGAGCACCTTTTAGTTTCTTTTTTAATCATTACACCTTCTCCCTCTCTGCATGCACAACAGCCCCCCCCCCCCCTCCCCCCCCCCCCTCCCCCCCCAAAAAAAGAAAAGGTGATATGATAAATTGTTTCATGCAGAGGGAGCAGATTTCCCAAACAGAGCAGATAGTTTCTCGTCTGTGATAGGGGTGGGGTGTCTATGGAGGAGCAGTGGAGTATGACTCATTTCTGCAGCAGGATACAATAAGCAGTATGCTGCCATAAGTGTGGATGTATGTGTTACATGTAGGACACGAGGGGTCGGAGCAGGAGGAGAGATCTTGAGCGGTGCCTTCTCTGTTTCCTGTCTACGTGCGCGTGTTGAATTGGACCTTTGATAGCCAAGGATGGGGTGCAAATTTAGAGAGGTGGTTTGATGAAGTGACGCAAAAAGCTTTGTTTCTTTGTTGTTGTTTGTGTGTGTGTGTGTGTGTGTGTGTGTGTGTGTGTGTGTGTTTTGATGGGATGAGGTGGGGTAAGAATAGGAAGGAAGGTGTTGCCTGCTCCAGTGCAGGTCGTCCCTGGTTTGGGGACGGGACACAGTACAGTCAGTCTGCATTTTACAGCATGTAGTGTATAGAGAGCGAGGGGGGGGACCGGCAGCAGCAGCATCACCACCACATTAACTGAGTAAGTACAAATGACTCGACACAGTCAGCTTCTTCTTCTTCTTCTTCTTCTTCTTCTTCTCCCTGTCTGAAACTCCTTCTCCTCCCGTCTCCCTCCATCATCATCTTTTAGTAGCGTTTCCATCGTTTTGTCGCCGCTCCTCTCTCTCTGTTTTCCTTTGTCTTCCTCCTTCAACCCCCCCTCTTCAAAATACGCTTTTGGTTCTCTCGTTCCTTCCCCTGCTTCACTTTGTGATTGCCGTCGTCCCGTGTGCGCTCTTCCCGGGTCCTCGCTGACTCTCGTGATTGATCAATTTGAAACACCGTACGCCTGAACTCGACTTTGATATTGATGTAACCACAGAGTGATTTATTGCGTTGTGTGTCAGAGAGCTCTGTGCATGTGTAACTTGCTGACATTGAATTACGACCGCACCGTTAATCGAACACTTTTTGAAATTGGATATTTGGCTACTGGATTTCCAAATCACTGGAGCTGGCAGTTTTTTTTTTTCTTTTTCTGGTGTTTCAGTCTTCTGAATAATATATTCTGCTCTTGTGCAGAATCTCCTTCCTGCAAATACAGCCAGAGGAATTTGATTTTAGCATTAGCAAATTGTGTTTTGCATGTTATATCCATATATTACAAATCATATGTATTCAACATTACTACCAACCATTTCAAAGGTATGCAGTAGATTTTGGAGTTGGTGTTTTTCCTGCTATCCAGGTTGTTGTTGGTCATGCGAGCGTCATGGCTCTAAAAGCAACGTTGTTGTTCCAGACTGAAATATCTCAACAACTAAGTGATTTGTTGCCATGAAAGTGTGTCCAGATATTCATGACCCCAGATTATGAATTGTCACTTGTGCAATCATGAGGTCAAACTTTCAATTTGTCCAATACTTTGGTTTATGACCAAATATCTGCAAAAACTAATGACATTCCCATCAGCCTCAGCCGTACTTTGTGTTATGGGCTAATTAACAACATGCCAACATGCTAAACTAGAATATTGATCATGGTAAACATTATACCTGCTAAACATCTGCATATCGGTGTGTCTAAATGGGACACTACGCTTCAACAGAATTGCTTGTCGAAGTTAGCGTGGCAGTTTGTGTTTGTATAATTTACATGTGAGGAGGGTAGATGGGTTATTGGTTCATCACTGTCATCGCCTGATAGTAACATTGATCAGATGGATCATATCTGCAACTTTTGAGCTGACAAGGCTCCAGTATAAATGCCAGTGAAACAAATTGCAATGAATGTCCGAAGTTTTGTGTTGGTGTTTATACTTTTTGTTTATAAAGCAGTTTTTTTTCATGGTCCCTCCTCTTCTGACACCTGCTGTCTGTCTGGTGTGAGTGTTTTTTGTCTGTCTGGTTGTTCCCCTTCGCTCTTCCTCTGTCTCTCTCTGCACACCTGGCAATCTGGGATCAGCAAGTCATCTAGTAAAGACATCTTCCCTACAAGACCCCCCCCCCCCCCCCACCCCCACCCCCACCCTGCACCAACAGCCAGATCGTTGTGCCATACATGGATTACCTGCCTGCTTGCCTGCCTCGCCAGTCTGCCAAGCCCACCAGTCAGCTCACTGCATCGGGTTTCCCTCCACCAAGCTGAAACCTCCAGCCAGCCAACAACTCACCATCTCTGCCTGCATCTGTCAATAACAGACTTGTTTTCCCCTCACCTGCTTGTCCGGTGTCTGCATTTGAGTTCAGCTTCTAACCGTGACGATACCATCCGGCCACTATGAATCCAGCAGACTGGGATAAAGCCCACCAGGCTGTAGCTGCTTTGGGAACGGCAGCAAGCTCAGCCCACCTGGATACAGTCCGCCAGGCGGTATCCGCCAGGGAGCCCTCCTCAGCCAGCACAGCCAAGCCCTGCAGGACTTCCTGGACGGCCTCTTCGGCGATGTGTCCAGGATTCAGGACCAGCTAAACTCGCCTGCTACCTTCATTCCTAGCCCACCTTAGCATGTGTCTCTCCACCGCAACGTTATGATTGAAATCCAGGATTAAGGTCAATCTTTTCTAACTCAATGTGAACTTGTCTGCGATTAAGGATTCATTAGTCTAATTTCCTGAACCCACTAAACTTGAAGATTTGATTTCCATATCCATTCGTGTGGATAACCGCACCCGTAAGAAGGGAGAAGCAGCACCTCTCTTCCTACGATTCTCCCTCGAATTCCAACCTCTGACGGGCCCGGCGAGCCGAGTTTGAGGCGAGGGATGACGACGCTTCCCATGAGCCACTGAGGCGAGACGATTCACCTGAAGCCGAGCCGATGCAACTGGGCCGCTTCCGCCTCGGCCTAAATGAAAGGCCGATGCCACATCGCCTGCAACAGCTGTTTGTACTGTACAAAAATACAATACACCTCATAGTGATAAACCCACAGCGAAGTATCACCCGACACTGCAGCTTTATGAAGCGTTTTGACCTCTTTCAGCTCATTGTTTTGGTTTATGTGGTTTATGTCCCTCAGGAGTTGATGAAGAGCAAACCAGAACTAAAAGGAGAGTGAATTTTGCCCTGGATTCAACAGGTGGACACAAACATGACTCCAAATGAATGTTGCTTCGTGTCTGCTGGGTGTGTAAATTAGAAAATGCTTTCAGCATATTAACTTTGTGGGGTGATATGTTCCGCCCAAGGTTTCTTCCCAAGGGGAATGTTATAGAGTGCGGTCTAGAGCTGCTCTATATGAAAAGTGTCATATAGAGATAACTTACATTGTATAAATAAATTGAATTGATAAGTCACCGTTGGGGTCACTGCCCCCTAGTCCGAAATCAATTAACGCAGGTTTAATAACATTAATAACAGATTTATGTTTTGTCTCGTGATATTCCAGGTGTCAAAAGACCCATCAATCAATTTGAAAATGGTACATTCCAATCTTAAGTTTACATTTTCAATTATAGGGTTTTGTTTACATCGTGATCAATAATTGTTCCTTTAAAGTAATTTTTTCATCATGACTAACGAATTAATTAACCTACGTGTCTTCCCAAAATAAAATTAGAACGTAAACTGTTAAACCACTGAAGAAGGTATCAGTAAGACCCTGATGAAATTAATGTAGAAATCTCCTGCTGTTCTGTCCCTAGACTGAAGGATTAATTGGCCCTCTCGAGGACTCGACTAGCTGGATGACACACTTCCTTGTTGGCCCCTCCCTGTGGAGTTGAGGCCATCAGTGTTGCAGTGTGTGAAGAATAATCACAGAAACAGAATAGGAGGGAACAGTTAAATTTAGCTCCCAGACGAGGACGTTGGCAATAAGGAAAATAAAACAACAAAAAAACAAGACATCCTCAGACCAGACGATAAAGAATCATTACACTCTGCATTGCAGCTCTGCTTCTCCTGCGAAATACACAGTTTTCTCTTCAGATACATTGGTGGTAACAGTGTTGTGTTTTCGGATTTGACCGGTAGCCAGTGTGCAGCAGAGGTCCACAGCCTCATGTCCAAACATTGCCACTGAACAGCAATCACAGCCCAGACAGCTCTCTGTGTTCTAACATCATTAAACCGATCTCTGACATAACGCCTTTCCCTTGCGCCCACCACACCGTATTTATTCCACTTTTATGTCCGTGTGTGTTTGAGCGTGTTCCCGGTGTGAAGACGGGGGACGCCGTTACAGTGAGAAAAAAAAAATCGGATTCATGTCTTTATTCAGGCTGTAGCGCTGTCCTCCTAATCAGCCAGGTATGCAATGTCTTCTCATGCCCCCCCACACTGTGATTCCCCTCTTTTCTTCTATCTGCGATGAGGATAGATATCTAGGTCTCACTCCACTCCTTCATAGCATTTTATTATGTTCTAATCTCATCTTCCCCTCGAGATAGCCTCGCTTTATCTTGTCATATAAATCGTTTATACACTCTCTCGTTCGTCTCTCCAACCATCCTTCAGTCACTCTCCGTCCTCGTAAACATCCTTCTCTTTTCAGTATATCTTGTCAACCCCCCCCCCCCCTTCTTTCTCTGTCTGTCTTTCTAGCTATCTTGCTCTTCCTCCTCACCCTCCTTTTCTCTCTCTCTCTCTCTCTCTCTCTCTCTCTCTCTCTCTCTCTCTCTCTCTCTCTCTCTCTCTCTCTCTCTCTCTCTCTCTCTCTCTCTCTCTCTCGGTGCTGCTCTGGCACTGGTGCAGTGTTGCCTTGCAGAGCTTGTGAGCGCTAGAAATCAGATCTAGTTATCTAAGATAGACACATACAAAATAAACGAGGAGAGGTGTTCGCTTGCGGTTTCTCTGGGGCTTGAAGTGGTAAAAAAATATATTTTGGGTCGTATGTATGCATTCTGAGGTGCAGAGAAAGCTAAAGGTGGTGGTTGTTCTTCATGTCTGGGCACTTCTTTTTGTATTTTGAGACTGAATTTCCTTTTGTTGCGGTGCTGCTAATTGGTCCTCCGGAGGATTCGTTTGTATATGTTGGCAAGATGGATGACCAGAACTAAGTCGCTGCACTTAAGAGGAACGGAAAACCAAAGTGAAATCTGTATTGTGTGGTTCTTGATCTTGCTTTATTTGCAAGAATATGCTTGATCATATCAGTAGATATTATTGTAATTATGGATCTTGAGTTACCTGTGAGAGATTTATCTTTTCATGTCTGTCTCATTCATCACTTCTTGTATTCTTTTGTATTTCTTGTTTGCCTCCTGTCTTGGATTTGCTTTTGCTGCAGCGGTTCTCTTTACTGACAGATTCAGGGCTGAGTTCCTCCAAAGAAATACAAAGAAATACCAAATATAGGAGAGCTCACACACACACACACACATAGTACCCAAACTGCATCTACAGCTCCTCTCCATATTCTTCTCCTTATATGTTTTTCCTCAATGGAAATAGGCAATTGTTGGGAACGGGGACCAATAACCAAACTATAAACTAAGTCTCATAATTAGTATTCACTCACAATGTCAATAGTCAAAGTACTATTACACATTCAGAGTGAAAGTGAAGGTTGAGTACGAGCAACAGGCCACATATACGGCTATAATCATAATACGCATGCACAAAGTAATCACAGACAGCTGCTCTTTAAAGTATAACAGAGTTTATTAAGTTCCAATAATAATGATCTAGTCAACTAATATCTAAAACTAACAACAAAACTATACATTCATGAGCACGGTATCTAAAATCAACCAACTGTGGTAAGAGTGTGTGTGTGTGTGTGTGTGTGTGTGTGTGTGTGTGTGTGTGTGTGTGTGTGTGTGCGTGTGCGCGCACAGGCATGTAGTGTGTGTGTGGGGGAGAGGCGAGAGCACAGCACAGACAACGTAGGATGTCGCGAGACTCTAAAATGGCAAATATAAAGGTCTCGTTATCTACACGTGTCTGAAGCAGTTAGCTCACCCCGGAGGTGGTTGGTTTTAGAAAATATTCATAATTATTATTATTATATTATATATATAATATCGTTATAATATAATATATATTATCATTTCAGCTCTACAGGTTGTGATGCAGTCATTTAAGTAAATAATCACAGGAAACCTTACAGGTTTAGAATAAAAGCCAGCAGCAGCACATCTTCACCTTTTTTACTTTGTGTAAATGTCTCTTTGTGTGCTTTATCTGTCGCTTTCAGCATAATTTGCGAGCCATCCCTGGGATGTGTCCTTAAACCTCTTACAATGAGAAATGATAGCCAGCATATATTTTGCTAATGAAGAAATGTCCTTGGAGAATAAACATGGGGAACAGAGGATGTATATGTGCTGCACTGTGGGGGATGATGGAATGGATCGGGGCCAGGCAGGAGAGAAGAGGAAGCAGTTGCCTTCTTTGTGCTATATTTGGTCTTCCAGAGGATGGCTGGTGTGGGAGAGCAACACATTGTGTTGTAGATGCATGAATGTGTTCATGAATACAGACACGTATTTGCATGCACACCTGCACACAAAGACTGCAGAACAGAAACACAGATGAAAGCATGAACAGAAGCAGAAGGTCTGCCTATGTAGCCTCATAGTAATATGCTTTAGTAGTCTTGGCATGGCTAGATGGAAATTATTATTTATTATTATTAATTACAACTAATATGTCCGTCTCGCTCCTGACAGGGGTCGGCTGATTCGTACACCAGTAGGCCGTCGGATTCAGACCTGTCAGCAGAGGAGGACCGCGAGGCGTATCGGCGTGAAGCCGAGCGCCAGGCACAACTGCAGCTCGACAGAGCTAAGGTACGTCACACAGTGATTTACACTACTGCATACTGTTGCATTAAGTCAAGTCTGGAGCCACTTGTGGGCCTCTACTGCTCCAGAAGAACCTTCATATATGCCCTCAAATAGGGCTGGGAGGTATGGCCGAACTCTCCTATCCCGATATAGGCATTTCATATCTCAATAACGATATATATCACAATATCTCGATAACGATATATACAGTATATCACTTCATAGGTCATTACATATCTTAATACGATAGTTATATCATGATATAGGTCATTACATATCTCAAATACAATAGTTATATCATGATATAGGTCATTACATATCTCAAATACGATAGTTATATCATGATATAGATCAGGGGTCTTCAATTAAAATTCCAAAAGGTCCAGATTGAGAAAATCTCGGTCGAAATTACGGTCGCAGTTTTAAACAGCCCTCCTCCCAAAGCAGTCTTCTGCAGACCAGTGGAACCCGTTACGCACGGAATCCGTTACGCATGGAACCCGTTACGCGTGGAACCCGTTACGCTTGGAATCCGTTACACACGGAACCCGTTACGCGCTGAACCCGTTACGCGTGGAATCCGTTACGCATGGAACGCGTTACGTACGGAATCTGTTACGCATGGAACCTGTTACACACGGAACCCGTTACGCATGGAACCCGTTACGCGTGGAACCCGTTACGCTTGGAATCCGTTACGCACGGAACCCGTTACGCGCTGAACCCGTTACGCGTGGAATCTGTTACGCGTGGAACCCGTTACGCTTGGAATCCGTTACGCACGGAACCCGTTACGCGCTGAACCCGTTACGCGTGGAATCCGTTACGCATGGAACGCGTTACGTACGGAATCTGTTACGCATGGAACCCGTTACACACGGAACCCGTTACGCGTGGAACCCGTTACACGTGGAACCCGTTACGCTTGGAATCCGTTACGCACGGAACCCGTTGCGCGCTGAACCCGTTACGCGTGGAATCCGTTACGCTTGGAATCCGTTACGCGCTGAACCCGTTACGCGTGGAATCCGTTACGCGTGGAACCCGTTACGCTTGGAATCGTTACGCACGGAACCCGTTACGCGCTGAACCCGTTACGCGTGGAATCCGTTACGCATGGAACGCGTTACGTACGGAATCTGTTACGCATGGAACCCGTTACACACAGAACCCGTTACGCGTGGAACCCGTTACGCGTGGAACCCGTTACGCGTGGAACCCGTTACGCTTGGAATCCGTTACGCGCGGAACCCGTTACGCGCTGAACCCGTTACGCGTGGAATCCGTTACGCATGGAACGCGTTACGTACGGAATCTGTTACGCATGGAACCCGTTACACACGGAACCCATTACGCAAGGAACCCGTTACGCACGGAACCTGTTATGCGCGGAATCCCGTTACGCGCGGAACCCGCTACGCGCGGAACCCGTTACACACGGAACCCATTACGCAAGGAACCCGTTACGCACGGAACCTGTTATGCATGGAACCCGTGGAATCCGTTACGCGTGGAACCCGTTACGTGTGGAATCCGTTACGCATGGAACGCGTTACGTACGGAACCTGTTACACACGGAACCCGTTACGCACGGAACCCGTTGCGCACGGAACCCGTTACGCACGGAACCCGTTACGCACGGAATCCGTTACATATGGAATCTGTTACGCATGCGTGGAACCTGTGAATCCGTTACGCGTGGAACTATCTTAAGATGTAATTGACTTTTTATTAATATGATTTATCCTCATTTGAGTTTCATTCTCTTTGATGATTTCTTTCCTTATATTAAGCTAAGAGTGTTTTGATCTCAGATATCGATATATTCTTTACATGTAATCTCATATATTTAGTGTAAATGTAATGAAGATAGCCTTAATGTGTTTTTCTATCATTTATCAATATGTAGTCATATGTGCTTCTATGTTGTACTGAATGGAAAAGACAAGTTAATTAATTCATTTTGGGTTCAACTTACTCTGATAATTGTCAGAGTAGTAAACAGGTTGTAAGTGCAGAAACTGCAAGTATAGTAATTGTTAGAGGGACGTCCTGTTCAATAAAAGCCAGACAGAAACCTTCATCGGGAAGAAAGTGTTCATTTAAAAGAACAAGTCTGTCAGAAAAGATAAGACTAAACTGCTTTAACCAATGAATTGAGAATGATTAGTTTTCTACTGTATATGGACCAGGAGGCTATAGATAAATGTATATTAAACTGCATGTAGTCAACTACTGTTGCTAACACACTCCCATCGGACAGAGTTATTTATTTATTAATTTCTTGCATACAGTCATTATATTGCCTTCACTTTTATTTTGAAATATTCTTCTTTCCGGGTTACCTGTTGTGCTCTGCGTCTCGTTTTAACGGAAAAAAACAAAAAGGGATTTGCAAAAACGAAATACGGCTCGTTATTTGACTTTGGTTCTGTGTTTTTTCCGTTTTTGAATTCAGAACCAAAAACGGAAATACGACAATTGTACAAATGTACAATTCTCAATTATCCATCAATTATACGTCTGGGTCCGGATAGGACAGCGTCTGGGTCCGGATCCGGACCGCGGTCCGCCTATTGGCGACCCCTGATATAGATCATTACATATCTTAATACGATAGTTATATCATGATATAGGTCATTACATATCTTAATACGATAGTTATATCATGATAGGTCATTACATATCTCAAATACGATAGTTATATCATGATATAGGTCATTACATATCTTAATACGATAGTTATATCATGATAGGTCATTACATATCTCAAATACGATAGTTATATCATGATATAGGTCATTACATATCTCAAATACGATAGTTATATCATGATATAGATCATTACATATCTTAATACGATAGTTATATCATGATATAGGTCATTACATATCTCAAATACGATAGTTATATCATGATATAGATCATTACATGTCTTAATACGATAGTTATATCATGATATAGGTCATTACATATCTCAAATACAATAGTTATATCATGATATAGGTCATTACATATCTCAAATACGATAGTTATATCATGATATAGGTCATTACATATCTTAATACGATAGTTATATCATGATAGGTCATTACATATCTCAAATACGATATTTATATCCCGATATTGCGACGATATTAGGACATTTCATATCTCATTAACGATGTAGGTCATTTCATATCTGGATAATGATTTAAGTCATTTCATATCTTAATAACAATATGTATCACGATATAGGTAATTTCATATCTTGACGGTTTATACATCACAAACAACTCGATAACAATACATATCACCATACATATATATATATAGCATGTGAAATAGCCACAGGATTTTGTATACAACCGTGGGAAGTAAGTACTGGACGATATCCCTCAGTCCCTTGAAATTCAGTGTTAAACTGACTCCAAAACGTACTGGACGTACGCTGAACTCCTCCTGCATTATGTTGGTGTTCAACCAACAACTCGCGTGTTTTAACAAGTAAAACACAGACTGTTTGAATCACAGCGTCACTCACACACGTGATATATAAACCAGTTACTGCTCTTGATGAACACATCCGGTTGGCTGTCTGTCAATGTAACAGACTAAAGTATGATCCGAGTGTCATCTGTCTTTTAAAAACAGGGTGTGTGGTAGATTTGTCACCAAACTGTCGCTGTGAACCCACTTTACTCTAAACTTACTATCTGTAAAGAATTAAGAACCAAAGGCATGATTTAGTCAAAACAAAAGAGTTAAATCAGCAAAAAGCTGGTTTTAGTGCAAAACAAAGGTGGGAAACATTGTTTTGCAAGTCTCAAGTAAATCTCAATCCTTGGTTATTAAGTCCAGTTGAAGCCCCTATATCAGCAGGTCCCAAGCCCAAGTCCAAGTCCTAAACTTTCTATTTTTAGTCCTTAACAAGTCATTGTGAAATTAGGAACAGCAGCAACGGCAGGTTAACTTTACTGATGGCCACCCATGACATTAGCTAATGTTAGCATGCTCACCTCAACTTAATGGTCTTTGTCTAGTTGAACATTTCAGTTTTTAGCCTCATGTTTAACGTGTCGGTGTCCGTTCTTTGTTGATCACCATATTGTCTTTATGTCTGACTATGATTATTCGAGGTCGACCACGTGATTGTCTGCTGTCAGATCGATACGTAGTGGATCTGTTGTCTGAAAAATAAGGACTAAATTTGTTGAACTCTTTTTCTGCAATGTAATTATGTAATTTTTCATCTTTGGAGCGGATATCAAGTCAAATCAAAAGTCGAGGCTAAAGTCACCAGATTCATGAGTTCACACCACTTATACATTTGTACTGCCGTTTCCATCGCTAACGTTTTTCTTATCTCTCTACAGTCCAAACCTGTAGCGTTTGCAGTAAAGACGAATGTGGGTTACTGCGGAGCTCTGGATGAGGACTGTCCTGTCCAAGGAGCTGCAGTCAATTTTGATGCCAAAGACTTCCTGCACATCAAAGAAGTGAGTGATTATGTGTGGTTGATTATGATGAACCCCTTCATTACATTAAAACAACATTTATATATGTGACACGGTTCTGTTGTCGCACTGAACTCAACAGAAGTATAACAATGACTGGTGGATCGGCCGGCTAGTAAAAGAGGGAGCAGACATCACCTTCATCCCCAGCCCTCTGCGACTGGAGGCGATGAGGCTCAAGCAGGAGCAGAAACAAAGGTCTGTTAATAGCATCAAACGTCTCGGAGGACTCATTCCCGCAGTAAAAGTTTGATAACATAGTGTGTTGCTGTTGCAGGAAAACAGGGGGTAACTCCTCCAGTTTAGGGGACATGGTGACTGGGAGTTGGAGGACCACACCGCCATCTGCAGGTGAATGTAAGTACTACAAATCTCTCTCTTTAATTATTTGCTGGAACAACAAACTACTTTCCCCTCTGCTGTCTTCTTCTGTCTCTATTCTTTCATTGATTGTTATTTTCTTGTTTTCACAAGCCAAACAGAAGCAAAAACAGGTAGGTTTGGGTACTTTATGATGACACTGCATGTGCTCATAATACGTAGTTTTTTACTTTTAACTTTAAGTGACATTCTCAGAGTATCTACATGTCTTTAAATGTGTTAAAAATGTCTTGAACATTCTTTTTTTTTGCCTACCGTAGACAATAACATTGGTTAAGTATTATATAAACGAGGTGATGGGAGACGTTATACCCTTATATGACTTTAAGTTTTTATATATCTATAAACTAAGAGTTTGACAGGTAATTGTGCATGTAGGTGCTTTTTGTGGCGTAATTATGTTTAATTAGTATGTATTATTATTATTATTATTTCTAGTCACAGTAGTTAGGAACCTCATTTAGTAAAAAATTTACTTAAATCAATTGATTATTTTTTTATTAGTGAATCCACAAATCAATTTTCTGCTACTTATCTGGGACCAAGTTGGTGGATTGAATATATTACTACGAATCACATACAGCTAAAATATACTTTTAAAAATGTGATATAAATGTAATTTAATTCATGTATTAACTTATTGTCCATCATTTTTTAACTGTTATGGCCGTGAAAAGGTATTAGTGGTGTTAAAAAGTCCTCAATTTAATTCAATGGTCTCTGCAGAAACCATGGTTATATAATTGCTTTTAGCTTTTTACAACCAACAAACCCAACCCCCATCATTTCTTACCCCGGCTCTCTCTGTTCTTCGTCCCCCTCCCCTCGTCGTCCCCTATCAATGGCAGGAACACGTCCCTCCCTACGACGTGGTGCCCTCTATGAGGCCGGTGGTCCTCGTGGGACCATCGCTGAAGGGCTATGAGGTCAGCCTCTCCTCCTTTAACCTCCAGCAGACACAGAATGCCTGCCTCACACGCTTCACCGTTAAACCTGTTCCTGCACTGCCGCAGTTTGTTGTTTGAATCAGAACGGACCTGAAATAAGGCCGAGATATTTTACTTGTGAAAACCTGTTCGATACATTTTCAATGAATCATTACATCTACGTTATTATTTAACTTATTGTCTTCTTATCTCCGTCGAGGGCCGAGAAGCAAACCAAAACAGCTTTGTTGATGTTGAATTTTAGATGTTGCATGTACATAAGTAACTTCTCGAGAACATTTGGGAGAAAACGTAATACTTAAACAATACATTATACACATAACAATAACAATATATGTTATTATATTGTAAATTGACATTTGCATACATTTGTTTCATTACATTTATTTATTAATTATTTATTCCTTTTTATTTTTACACTGATGATTGCACTCTCAAGAGATTAAAACTATGTAACTAATGAGAACATGAAGTTATTACAAATACAGGTGTATGTTCACTTGTTTTTTCTTTTACTCGTGAATTTACTCACTACTCACAAGTCTTACTCAAGTTCTTGTTTTTATAAAGTAGCAATACTCTTACTTGAGTACAGTCTTTGTCTACTCTACCCACCTCTGTGTACATGAACTGTTTATGTACAGTAATACAGAGAGAAGCTCTTTTTATATCTGGTTGTTTTGGTATCCTGACGTTAAATCAAAGCAAAACATAATTTCTTCTGGAAGTTTGTGTTCTGTCTGTTTTAAAAAGTCTGTTTCTTACCTCTCTTCTTCCCACCAAGGTGACGGATATGATGCAGAAAGCTCTTTTTGACTTCCTGAAACACAGATTTGAGGGAAGGTCAGTAAAGCGGAGAGATGTAATGTAAATCTCTATAGTTGTGGAAAGTAACTTAAAATGAAATAAATCTGATCAAAAGGTCTTACAGCATATGTTTTCTCTCTATGTTTGCGGCAGGATCTCAATCACACGTGTAACTGCCGACCTGTCTTTAGCCAAGAGATCTGTCCTCAACAAAAGACCCATAATGGAGAGATCCAACACTCGCTCCAGCATAGGTGACTAATGTCAGCATGAAAGCTCCTGAAATCTTTATGGTACAAAAGAAGCATTGAGTTTAAACTCAAATCTAATGTTGTCTGTCTGTGCAGCGGAGGTTCAGAGTGAGATTGAGAGGATATTTGAACTCGCCAAAACCCTGCAGCTGGTGATTCTGGACGCGGACACCATCAACCATCCTGCACAGCTAGCCAAAACCTCCCTCGCACCCATCATTGTCTACGTGAAAGTTTCCTCACCAAAGGTACAGTAGGTCACTTCACTCGTAGATTAAAGGCTGTCTCATCTTCCTCCACCTGAAACCTGAAACGTCTCTCTTTTCTCTCAGGTGCTCCAGAGGCTGGTCAAATCCAGGGGGAAGTCTCAGAGCAAGCACCTGAATGTGCAGATGATGGCTGCAGACAAACTCTCTCAGTGCCCCCCCGTGAGTGGATGCTTTTCTTTCTAGTTCTATTATGTTCGGTTGTTCCTAAGTCATATTCTCAAGGTGAAATAGAGGCAGAAAATTGGGCTGAGTGTGCA
Organism: Leptoclinus maculatus; assembly: GCA_032191485.1. Lineage (NCBI taxonomy): Eukaryota > Metazoa > Chordata > Actinopteri > Perciformes > Stichaeidae > Leptoclinus > Leptoclinus maculatus. The sequence goes on from JAVDOI010000012.1 coordinate 14,389,285, forward strand.
GTGCCTACCACAAACGTTTTTTTAGGGATGTTGGTTGCTTGCTTTACCACTTTGGTCCAGACTGAAATACCTCAACAGATTTTAGATGCCCTTAAATTGTATACAGCCGTTCATGGTGCCCAGAGGACGCAGCCTTCTAAACCACTGACTTTTTCTCTAGCGCCATCGTGAGGTTCACATCTTGTGGTCTTAATTAAAATAACTCAACAACTATTGGATGTATTACCACGAGATGTGGTGTATACATTGTTATGGGGGTGAGTGTGATACAGCAAATGGGAAGACCCAAATGCAGACAATGCAATGCAGAGCGACAGCAACAGTTCAGGGTTTTGATAGCTAAAATTAAAGTGCATGAGCTTACTGGCATGTGTAGAAAAGTCCAGCAGACAGAAGCTGTATTGAGTTCAGCAGAAATGGGGCTATAGGTGCAGGAAGGCAACTACAGACGGGGTCTAGATGCGGGTCCAAGTAACAGAGAACAGAGGGGCGAAAGAAATGACACTGAGCCGAAAAGCAACACTGCTGATGTGACAGGGAAAGAGTGCAAATGGGCCGGTTAAATGCCGCAGGGCTGATGAGGGAAAGAGGAAACGGGTGAGCAGGTGGGCCGGGAAGGTCAGGTGACTGAATTGGAGGGAAACACGGCTTCATATCATTAATATCTGAGCTGCCCTTGACCCTCCCCTTGACCCTCTTGCTCATATATCCGCTGTGCAAAGGATTGTGGGTTCAGAATAACCAGAGAAGCATGCTGGCTCGCGTGTGGGATCGGATGTAGTAGAACATCCTGGTGTTTTTGGCATACTGCACTATGTATTGGGACATACTACATCTGGCTGGCGCAAAATCATAGAACACGAGGATGATTGATTCGTGTCACTGAGGCGTCCGTAGGGAGGGTCTAATAGTGACCTGCTTCATGGTCAGATGGTGTTGGGTAGTATGACCTTTACACACATTATGATGAAAAAATACTACGTCCATGGACATTTTGCTATTAACATACACTATTTGCCAGCTGCACACCGTTACTGTGATAGTTAATGATTTGGAAACTTTTGTGCCTCTTACATTTTGCACTTTCGTCAGCTGCCGGTGGTAAAAATAGGATTTAATGTCTCATTTTCTTTTTCTGTCACTTGTAGGATATGTTTGATGTCATTTTGGATGAGAACCAGCTGGAAGATGCATGTGAGCATTTGGCTGAATACCTGGAGATCTACTGGCGTGCCACTCACCTCCCAGGCAACACCCCTCTTAACCCTTTATTGGAGCAGACTCCGACGACCCCGCCTTCTGCCATCTCCAGCCTGCAGGTGAGTTTGTCTTCATCTGTTCAACAAGCACTGTTTTAATACTGTTTTCATGACTCTATAAGCAGGAATCTCTGTTTTGAACCTGTTGTGTGTTGTCACTGTCTTTACCAGCTCTTCCCATCTCAGATTCTCACTCCTTTGTTTTTACTGTCTCCAGTTGTCTCGTCTGTCCTCTCACTCATCCATGCTTAACATTTTTGCAGTTTTCTGAAACACAGGAATTAATTGAATGATCGCTTACAAAATTGGGTGAGTAGTAGGGTTTATGATCTATATATATGTATGTATATATAATACTGTATATATGCATATTTATATTTATTTATATTTGCACTCTCAACCCCAACAATCCTCTTTTACACACCTGAACACAGATTACACAGCGGCTGAGACAGTGAATGAACAGCATTTTATTCATTCAGATCTCACCACAGAGAAGATGACGTGTTTTTTTCTTCATTGCATCCTGCCTCCTTTCCTTTAGTTCATGGTCTCAGGTGAATCACTGCTCCTCAGGCTTTCTGGGAGGAAATTCACAAAGCAGCTTCAATTGTAATACCATAGCTGAGAATGTCGTGTTTGGAAAGGATAAAACGTCTGTGTAAGGCGTAGTTATCAGACGATTATTCTCTATTTTCAATCGGTGACGATCCTTTTCCGAGCATGCTTTGTGAATGGTGTCCCCCGCCCCTCAGCGGCACATAATGCTATCTTGAATGATGGCATATGATCAATGCTTCAATGATGTGTTCACCCAAACTAAATGCATAAACTGAGACCATAACATCAGCACAGTAACATTTCGTGTTCTGGAATTATCTCCTGACCATCCATTCAACTGTTTCACTGGCATTTCTTTTGTTGGGTGTCTGTGGTATTAATCTGTGTACACGCAGACACAACACTGTAGACTAAGAAGGACTTTGAAGAGACTTTACCAACACTGCAAACACTGCTGCATACCAATTCACGTCAAACCCCTCCTATGTATTGTACATTATATATTATTATTATAAATGTATAAATTGCAGATTATTACCGCTGCTCCTTGTTGTCATGATTTCCCGCATTTTGACGTTTTAGAAACTTTCTAAAACAACATTTTTAAGAGAACAGTTAATTAGTTGTCTCTTGTGGCTTTGAACACGAAGGCTTTTCAGCTGTCTGCCATTTATATATATATGAAATGTACGGAAGAGTATCTGCAACAATGTTGTTAATTGATAAATGTTTAAGTCATCTTTAGCCGATGTTTCCTATACTGTGCAGTAAGTTAGTCATGTGCACATAGGTGCTGTATACAAAAGAAATCAATAAAACTGAAATACAAGGAGTACCCGCACACTGGAATCATAGTTCCCTTTAATTTCATTAATCAGTAAAGTGAGCTGTGTCCTTTTGTGATTTATTGCCACGTGCTGATTGTCAGATCTGATTTTTAGCTCACAAATTCTGATGTTTGGCATCAAAAGTGCAGTGTTTATATTCTCACAGCTTTATATGTATATACATACACACATGCATATACATAGTTATCTTTTTATCTTTAAACAACACTGACATGTCTATATCTAGGTTGAAAGAGTCACTGGTCGCTGTGATTGTTCCGCCTGGTTGTACTGGGTGTGAAGAGATTTCTTCCAAAAAGCGACTCGGATGAAATCATGAAATGGAAGATGAAATTAAATATTTGTGTATTTGTCCCTCTGCTGCAGCTCAGCAAGGAAGCGCAGTCTGTGAAAACACAAACAAAACAGACTGTTGATTTGACTTGTTAAATGTGCTGAAGCCTTTTATGAGCTTCAGGAGGGGACAAGAGGAACAATTGTAGCAACCAAACACCTTTTCAATGTACGTTCGGGCATGTTAGTGTTGTTTTAGGATAAATGTCCTTCAAAGTCCTTCTTGATGTAGTGTTTGCATTATTTTGTCTACCCTCTGTGTGTTTGCTGTCTATGAAAACTGGCTGTTACCAAAAAGTGTGAAGCTGCTCTCAGAGTGTTTTTTCTTTTTTTTTTACCCTCTTTATTTATTTTCCTCCCTCCATGGCGACTCGAATCCTCCAGAACAAGAACCAGCCGCAGCCTCGTGAGGCGGTGGGCCTGGAGGGTGAGGTTGAGGAGGAGGCAGGTGAGGAGGCCCACTCCCCCCTGGAGCAGGACAGTCTCATGCCGTCCGACGAGGCCAGCGACTCCCTGTCTCGCGGCCAGAGGGGGAGCCCGTGCCACAGGGAGGGCGGGGAGGAAGAAGAGGAGGAAGAAGAAGAAGAGGAGGAGGAAGAGGAGGAGGACGAGTATGCCTCCCCCTGCCATGCTCGCACATACAGGGACATGTACCCCCCTCACCGTGAGCACACCGGCAGTGCCCACAGTGCCAACGGGCACGAGTCACAGGACAGGCTGCTCCAACGCGAAGCTCAGCAAGGTCACAACCAGAGGAACAACCGCCAGCGCAGCCGCCCCTGGCCCCGAGACACCTACTGAGGAGCGAGGCCCCCGAGACACCTACTGAGGAGCTAGGCCCCTCCTCCGGCCTCCACATCCGCATCGAGATCACCCCAGGCAGTCTTACGTTCCCAAACAAAATGATTTTAGAGATGAAAAGCCCCACAAATCTGAAACAGATGCCCAGTTTATTGAGTTCACAACTTTAGGTGTATTACAGTATTTCTCTCCTCCAGACTCCCAGTTTTGATTTATTTTTAGGGGACACGCTGACCTCTCCAGGGTCAAGTCATTCAGATTAAAGTCAACAGGGCTACTCACCTCTGCAATGGAAAGGTTTCAGGCTACCAGCTGTACGCAAACTCAAACTTTAGCTGCTTCGCCTAAGGTTTCTCTATTGTAGGATGTCTCATATGCTGGCCTTACAATTCCTAAGACTTTTAACTATCTTTACTATTGCATGTATGAGTATAATTATTTTAAGACTATTTGCACATTAACGTCAGAACAGGAACTGAATGACCTTTAACGGATAAACCAACGTAGGAATGTACTACTGTTGAGTCCATTTAACGGGAAATAGTAATGCATTTGATTACAATGTATATACTGAATGGGCACCTGGTTTTTGTTTCATGGCTACTATATTTGTTTGATTTTGTTGATATGGACTTCTTTGTTGTTTCAGAGAAATGTTGCCACCCATGTCAGTGACACACACAGTTTATCACAATGTAAGTACGCGGTATGAGGCTGCAGCACAGCGTCAGCGTCACCTCGTGCGTTTTGGGCATCACTCGTCTTCGTTGTTGCACAATCACTCTCTTAACACCTCTCAGAAGAAGAAGAAAAAAAAACAAAAGAACGGGCACAGAGAATGTAAACACAACTAAGAAAAGGGAATGTTTATCTTTTTAAAGGGTGAATTATTCGCCAAACTTGCTTGTTTACATCGAATCACTCACATATTATTAAGCACACGCTGCAGCTCCTCTTCAAGATCTTCAGAGAATGTAAGCTTGCATGCCTTTTTGCACCTCCAGCACCAAAAAAAACCCCCAACCGATCGCCCTGTAATTCGATTGTAGCACGTTATTGATTGTAGCATCCACCGTTTCTACACCTATATCTCACTCCCCTCGTGCGTCTTTGCCAAAACCATTGCGTTACGTCCTGCAGTTTGATTAGGTTTTTGTTTGTTTGTTGGTTAACAAAGCAGATCCTCAGGTGTAAAGTCCTGCACACTTCATCGCGCTCCACTCGCACGTGACGGACGTGTCGCGCTCCTGGAGGACTCGTAGCAGCCGTGACATGACGTCATTCTGTTCCCGCACCCATTTTATAGTTAGTCCGCGAGCCGATGAAGAGTTTGGGAACGTGATGCTGACGAGCAGCGACCCGCTTCATGGAACAAAAAAAGGGGGGGGGGGGGGGGTGGAAACTTTAGGAATCACTGGTTTACTGCTTCCATGTCTCACAGGTATCTATCTAGTGTTCTGTATATTTTGAAGACAAAAAAAAAAAAGAAAATCAGCATGATTGAGAAAAAAAAAAAATCTATGCAAGTGTTGCATGAAATCGGATTGTTTCTTTTTACAGTTAAGTATTTCAGTAATGCATTGATTCTGATTCTCCTCGTTGTCTTGTAGTGATAGTCTTGTCTTTGGGGCTACTCACTCCTCACACCACTAACAACACTATTACTTAAAAATAATAAATCAGAATGCATCACTTTATTTATCCACAAACATTTATATTGGGGACTTTTTGTTTCTCTCTCTCTTTCTCTCTCCACTACATTGGGTGGACCCTGGTGGTTGATGCACTTTTACAAGTCACTCACTTAGAAATTGTCCCAGATTAGGCCACATTTATTTTCAATTTGTGATAAAAAAATGAATGATTATTAAAAATCCCTGCATGTTTTAGTTCACCAATTAGCTATTTTCATTATATTTTTGGCAGAGTATGTTTTTCAAAGCGGACCAATTCAGCAACTGATAAAAGCAGTTGAGGTTTTTTCAATTCACGAAGCACAATTTTTACAAGGGTTATAATTTAGTTTCCTCTGTCTTATTCTGTATGCAATACTAAGCCTAACATTGAACAACTTTAAACGCCTTAGACCATCTGGACTTCCTCTTTTTGTGTGAGTAGATTCAACAAAAAAACAACAAAAAAAAGAAGAAAAAATTGCACTACTTTTTTTTCGGGATGGTTGCTTTGTGATGCAATAACTGCACTAAATATAACCGTGTATCCACCAGACTACCACAGCGTGCTAGCGTGACCCAACACGCCTCTTCCCTCTATTTATCAAAAGAGACAGCAAATGTGTAAAAAGTGAGACATTTCCTGCCTGATGCTGTATAGAATGCTTTCTATTTGAAAATAGATTTACAATGCTAAGTAAAATATGACTTAAAAACAAAATAAACATGACATTTTACGTACTTTTAATTGTTTGTCATTTTTTTTGTCTCACTTTTACACAATCCACTCTTTAGCGGTGCCTTGAACTTTAGTACAGACATTCACAGCCCTGAGGAGTAATGACTTTTCCTCTGGCGCCACCAGGAGGTTGACATTTGTGCTCTTTAGTGACTATAGTGGATGGATTGCCATGAAATATGATGCAGATACAGATTCTCCTCTTTAGAGTTAATCAGAATCACTTTGGTGTTCCTCTGACTTTCTATATATGACCACACACAGGGAACAGGGAATACACACGGGTGATTTAAAACGTGGGTACACATTTCTGTAAATCCAAAGCAAAATGAGCAAATATCTAAATTAAAGTTCAGGAAAAAATGACGAGAGTTTACTACTCAAAAACCCGTCTAATCTACTTTTTCAGGACTGTGCGAGTGTAGTTTGACCAGATTTGATCGACAGCCACAGAACTCATCACATCTGGATTTTAATATCAGTGAGAAAGGACAAATGCGAAGAAATCCCTCATTAAAAAAACGTCAATAACTGTTCCAACTTTGGCAGAAAATACATCCATGTTTAATGTGGAGCCTCATCACCCTCAGTAAGAAGCTGACTGAGAAAACGTGTTTTCAGGCCTTTAAAACACAGATGGTGGTTGGCAGCTGTTTTCTATGAGAGATAATCTCACTGGTTATTCACACGGGAGGTAAAAAAAAAAACTAAATAAATACCTTTAAACATCAGGCAGCATTGGTGGAACTCTGATTAAAAGCCTTTATTGGTTACATGGCATGTTCATAATTATAATTAATCAAGTTTGGCAGCTAAATTAAAGAACATATAGTCCACGAATACAATGTTTACCTTAATTTAGTGTTTCTAATTTATTGCCTTTTGGACTGTTTGATGTAAATGCTTTGGTTTGTTCATAAAAAGGTCAGACTCAGGAATTTGACTTAAGATGAAAACAGTTTTGGAAATTGTTTTGTGATCAAGCCGTGTAGCCAACAAAGTGTTGAATCTAAACTCCACATCTCTCCCGCTCCTACATGTTCGGGCGCTAGAAGTTTGCTCTTTCGTACAAGTTTAAAGATCTAAACCCTTTTTCTGCATCCCAACAGTTACCCATTGAGCTCATCGCTATCGGGAAAAAGAAAGATAGAGGTATCATTATAGAGTCACGAGTCAGACGTCACCTCATACAAATGTTTATGTTTAAAATGATGAATCACAATTTAGTCACAGGATGCATCTGAAGCTAAAGAAAATCACCGTCACTTCTGGCATTGTGAGGAAACGGAAATGACGGTCAGCGGGTAATCAATAAAAACATATCACGTACTAGCTACTCATCTACACTCACATCCTGGCTGCTATGTATCACATCTGATGACTGAAGAGTAGCATCTACACGCTGCAGATCAGTTACATCATCGCTTCATGTTTATAGAAGCAAAACAAAACGTGCATCACCGAGTCCACATTTACACTTATTTGAATGAGTAGAAATATTCAAGTTCACACACACACATCGATGACAAACCGCCCACATTTGAGTCTTAAAATCCCCAAACCAGTACGGTGACGAGTGCTGCACCAGTTAACGACAACAGACTGGCTGAAAAGAGAAAAACAGGCCGACAGCGAGGGAGGCAAGGTGGAGAAAGAACCAAAAGAGATGCCCGTAAAATACCTGGAGACCAAATCCAGAATGCAAAACAGAGATTGTGTACAGCGACAACGTAAAGAAGCCGTTTGAGACTCTGCGCTCTGTGTGTGTGTGTGTGTGTGTGTGTGTGTGTGTGTGTTCAGTCCAATTTGTGTGGAAACAGTCCGGATGAATCAGGCGAAGATGGTCTCCTCGCGTCTCTTCTTGGTCAGGATGGTTCCGGGTTTGTGCTGAGCTTCCGGGTGGTTGGTGAGCTCCGGAGGACAGGTGGAGACCGGGCTCTCCATGAAGGCCTGCTTCAGGTCGTAGAACACCGCCGCGTCCTCTTTGGTGAGGAAAGTCAGCGCCATACCGCTCTTACCGGCACGACCCGTACGACCGATACGATGGATGTAATCTGCAGGAGGACGACGCGAAGGTATTGTTATGAATGAAAAGAAGAAATAAACACAGACGATAAAGAATAAACCAACGCTGAGAACGAGGCCTCTTACCTTCAATGTTCTTAGCCATGTCGTAGTTGAGGACCATGGAGACGTCGTGGATATCGATACCTCGACCAGCAACGTCTGTGGCCACCAGGATGTCTTTGGCTCCGGCCTTGAGGTTGGAGAGCGCAAACTCTCGCTGCTCCTGGCCTTTGCCACCGTGCAGCGTGCAAGCATTGTACTGCGTGAAGCAGAAGACAACCGAGGTTACATCTTGTTTGAGAACATGCTCACTATAGCAATGAATGTTAACGGGATGTTTTAGCAACATGAATTAGCACTCAACACAAAGTACAGCTCAGGCTCATGGGACTGTCATTACTTAAGTTATAAATTAAGTGATGAGACAATAACAATCAGAAAACTTGACCGTGTTTGCACCAACTGTCAAATTAAACAACTAAGAGGTTTTTTTCTCCGAGCTTAAACTTTTGCTTATTTTAACGGAAACATTTAATGTTTACGTAGAGTCCAGTCTACAGCGACTTACCCCCATCTTCTCCAGAGACTTGGCCAGCACGTCACAACCCTTCTTCTGGTTGACGAAGATGATGATGGGAGGCTCGAAGCCACGCGACAACACCTCCAGCAGCTTCTTCCTGCACCACACAGACAATGGAAAAAAACGCTTAATTTGACACTTTAACAGAGAGACACGAAGTTCACAGTTTTTACGTTTGCGTGCGTCTTACCTCTTCTCTCCCTCGGACATCAGCATCACCTTCTGTTCGACTCTCTCGTGAGGTTTGCCGGCAGACCCGATGTACACCACCGCGGGACGCCTCAGGTAGCTCCTGGCCAGTCTCTCCACAGCTGAAGGCATAGTGGCCGTGAACATGACCGTCTGAAAAAGGTGCAAAAACAATAAAGCATGAAAACACAAACAAACAGCGAGAGCACCAGGCAGCAACACAACAGTCTTGTGTATGAATGATGTTTGACAGATGAACATACTTGTCTGTATTTATGTTTTCCAGATTCAAAGTTCATCATCATCTTCTCAGGGTCCTCTGCTTCGTCGGTGTCTGGTTTCTGATTGGTCACTGGGATGTACTCCAGAATCTTCTGGACGTCGGGCTCGAAGCCCATGTCGATCATACGATCGGCCTCGTCCAGCACGACGTAGGTGCAGCGGCCCAGAACCAGGTAGCGGTTCTCCAGCACGTCGATCAGACGGCCGGGGGTGGCGATCACAATCTGTTGGGAGGAGGAAAACACGCCGCTGGTGAATGTGCGTCGTTCATCTTAAGAATGTAATGGCAGGGTGGGCTTCCTGCCAAGAGACGCTGTTTTTGTTAAAAGGTCTGGGAATTTATTTACAGGGTAGTAGCAGAGTCACTGCGTGTGGCCAGGCTCCATTTACAGCCGTGATCTGATCCACACCAGGTATTAATAAATCTACTTTATCTAGACAGGATATCCAGAGAACATGACACCACCGTATTGTTTTTTTCAGAATAGGCAAGGATACTTAAAGATGACAATGTGCATCTGAAAAAACTATTTTACACACATCAGTTGCTCAATATTTTGGCCTCAGTAATGTAAAAAAATAAATAGAAATCTCTGATAATGCAACATGTCAAAAGGTATTTCTGATTTTGTCTATTGTTCTTTTATTACTCTTGTTTTAAATAATCATGCTCTAAGTTGTGGAACTAAAATCCCCACAATACTTTGGGGTATAAGAGCAGGAAGTATGTTAATGTAGAGCCAAACTAAATGAATCAGAACTGGAAATGATTCACAGAGAGTATGCGAACAGACTTCAGTGCATTCAGGAGGTTGCTAGCTTTTCTGCACAAGTGTAAAAGCTGAATGTCTGAATGTCTGAATGTCTCACCTCACAGCCCATCCTGAGACGGAAGCCCTGGTCCTCCCTGGAGATTCCTCCAATCACAGCCACCGTGCGGATACCGAGAGGTTTACCGAACTTTAAGGTCTCCTCCTCGATCTGCTGCGCCAACTCACGAGTCGGAGCCAGGATCACGGCATAAGGACCCTGGTCTGAGTCTTCAATCCTGCACGAACAGAGGAGTGTAGTAGACGGTTATGTCAAATCAAATAAAAAGGTAGTGGGACCTTGTTGGATGCGTTCACTTGACATGATTTGAGTGGACCGTGTTACCTGTCGATCTTCGGCAGCGTGGTGATCCAGACAAGCAGTGGAATGAGGAAAGCAGCCGTTTTACCGCTGCCCGTCTCGGCCACACCAATGATGTCACGGTTCTGTAAGCCAATAGGAATGGCCTGCCTCTGAATAGGAGTCGGTTCCTGGATTTCAAGAGAGAAAAGTAATTATTAGTCAGATTTTAAGTATCAGTGTGTAGGTCAGTTAGAAGAAAATAGAAAAGGTAAAATAACACCACCACACACGTCAGGTGGGTCATACGCGATGATTGAGAGCGATCGTTGTTTTTACCTTGTAGCCACAGCTGTCGATGACCTCCAGGATGTGGTCGGGCAGCGAGTACTCCTTCCAGTTCCTGATGGGGTTGGGGATCTTTCCTCCCTTGGTGGTGATGCTGTAGTCCTCTCTGAAGATTCGCCAGTCTCTGTCCGTCATCTCGTCCAGCTTCTTCTGAGACCAATGTCTGTCGTCCCAGCGCTGCTTCGCTTCCTTCTTACGCATCTTCTTCAGCCTCACCCTGAGAGGAGGAGAGTTAGAATAATCGTGTATACTTCCGACATCTTTGGATTGCATAAACACGTTATTATCTACCTTCCAGTCAGCTCTACTTATATATACATGCAGTGTTACTATTTTGTATTGGGTTTAAAAACGTAAAGATGCTTTTGTTTGACTCACTCCTCCTGCTCCTTCTCTTCCAGCGTGCGTCTATTCTCCATCAGGTCTCCGTAGAAGTGTGACTGATCTCTTTTCTGCTGCTTCAGGTCGATGCCGGCGATGAAGCCTCGCCCGTACAGCTGCACGTGGTGCTTCTCTTTGTAACTGGGAGACAGATTGGGAACATCACGTTGTTGAGACTGGTGCACATTCATTAAAAAAAAAAAAAAACACACCCGCTTCAATTCAGGGGATGCAATGTGTTGGCGTTTGCTCACATCGGGTTGTAGTCGACTGAGGTGTCTTCAGAAGCGTCCCACTCAAACACGAACTTCCTGTCATTCAGGTGGCGAGTTCTCCGGCGTTTCTTGACCCCGCCAAGGTAACGCTCCTATAAAAGTATTTCATTTGGTAAATTACATGATTCAAATGATTTATTTTAATGAACAGGTTTACGGTGTTTAAGAAGGACGACATTTTGATGTTTGCGACACTTGAATACCAAAAGTTTACACGTAAACTACACACATCACTTTTTAAGCTTTTGCTATTAGGACACAATACATTACATTGTTGGCTTCATCTGTTTGAGTTATGGCTTTTATCGTTCGGGCAGAGGTGACACTATTACATTGTTTTTTAAGTCATTTGATATCTGAATTTATGACCATTGTGGGCGTGAGGGACTTTTCCTCAATTTAAATACATTGACGAGTGCAAGCTCAAACCTCCCTACGCAATGACGTGTTCATTTGTTAAACATTGTGCTGTTGCAGCCTTTTACATTATTGTGACGGCATGTGCCACGTTTTTTTAAGTTTTACATCTCGCTCTCCTGTTGGGCTGTAATTTCTTTGTTTCGTCATCATAAAAGTTCCCATTGGGAATGTTTCTGACCTCCCTTCATTTTCTCACTGATCTGATTGAAAATCATAAACTAGAAGGAAAAGCAACTCTTTGGAAAAACTCAGGGATCTATTTTAAATATTTACTCCGGAAGGGATTCAAATTACACGAGGACCGGGGAGTTTGGCGATCCGAATCAGGCTTCAGACTCAACATATAAAGTTGCCGGTCACCGCCACCATTTCCCCTGAGACTTACCTTGATGGCGTGGAGTTCTTTGCTTTTATCTTTCTCCTCTCTGAGCTTTTGTCTTCCATCATCGTCTTCATTCCCATTGCTTTCTCGCTCCATTCGCTCTCTTCTCTCGCGCCGCTCCCTCTCCTGGGGGTCCTCTGTAAACACACAGTCTCAGTTCCCGTCATTATGCTTCTACAAGCTGCATGCAGACTGTTCAACATGTAATACACCAGCGTCTGATACACACCCATCATTTTTCTCCCCATGTCCTGGAACATCCTTCTCTTCTTCCTCTCATCTTCCAACAGCCTCCTCTTTTCCTCTGTCTGTTGCTCTCTACGTTTCATAGCCTCGGCTTCTCGATCTGCTTTGGAGAGGAATTTGGGCTGACGGGGATAAAATAAAATAAAAATAAAAAAAGAAGTGAGGGAAAAATAATCTTAGGTTTAAAAAGGAAAAGACAAATGTGAACCTCGGGAAACTCACCTTTGCCTCTGCTTCCTCTTCTGCCTTCTTCTTGGCAAGAAGCTCTTCCAAAGATAAAGGTTGGACCTGAACAGAAGCAACGGGTCAAACATTGAAATAACCAAAGAAACGATGCAACGCCGTGAAAGATTCAGCCGAACCAGATCTTTACCTTTTCCTTCTTCTTTTTTTCCTCTTCTTCCTCTTCTGTTTTAATATCTTTGTCTCTCTTTAACTTTTCCTTCGACTTGGGTGAGAGACTTCTACGAAGGAAAGTGAATTTAAACAGATGTAATCAAATCTCATTCAAAGATAATCATGCTTTCATTATTTATTTTACTAATTTCAATGTACCATTCCAAAACATCTTCCATTCAATTATATTAAAGTTATTGTAAGGAACTTTTAACTGGTTAAGAGGTTATTACTTCCTCATAGCAGATTTAACTGACACTGTCGTGTATAAAACAGATTATTTGCCTTTTTGTCTGAGGTAAGACATCCAACATTTGTTTGGTTTGTGAGGCACTTCGGCATTAAAGTGCCAAGTCGACTATAGCGGAGCTGTCAGTTTCAGAGTCATAACAACATCTTGGACGTTGGTGTGATAGTTTGGTGGTGGTGGGCCAAAGAAAGTGTCTCAACATTTACATGTCGTGTGATCTTTCACATACCTGGACCTCTTGCGATCTTTATCCCGCCGATGGCTGTCTCTGTCCTTACGGCCTCTCTCTCTGTCCTTATCCCGGTCACGCTCCTTTTCTCTATCCTTGTCTTTCATGCGTCGGTCTCTGTTATCACAATACAAATCACATACAATGTCAACATCATTATGCAAAAAATAAATACAATTAAAACAAGACAAATGCTCTGTAACTACGCAGAAATGATAATTAAATCTTTAGTTACCTTTCTGGTGACTTGGAGCGATTTCGCTCACGAGAACGATTGCGTTTGCGCATCGGTGAGACTTTACGTTCTCGTGAGCGGCTGCGAGGTTTCCTCTCCCTGTCTTTGGTTCCTGAGGGTTCGGCATCTTTCTTGTCTGTGGGTTCGGCTGCCATCTGCAAACACAAAGAAAAATATAAATTACAGTTACTTGACATTCACTAGGGTAGGTTTCTGATAAAGAATTGTACTCTATTACTTCTGAGAGGACATACAGTAATGAACAGCCTACAGTTATGCTCTTATGGCACATGGTAATCTTTTAGTATACCTTCTTTTACACTACAACTCAAGCCATGCATGATGGTAGTTTGAGCCCGATAAGTGAAAAGTGTAACGTTTTTTGTTGTAGTCTAAACATTAACTATAACGCTCAGTGTCCGCATGCCAAAACGCGACAAAGTTTTATGTTCCAACATCATTGAACTCTAAAGTTCATACAACAAAAAAAGCTGAGCAGAAGAAGAAATACATTATCAAAAGACCATAAATATATCAAACTAAACCAATGGACGCATAGTTAATGTATAAGAGCTTCAAGTAACTTCTTGTTATGAGGAAATAACGGGTGATTATTATCCACCTCGGTGTAATTAGGTGGATAATTAAGAGGCAATCATAAAAATGTAATTATGGAAGACAAAGTATTACAAGAAATGGTCACTAAACATGAGCCAACTACGTCATTCTTTAACATAAACTGATTTTGTGGTGGGTTTGCATAATCGTAGAATATAAAATATGATTTAATTGTTATGTTTTTAGTATTGTGTTTTACGTGAAAGAAAGACACATTTCTTATTGGGGACAATACAACTTAAGATATGTTAAAGGTTAAATATTGTCACGTGCTTATTTTTGATAACAGACCATGCACTACAGTCTTTAAAATACAAAAGTAAAAGTAGTAATGACTCCACGGTTTAGGAAACATGTAAAGTATGTCAGCTCTAATCCATAAGGTTGCTGGCTTGTCCGCTTGAATTTTACATTAATGTCACGTTAATGTAATTAGTCTTACGGTGAAAGTTTGAGCCTTAATTTAGTTTCACACCAAAGTTTACCGACATTATGAAGACTAAACATCTCATTTAGGACGTAAACAACAACACGAGTTACTCTGCATGAATGCAGACAACTGCTAGTGTTAGCATGCTAGGTCCTTACGTTAGCTAACAACTTAGCAAAAAGGCTAATTGTCTTCTATAAACCACCCAAACATGCACAACTAAAACCTCCCTCGAGTCAAACTACTTCACTTCATTAAACACAACAGGAGGGGTTTGATTTTTTACAACATTTACAGCTTACCTTGATAACTTGTCAAGAAAACACTTGCGATGTATGTACGCTTCAAGAAGACGCCATATCGCTCGACACGAGCGAATGCTAGCAAGGGTTTGTGGGAGTTGTAGTACTGAGCGTTCCGTACAAAGTGCAGACAACGGCTGTCGCCACTACATTTCCCAGCCAAAGTGATGTGTTTTTCTCAGGGCCCCAATTGTTTGGTACATGAACAACTAAATGCCTGACTAGAAATACCGTTAGGTGGACTGTATGACATTTTAGGCACCAACTATGGGCACAAGGTGGCAACCGTGTTACATGTTAGCACGATACAGATTTATATATTACATCTAGCAGAATTTGTATTGTACATGATAAGTTTGTAGATTTATTTTTACAAAGGAAACAGAATAACCGTTCATTATTTTTTTTCTTTTCTTTTAAAAAAAATAATTTCTTTATTATATAAAATTGAATATAAAATGCATAAGTGATATCAATCAATCATAACAACAACAAAAAAACAGAATGCCAGGGACAACATGTATTCATTATGGGGAAATTATTCATTCATACAAATACATTAAAGGAGGTGCACAAATTCATGGTCTTGATAGTCTTTTGGAGGAGAAAACGTGTTTTTATGTATTTCTTGGGTTCATTTCATCTATCTATCTATCTATCCATCTATCTATCTATCTATCTATCTATCTATCTATCTATCTATCTATCTATCTATCTATCTATCTATCTATCTATCTATCTATCTATCTATCTATCTATCTATCTATCTATCTATCTATCTATATATCTATCCATCTATCTGTCTGTCCGTCTGTCATAACAACAATAAGAAGAGAAGAATTACGAACTCTACAGAAAGACAAAAATAAATCTATAATGAAAATGGCCTATCAGTCCATTGTTGACCATACACTTTATAGTGCAGCCATGATAAAAAAAAAAAGGTCTGTCTCCTCAGTACCATTTGAAATCACCATCCTCTGCAGAAGATTTACATTCAAGAAGGGTTGTTAGTGCAGTGAACAAAGTATGTTTTTCCCGTAATCTAAACCATCCTCTGGTGTGTATGTGTGTGTACATGCTCCTGCAGACAGATAAAAGACATTTTAGATGCTGCCTGACTACAGTTTGGATTGGCCCGATGCTGATTCATATTCCGGACCTGCCTTTTCATCCACGCAGAGATCAAGAGAGATTTATGGAGCCCTTCTGAAGGTGAAACAGTTTCAGTAGAATCAGATCAAAGTTGATGGTGGAGAATTACACACACACACCACACACACACACACACACACACACACACACACACACACACACACACAGTGGGAAAGATACCGGGAAGAAAACAATAGACTAGTAAGACAGTAAAAGTTTAAAGGTAAGAAGTGAACCACAGTTATAACACAGAAAAACCCAGGGTTGTTCCTGGAGCTACGTTTTCATCCCAAAATCCTGCTTCATAGAGTCTTACAGATTTAAGCCAAGGAGGGTAAAAAGAGGAGATGTCACACGTCATATCTTTGGGCTTTAACGCATGAGCAATAACATCTGGACTGTACTTGCCAAAATGCTCAATTGCTGGAGAACTGTCATAGAACATGAAGGTGATTGACTCTTTTCACTGAGGCGTCTGCAGGGAGGGAATCAGAGTAACCTACTTTATAGGAGAATTACATTTCAGACTAATATTTATTTTATGAAATTTTATTGTTAATAGTAAAATATTCTTATGTCAAATACAGTAAACCGGTGTTCAAATTTGCAGTATATTGTATATTGTAATGTATATTGTAGGACATACACACACATATATATATAATATAACTAACAGTATCGTACCATTACAACATTACAGTATCCTGCAGAAGATATTGGCAGTATTATACTATAAAACACAATTATGGTATCACACTCAAGAACATATTTACAGTATTGTATTAAAAAACACAGTTATGGTATCATTCTCCAGAACATATTCAGAATATCATACTATAAAACACAGAGACAGTATAGTATCAAACAAAATGTACAGTATCATAGTATAAAACACCTTTTAGGTATTATACTCTATAACAATACAGTATCATACTATAAAACAGTTAGAGCAGTAATACTGTAAAGTAAAATCACCGTAAAGCGGTTTTACTGTAAAACATCATAACACAGTAAAGGTATTGTAAACGGCTAATGACAGTAACTTGCTGGCAAGAGTGTTGGCAGTAAGTTTATTAATAGGGTTTATTCTGGGAATTCTTCGTCTTTATTATTCATTTCATTGGCTAAACTGTGACTCAGCAGACATAATCAGCCGATATAAAAAGGTCTAGACATGTATGGCTACGTAAAGGCAGGAAGGTTGAATGAACTCATTGACAGCAGACGTTCTGACCTGTCATAGCAGGAAAAAACATAGCTGTTACTAATAAAATGAATAATGTCTTCCCCTTATTCAAGTGTCCCAGTAAGCTGTGACAGTGGGACAGTGAGCCAGCATGCACAATACCAGGACCCAGAAACTGAAGCAGCTAAATGGAATCCAGCCATTATTCGTCTTGTTATTTTCCTACTGTGACATGTGAAAATGAGAAAAGACATTGACGGAACTGTAGACAGTCTGCAAGGAGTAGGGGCTTGTAAACTAGCACTAGTTTGGTTTAGTTTAGTTTGAAGAATTGTTTTTAGCTGATTCATGTTTGGATTTTGTTTTACATTTTTTGTAAAATGTTTTAGCTCTTTCCTTGAATATCTGCTTTGACAGTGCTTGACCGTCCCTACACACCCGTTGTACACACTGTACAACTTACACCTTTAGGATTTCCTGCCCAACTTTAACCTGAGTTGAGGTCTAATGGGCCAGAATAAAACACCTGTGTGAGTGTGCAGGGCCTTTGAGTCGTTAAATATCACGTTGTCATTTCAACTGCTTATAATCATTTGAAAAAGAACAATAACATGGACAAAATGATGTAGTTTTGGAGATCAAATAATGTGAACAATAGGATTTTCTTCAACTGGTGGACCCCGTTATGTGTAAGTGTTCTCTATATTCTCTTATGAAATGTACATTTTATGATTTTTGTGTATTCGTGGTTACAGATTTCCTGCAACATTATACTCCCATTAACTTATTCTATATGTTCTACTCTGGTATAAGTGCTGTCATGTATATATTATGTATATAAGTATATGGTAATAACTCTCATACAACACATGTAATGTAATATATACGAGTTATACAGAAATAGCAGTAATTATGTAAACAAAGCACAGGAACATAGTTCATTAATATAGTGTAGAAAGTGAATTACATTACCATATTCTTATCTATTTTGTATCATAATTATTCCTTGTGCTTCATCACAACTACAGAATAGTAATGAAAGTGTTCATTCATATATTTTGCCAGCAGTTTTAAGAAAAATGGTGCTTAACGCACCGGAAATATCAAGGTTGTGTTATTTCTATTCAATTCCGATTACATTTTGACTCTCTGCCAAATGCTGACATGCATCACTCACACACAAACACACTGTGTTGATAGCCTGGGTCCAGACCTTTGAATCCACCCACTCCACAGAGTTTGAGTCGACTCAGTTGACAATTCTGTCTGATGAGGCAACTGTCTCGATACTTTTGTGTTTCACCGCTACCACGACGTTCCCATTAGGAGCTTGTCTTATACAACATGTCCATAGTTGCCCAGTAGCTATCACTGCATAGAGTGAGTATTTAGTACACCAGTGATTAGCGCCACTCTGTCATCATTTTCCTTTTGCTTTATTTTTGGTGTTTCTACAGTTAAATTTAAGCAGAAATACAGTGACAAAAGGCAGGAAGATGAGGAGAGACATGGCATGAGAAAAACACACGCAGGCACAATTAATTTAATATTTTTGAGCACGGAAGTCCATTCAACTACTTTCTTATTCATCTTTGAATTAATTAGGTTTGTTAATGCGCTTGAAGAGGTTTTTTTTCTCCATTCAAAGCTGGGGAAATGTCTTATAAAGGAAGAAATAACAGATTATTTCTGTAAACTTTAAGAAATTTTTTTTTTTTTATTTGTTTTGTTTGTGTCACGGCCAGTTAACGATTCTTCAGGTCAGGAAGCTGAGCTGTGTTGTGTAATGATGATGATTACCTAATTCTGATCAGCAGACTATTGCTAAGAGTTCCAGTTAGGCTTTGTGCAAGCAAAGAGATTAATGATTAATATTAGAGGACCGACAAATCACGTTGTTTCGAGTCAATTCTTGCGCCCAGAACACTTTAGATTTAAAGATATAACATGGAAACGAATGCGCTGATAAGCAGATATTTACCCGTTTTGAAGCCCTAAAAAACAGACTTTTGTTGGCTTTTCATTATTGGGTGGCAGATATTACTGTGTTTAGCTGTTATCCAGATGTGCACATCACAAATCTCAAACTATAACCCCCTCTAACCATCCCAAGCCGCTCATGGGCCCCAGCCTTTCGCTCCCTTCCCCCCACAATCCCCAATGCCAGGCGTGGTTGTCTAATTAAACCGCTAGAAGAGCACTGACTCTTGACAAGCCCTCAGGGTGTGCCACACGGGGCACGCGGGCATGAAGGGGGGGGGGGGGGGAGTATGTGGTGAAGGTGAGCAGTGTGGGTAAATAAGGGGTTTCTGGGGGTGTCATAATATGGTGGGTGAGGGGAGGGGGGCCGGGATGGTTGTACCAGGGGAGTCTATTTACCTCTAGCAGGGACACACGGGGTCTTATCATTCCAGCCGACCTGAGCTGAGTGCCGGTGTGTGTGTGTGTGTGTGTGTGTGTGTGTGTGTGTGTGTGTGTGTGTGTGTGCGTGTGTGTGTGCGTGTGAGTGTTGAACCTGGCTCACCTCGCCGCACTTGGGGAACGGAAAACTATGCGGAGCAGACGAGATAAACTGCTTAGTATACACAGCACACACTGACACACATTCATACACCAATTCACATGTACATCGTCACGCATGGATACACTCAGCTTCGAATACAGAACTCACAGACACACATGAACAATAAGGGGACAGCACTGGAACAACACGAAAATGAGACAAAGAAACTCGCTTGAACGTATTCACAGCAGTGATGAATGGATTTAATTTAAAAGAACACACATGAAGCCTCATATTTGTTGAATATTTGATTCTATTTTCAGGACATTATGCACTGTATGCAAATGTTAATACAGCTTAACATGGTTAATATTAATGTGAGTGAGTCCTCGGGGTTCAGGGCTATAGAAAGGCTGTGGTGTCTGCTGTCTGGTGATGTCTGTGTGCCTCATTGAGTCGCCCAGAGCACACAGACGTACACAAGCTGGGAGCCGCGCTGCCGCCTGAACCTGTCACATCAGGACAGCTTTGGACCGAGCTATCAGACAGGCAGGGAGGGATTGATTGAAAGAAACTTCACTTTAATAAGTCTGGTACAATCAGCAGGAATTCTGCTGTGATTTTTGTCATTTTTGTGCCGGTTCCGGCTGCAATAGTCCGGCCTTTTGTATTGACGACAGATGACAGAGCAATTCAGACACATGCAAAAATATTTTCGAGAAACAAACATACCGGTTATTGCAATATGCTTGTGTTGGAAAAGCAAAATTGCACGTTTAAAGGAGTAGTTTGACATTTTGGGGAATATGCTTATTTGTTTTCTTACCAAGAGTCAGATGAGCAGCTCAATACTTCAAGTCTCTAGTTTAGTTTAGCTTAGAATGAAGACAGGAGACAGGAGGGAGGCCATGAGCCTGCTCTGGCCAAAGGAAAAAAACAAATACCAGCATGAAGCTCCCCAATTAATACATTGTGCTCACGGCCGAGAAAAAGTCTGGCACATAATCCCCTGTAAAACCACAACATGACATGTTTACAGTTTTGTCTTTAAAAAGAGATTAAACATAGAAGATATATTGTGTTAATTTGTGAGCTTTAGGGGTGCTGGAATGGGGGATTTTGTTACATTAGGACAGAGCCATTCTATAGCATGTTTCACCCGTTTCCAATCGTTATGCTAAGCTAAACGGCTGCTGGCTGTAGCCTTACATAAACCGTACAAACATGAGACTGGCTATCGATCTTCTCATCTGACTCTCTGCAAGAAAGCAAAAAACAAATCTTTCACCAAAATGTCAAAAGATTGCTTTAAACCTATGCAGACATAGGTTGGGAAATTATACCAATATGTGGAAAGACATCACGGTGGCCTCGTCTGCTGGACTGAGCCACAGAGAGGGAGATGCCCATGGGACACTGGAGAATGTCACTCCTCACCCAGCTGAGCCTTTGACATACAACCCCATTTTCCATCCAGAGACAGGAGTTATGACACTGTCAGAGCAGCTGTGGCAAAGCTCGCAGTTATAGAGGACGTGTGTGTGTGTGTGTGTGTGTGTGTGTGTGTGTTCGGCACGCTCTGGCATATAAGGGAATGTAACCTATATGTCAGTCTGCAGATAGCTCATCAGTAACCAAGCAGCATAGCTTTGCAAACCCCCCATCCTCTCATCAGCCCTCTGCTTCCTTCTCTGCCTCCGCGGTGCTGGAGATGTCTGATAGGTTGATTGTGCGGATGTGTGTGAGCTTGCATCATGTGCGTGTTTTAATGTGTGTCTGCACTGCCATGTCTGATAGATGACGTGCTTATGTGGTAATGAGCCACGCTGCACTGCAACCATTTTCTCTGACTCCCCGAGAGGGTTTCAGATGGCAGCATTCTTCCCTAAATCATCCTCCCTCTGGTCCCCGATCCTGATCCTTGAACGCTCTCACCGTCTCGGCTGCAGGCACCTATATGTCAAGAGGAGGAAGGGACAAATGTCAAGAAAGCACAGATCACTTGCTGCTGACCTGTTCATTAGTTTACATCAAATATGTCAGTGCCATACATGTGTCTTTGTTGGCCTGTGCGATCTACTTTCAAGCATGGACTGATTTTCAGAAATTCACCTGGACATGGAGGTTATATGTTTTATAAATAAATCAGCGGTGCAGCCTCCCGTTTTTTGGGGGGGTTACCAATTTTTATTTTCTTTATTCACACTCAAGTAAAAAAAAAAAGAAATGACACAGTATATAAAAACAATGGCACACTCATATAATAAATAAAACAATATATCTCATCCCTGGGAAAGTCTGGGATAATGGGACGTAAAGAGGACAGCTAGTGAACCTGATTTAGGGAATAGTTTGAGATTTTGGGGTAATACAAATGAGAAGAATAGTATAGTCTTGTAAGTATGCGCACAGCCAAGCTCTCACTCAACAAGAAAACAAATACTGTAAGTGTATTTTCCAAATTGCTGACCTATTTCCTTACCTCGTTAGCCATGGTAGTGTGGGTCATGTGCCAAAGAGGAACCTAAAGGGAATAGTTTGACATTTTGGTAGCTACAGCTATAGAGAGGCTAAGTCACGCCCCTTTGGTGGACCACCATGGGACCTTATTTCGGAAAAAATATGTATCAACAGTGAAAGACAAATAATTATTTGGTCAACTTTTGAATTGTGTTCTTTCAATTCCTGGCTGATAAAAAGAGTAGCATGATAAAACACATCAGGTAAGATAACGTTACATCTTTGCACGGATATAGCTCAGTTACCTAGCTAGCTAGCAAGCCAAGGTGACAGTTGTGTTGGTAAAGTACATTGTGCCAGTCGAGAGATGTTAGTTCACTGATCTGTTTCACACAAAACTAAATGATATCACGACAAATCTATGACAAACTGCGACATTGTTGACTTGCTAAATTATCTTAAATTGACGAGCTTCAGAAGTGTAATTCATGGCACAATTCAAACGTGCAAATATTTTTTCCAAAATAAGGCCCCATGGGGGACCCAACGGAAAGGGGCGGGACTTCGCCTCTCTATTTGCTTTCTTGCGGAGAGTTAGATAAGAAGATCAATACAACTCTACACGGTTATGGCTACAGCAGCCGTTTAACTTAGCTTAGCATAAAGACTGGAAATGGGGAAATAGCCAGCCCAGATATTTCTCTTTTTGCAAAGTCAAACTAAACAGCTGCTGTAGTTGTATATTTACCATACAGAAATGGGAGTTATGTATTTTTTTTAATGTTGAACTATCCCTTTAAACATAGTCTCAGGCAAAAACAGCACAAAAAGGTGCAGCCTTTGTCTAAGGACCATGGCAGTGCAGGGGCTCCACATCCACTATATGGTCGTGGAGTATAATCATGCCTTGGAGCAACATGCCATGGATGACAGAAACTAATCTGATTTACAGAGACGTGTAATATACGGGCCATTTTTTTGATAAATGTGTGCATGTATCTGTGTGAGAGACTTGGAGAAACTGCAGATAAAGATAAGAGAGGAGCTTCGCAGACAGACAGGCGGGCAGCCCTGTTGGTTTATCCAAAAGACGATCAAACCACTAGTCCATTTCCAGCTGCAGAAAATCAATGTTGGAGCAGACAAGAGACAACATTTATCTGGGACTGGTGATGCAGAGTATATTCTTACAATTTCCCTGTCTGCTATCGTACAAAGGATAAGGATAAGGAGGCCACGAGTCACTGCTGTATCCTGTGTGCGATAGTTCAGGAATGGCAAACATTCAGCTTACTTCATCCATGTCGTATCATCAGTGGGCAGAGTGTGACCGCAGGACGCAGCCACGGTGATCCTGATAAGAGCCAATATCAGTCAAGGGAAAGACCAAGCTAATACAGTAATGGAGGTCAGGGTGGATGGCTGGTTACATAAGCAAAAGAAAAGAAAAGAGAAACAGAAAGGGAAATGGCAAAGACATAAGGATTGGAGAGACAAGAAAATGCTCAAGTTCTAATATAATATATTAATATATAATATAGTTAATATAGTTTCATATATAATTGGTCGTCTTAAAAAAAAAAAATATATATATATATTTAGAGATTGTTGGTTATAGCTCATGACCCTATTTGTGTTTACTACACACTATGTCTTTATCTAAGACATCTCTTAAATTCTAAAGGTGCAACACAATTTAGTAAATCACACTGCAACCGCTAGCTAACTGAAATAGCTAACGGACACAACTAACTTTAGCTTGCTGCTAGGCTAACGTTACATTAACTGGTTTGTATTGACAAATAAAAGAGGTAGAATGGTCGACACTTTCATGACACTTGATCAAAATGCCGTTTAGCGACAATATAAACTGGGAAGACTTTAAATTATATTTCACAAAACGTTTTTCAAATGACTAAACATTATGCCCGAATAACGTTAGCTTTATCGGATTTCCCTCTCACTGTATACTGAAGATTACCCCTGAACATATTTCTCCATGTATTTGATTCAAGCAGATACTTACAGATTGTTTATTCAATATAGTTAATATAGTTTTATAAAATGTGTCCTTCTAAAATGTTATTTTTGGAGGCTATAGCTTGCGATGCTAATTATGCATTAGTCTTTGGCCAGTTTAAGTCTTCATTTCTAAAGGTACAACATATATTTACTATATCACTACATTATAACCATACGAATGACTTTACAGACAAACTTTGGTTGGAGTACCGTGTTGTTCTACTTGAGCAGCCATAGCTTGGTTTGCACCAGCTATTTGTAAATCTTTCCCAACAACCAATTCCCTTTTCTTCAAACAAAACAATACAAAGTGGCAAGTTTTCAAGTGTGTGTGTGTATGTGTGTGTGTTGGGGGAAGGGGGATCCCTTAAGGCTGCGTTCATGCTCGAGTGGTATAACATCCACGGGCTTGTTTTGATACCGCACTGTGTGGCTGCCGTCATCATCTAATTGAAGGCCACAGTCAGGGACGGAACAAAAAAGTTCAGGGTTGATGTTCAGAAATCTATATGAATAAAAACCTGACTGTATTTATTTCTAAAACTGATGTTATTTTGTAGAGTTACGGTTAATAACCACGATGAATAACACCGTAGACAGCATCAGTTGAACATTGTGTTCTCCTTATCATTGATTTATTAGTGTAAAGTGAACCACTGTGCCCTTGACCTGAGAAATAAGTATATGTTATCATTCCTTCTTAAGACAAAATAGACAATATGCTGATGAAAATTTGATTAAATTACCCAAATAATCTCTTGTTTTAATTTGGTACAGCTCCTTGAACTCATATGCATACGAAGTACCGTTTGTTAGACGTGAATAAAGATACAGAAATCAAATAACTGACGCAAATGGACATTTTAAGGTTACAGACAAATTTATCATTCCAAATGTTTGATATCCTTTACAGGTCTAAGGTCTATTAATGTTACTGTTAAACACTGACTTGTAAATGAACTGTAGACATAGTTAATATAGTTTTATATGTAATTTTCCGTCCTAAAAATCTCTGTTTTGGAGGTTATAGTTTATGATACTACATATACTACACACTACTAAAGTATTTTGCTAACACAAGTTCTAAAGGTGAAACAATTAAGAGTGCTTTTCTTCATGAAGAGTGATCAGTCCATAAAAGGTCTACGGTCCGTCCATAATGGGTTTAACACAGAAATAAACACTTGCAAATGAACTTCAGACATATTTATTTAAATAAAGAGTTAAAGAAAGTAGCGTATAACAATAACAAATACAGAATTCAGTCAATAACTTAAAGCCGTAACAGGCAACTTGACACAAACATTTTGTTTCGCTTCAGTAACATTCTTTTCAGGGACTTCTAATAAACAGTTTTAGTAGGAAGGATATGTACAACAAAACAAGCCCGTCTGTCAAAAGACGAGCAAGAAAAAGTGAAATGACGGGCTGTGTATCTGAACCAAACGGAGCTTGTTTGAAATAACGACTGAAGCAGAGCTACAGAGACATGTTTCAGACGGCATGCTGCTTCCAACAACCCACTCGTGGCTGCTACCAGCGTGGGGTCTTTAAAACCATGTGGAGACCACGAGCAGGCCCTGAACATGTCCAGGCGTCACCTTCGCAGTGGTCTTCTGTCTAATGCTACAAATAAAGGAGAGCCATCCCTCCCTCCCTCCCTCTCTCTCCCTCCCTCTCTCTCTCTCTCTATGTGAGGAAACCCCGCTCACGCCCCCCCCCTCCGCCCCTGCTCACTCAGGTTGCCAGGCAACACGTAAAATTCCAGTGTTCTTTACATCCAGAGAACTCCGGGCTTCTCGGTGCAGACCTACAAATCATCAAGTCCTCCATTAGCTGAGCTGTCAACAGAGGCTAATGCCAGAAGACTCAAGTGAATACAACATCAACAAACAAACAAACAAACAAACACCAAAGACAGCTACAAGCAAGTAAAAATACCCAGAAGAAAAAGTTATTTCATAAATGGAAAAAGTCAAGATGCTTTTCAGGGACGTTGAAAAATATATTTTTTTAAAGAATGAATGGGGACAGACTCCAGACAGGACCAGCCTGTTTGTGTGACTCAATGCAACCTTCCTACCCATCATCTCAGGGACATTTAGCAGCTATCCTGGCTGGAAATGGCAGCAGGTGGATAACTGTTAACAATATTCAGCACCTGAGCTTGTTTGACGGTCCACATAGAGTGCTGCAGGAATGAGTCCTAAAACACGGAAATGAGTTTCGCACTTCCGGTTCCCTCATCTTGAAGTCAATGTAAAATGAAGGTAAAATAAAATGACAAGTTGGAAGCTGGTGGTGACGTCATGTGACCGTGGTGTAGAGTGAAACGCTTTGATTCTGACGGTTGCATTTACACTTCTAAAATCAAACAAGTGGTGATAATTTGTAGAGATCAGCTTGCTTAACACAACTTGGTGTCGGTATCATAAGCTTTTGTTTGCCACAGAGCTTATTTTCTGCAACAATCCCCACAAAAAAAACGAAAAACATTGTCGAGGGAGCAATGCTAACTTCCAGGTTGGCCCGATAAAAACACGTCATCCCTGCATCAATCTATTACACTTTTACAGTCCAAAGCTCAAATTTTAGGACTTTTTTTATTTTATATCCATTTAACAGGATCGTTAAAAAATATTTCTAAGACTCCTTTTGGTACAAACAATTTTTTTTGTGGCTGAAACGAAAATCTTTTATGGTTTATCTTTTAAAGACCAAGAAAAGAAAATTACTTTTTTCGCTGGAACAAAAGCCGGCAGCTCTTAAAAGTACCAGGGAACAGTGAGATGATGCATCGTTAATGTACCATCCCTAAAATGAAGCCTTATGATTACCACCATTGAACAAATAAGACTGCTGAGGTGATGGGTAATGAATAAGGGGATCTGAGAAAAGCATGCTTAGATGGTCTTTACATGGCCCAGGATTTTGTGTTTGCTTTGTCACAGCATGTCCACCCCTGGACTGTTTGGTAGCTCGTGTGAGTGCTGAGTCACACTGCGCTCCTTCCGATGTGCTCTCAGTTTGTCCCCCGACAAAGGCAAATGAACACTCTGCTTTGCCAAATCCCTCCCTTCTCTCCCCCTTTTTTTCTCCACTGTCAGCTCTAATTTCCAAACGAAATACCGTGAGGGGTCGGGGGGGTGGGAGTAATCTCTTCAAGGACTGCTGTTTTAAATTCCCCGTGCCGCATTTCTATAGAAACCACTTCCTATAACTGTCAGATTTTACTTTTCATCTCGTCATTCAGACCAGTGTGACCTTTAAAGAGACATTGAGATAAAAGAGACGGATGGGAAAGGGCACCGCGATCAGAATTTCAAATGACTCCCATCAGGGTAATGCAGTCAAAAAGCAGTGTTTACAACCACTTGGAAAAGAGGAGGCACTGATCTCATTAAAGCTCTCATGTGAGGAATCTAACTGCTCTCTTTGTACAGGTTGTATTTAATAGATTAGTTTCCCACTCTGTCTCTGCACTGTGTGCTGGTGATATGTCATGATCAAAAAGTCCAGTGTCAGAGTTGAATATAGAGTGTAGCAAACCTTTTTTTTTTTTTTTTTAAGTGGTTGTCGGGGAGTTTGGGGAGGATGCTGCAAAGGAGAGAGATGCTCTGTAGAAACCGTTGCTCTCTTTCCCTTGCATACCCTTGGGCCCCATGCTGAACCACCTGCTTGTCCTTGCCCCCTGCCCCCGCCCCATTCCCCATCATGATCTCAGCCGTATTCACATGATGGAGCAGCTCTTGGACTTGTCCTTGCTGAAGGTGGAGGAGAGCAGCTCCGTCTTGCTGGGCAGGTGCAGGAGTCTCTTGGAGAGGCGGCGGACGGGGCTGGGTTTATTGGCGGGCTGGAGTTTGTTCATGCAGGCCAGAGCCGCGGTACGGAAAACACTGTGGATGCTCTTCTCTGATGTGAAGGCCGAGCACTCCAGGTAAGCCTCTGCTCCGAGCTGCTTGGCCAAGGACGTACCCTGCAGCGTGAAGGAAACATGCAAGTTGAGCCCTGGCGGATTGAAACGACGACCCGGTCTAGATAGGAGACAGAAAACCTAGAGGACGAAAGAGTCACGGGAACAAACCTGTTCGTGAGAGATGGGAGCCTGCTTCTGATTGGACAGCTCCATGCGAGTGCACACGTCTGTGCGCAGGTCCGTCTTGCAGCCTATTAGTAGGATCCGTGTGCTGGGGCAGAAGTCCTGGATCTCTGCTTTCCACTGCAAGCAGAAGAGAGAGCGTCAAGAAACTGAATTTTGTCCACGACAGCGACAGATAAAGACTGAACACAAGTAAAAAAAAAATGAAGTTGGAAGATTGTGGTGTCCGTCCGCCATGTTCACACTGCAGCGGTTATTAATATGAATACCTTCTTCAGCGCACTGTCTACTGTGTCTGGTCGGCTGATGTCAAAGCATAAGAGCACTGCGTCTGAGTCGCTGTAGCAGAGGGGTCTGACGTTGTCGTAGTATGGAGAACCTGGAGAGACAAAGTCAGGACACACACTTAGGAATGTCTTACAAACAACTTTGAGGGCATTTAGCTCAAAACAACATTGTTGAATAGAAACTAAATATTTATTTTTTTAAGGGCTCAATCCAGTTGACACTAGTATAATGTTCTACCATAATCATCCTCCACACTTTCACACAGTACAAACACAAACAGTCACACACACCCCTGCCAAACTGATAAGAGAGCCTTCCCACTGACAGGAATGTTTCCAATAAAGTAAACTCGCTGAGTCATAGTCGTTGCAACTCTGCACCAATCGCATCTTTCCATTATTGGTCAATCGCAAACTTTATTTGCAAAACTCTTGTTTGACTTTAAAAAACAACAACTACCAGATGTCCTGTGAAACAAAATCATCTTTTCAATAGTTTTAGCTTAGCTTCAGTATCAGATAAAGTGCCGAAATACAGACCATGTCGAAGGCAATTTTAATAATTATGTCTTTTAAATTAACTCCCTGTCTGCATTAACAAAAAAAACATCTATATATAACCAATAGTTAGGTAATTGAACAGTATTCCTCTTAAAGCAGAAGTTTAACATCTTGTTAAAAAGCTTATTTGCTTTTAAGTGGAGAGTTTGAATACGAAGAAATGGCAAAGCAGCCGATTAGCTTAGCACAAAGACTGTAAACAGGGGGAAACAGCTAGCCTGGCTCTAGGGTTGGATAGTCACCGAAAATGGCGTCTTTACTTTACTGTATTGCCACCTAATGCCATCAAATGCAAGGTATTTTGTTTTTGGGTGTACACATTGTTATGTGAAAAGTCACCATTGTGCAGATTGCAGCAGTCACACTAATAAGAGACACGAGCTACGCAAAAAAAAGTAATTCATGTTGCTACAGGCTTCGTTTGGACATCCGTTGCAACATTGTAATATACATCAGACCTTATTTACTCTATCTATATTCTCTATCATTGTAATAGTTTTACACCGAAACACCAAGGAAAATTTCTTGTATGCAAAAACCAGAAAATGCATTTCTCAGACATCATGCACAGACATGATTTCTGACACTACGTCCAACGCCTTTATTAACCAGACGGGACTTTAATAACACTGACACTAATAAACCAGTCCTGATATACTGATATACACCATTCATTGCCTGACTCAGACAGCCTACCCTGATTGTTGTCTCATAAATACGACACTTTAGCGATGAGATTTTGGTGTGCAGGAAACATATCTTCCGTGTATTTCCATAAACAGCTCGGCTATATGTGGACCTTTTCCTTTAACTCTCAGGAAGGCCCCCGTGCTAAAAACAGAGCGGCAGGATGTCCGCTCTCTATTGTCTTCCCTCTGCCACCTAATCACTCCCCACACACCGACGCTGAGATTTAATTTCCTTCTCCGGTCCTCAGGGGCCAAATGTGCACCAGCAGCCTTCCTTGCAAATAAAAGGGGATATAATTATATCAGGAATAGATACTTCTAATAAGCTTCCTCCGAAACTAACCAACAATCCTGTTGTCTTGAGGAATTGTCTCCTGAGGCGTTAATGAAGATGTTTTTACAACAATGTTTGAACAACCTCAGGTTCACTCAGTCTGTCAGAATATTTGACTTAAATCTGTTATGTAGGACATCTTACACAACTACAATCTATCAATAACATCTCCTTCTTTTTTTTTTTTTTTAGAGGGAATCAAAGCAGCCGTCACATAACTATCCAGGGTGATGTAAGGCTTGAGAAAGAGGAGGCAGCGAGATCTAAAGAGGACACAACTTCGAGCACCTACCACCTCCCACACATTAGCAGCCCCCTGCCTGGACACACAAACACACACACACACACACACAGCCAAACACCAACAACCCTTTCAGTTTAAGCAAACATTAGCTGATGCGAAGAAACGGCCCCCCTCTGCTCTCAAAGGAAGAAAGCGAATGGACCAAAAGAACTACGTATGAGATGAGGCTGTGTATCTCGTGGTGAAAGATAAGATGTGCTTCTGAGTCGCTTTTTTTATTGTCAGGAATCATGTGGTAAACATAGAGCTGGACTTCTCACATCTGTTTAGCCTGTGAAAGACCATATTTTAAAATAATAAAACACCTGGAGCAAAGCTATGAGAGCTGACAGGATTAGTCGATTATCAACTAATCGACAATGTTTTGCCAAATATAGTTCCAGCTTCTAAATTAGGATTTGCTGCTTTTCTTTATCTTAAGAGAAGGCAAAGTGAATATCTTTTGGTTTTAGACTGTTACAAGACATGTGAAAATGTAAACTGTGGCTTTAGGAAACTGTGATTGAAAAAAAATAATAATAATTCAAATGAAGTGTTTAAATAAAGATAATAAAAATGGAGAATGGAAAGAAACATATATGGAGAGTGACGGGAACTGTGTTTGTGTTGCAAAAGTAAATAGGTCTTATGCAATGTCTCCCCTAGAAAGGGCGACTGTCCAGAAAGTTTTTACTCCGTGGGAGACAAACACACGAACCTACATCAGTTCAGTGCTGGTTTCACTTACATAAGACCTTTTTTTAGGCGGCGCACACCATAAGGCAGTGAGGAGGTCATGCATAGCTCGCTCTCTCTCTCACTTGTGCCTTCTGTTCACAGCGACCGTACGCCACACACACATAGTAAGACAGGACGCACACACACACACACACACACACACACACACACACACACACACACACACACACACACGCACGCTTCCACCCCCTGCATGGACGAGGCATTCCCCTCTCCCCCGTGAAACAACCCCTCTGCAGGCCAACTGGCACTGCTCAACTTCCTCTGAGCACAATGCCTCCGCCAATACTGTTATGAAATGAATCTATACGGGATTGGATTTGTTATTGGTGCTATTTACATAATGTTTCTATATGTTTAAGGTCATTATGTTAGAAGGACAATTATGGTTCTCTGAACTGTATGCATGGGGGCTGTAGCTAAGGTAGCAGCAGATAGCAGATTGTTTTCCTGATTCATTGGTAGATCTTTTTGTCGATAAAATGTCCAACAATTTAGAAAAATGCTGATTATTTCAAATTCCTTCCATATCTACCGACAGTCCCAAACTCAAAGATATTCCATTTACAAAGACGGAGAAAAGCAGCAAATTAGAGGAGGCAAATCCAAGAAATATTTAGTTTGCTTTTACTTGAAAAATTACTTGATATGAATGATAGTTGCTGTGTAATTCTAAAGTTCTTGTAATGCCTCTATACCTCTATGGGGAAGAAGTCAAGTTATCAAATATCACAAAAGAGAGTCAGATATTATATCCAAGAAAGTTGATTTGATTCAACTTTACATCCATATTTTATAACAGAGGTTATAAATAAAGTAGGTGTGGGACATATCTTTCAGTCCCCTTTATCATAGATAAAGTGGAGCTGCAAAGATTAGCTTATTAATCAATTAGTTGATTGACAGAAAATAAATCGGCAACCAAATTATAGTTTTAATTTGACTTTTCAAGCAGAAATGGCAAGAATTAGAATGATTCCAGCTCCTTCAATGTGAGGATTTTATGCTTTTCTCTGTTTTATTTTTCATTGCAAACTGATATCTTTGGGTTTTAAACTGTTGGTGAAACAAAACAAGACATCTGAAGACGTCACCTTGTCCTCTGAGCAACTAAAGACAAGACATTTGTCACAATTTTCAAACCTTTTAGTGGGTCATGTCAGTAGGTTAATTTGCGGTGACATAATGACCTTTAACATACAGTAGAATTATCTAAATACAATCAATAAGAAAAGCTCCTCACTCCGGTATAGATTCATCAATGATGATAAACTGCTCAACGCTACAATAATGCTGTAAAGTTTAAATGTAATCCTTACAGATGAGACTGAAATGAAACGTTTAGGATTAAACCAGTCAAACTTGGAGGCTTTAGGGATTTAATGTTCCCAGTAATAGCTCGGTTGTATTTCGCAAACTGGGGCCTCTGTCTGTCTTTGATTGTGTTTTTTGGGCCTTTTTTTTTTTTGTTTGTTTTCATGCTAAACTGTGGATTTTGGGTCCCACTCCCGTCTTGCTGCTCAGGCCTGTTGTTCATTGCCGGCACCAATCCACCAATGGAGATTCTCTCAACAGATTTCACACGAGTAAAAAAAAAGCTGCTTAACTGCATCAAAACAGGACGGGCAGATAGTGGCGTCTGGGTCAACGCCAGCAACACTGTTTGTAAGACAATGAGTGAGACGGAGCTTTGTTTACCGTCGTTACCCGACTCCAGGCCGACTGCGTTGTTGTTGCTGCTGGGAGAGTAAACAAGTTCCACGAACCAGCCCGTGAACGCAGCACTGAAACCTGACTTCTTTACTCATCGCTCCACAAACAGGGAAGCTTGGGGAGAATGTTAACTTGGCAGTGAGTCACAGAGAGAGGGGGGGGGGGGTCTTGTTCTCTGCCAGTTTGATTAAACTGTGGTAATAATAAAAAATAAATCTGAGCATAATCCTCACCTGATGTGTCCCAAAGGCTGAGCTCCACACGCTGGTCTTCAAGCTCCAGACAGGCCGTGTAGTTCTCAAACACAGTGGGGACGTAAGTCTACACATGGACAAGGGAGGAAAAGGGTTTTAATCACAAATTATATCATTCATCATTTAGAATATAAAATGACAAAAACAGGAGCAGATCAAGTCACCAGTGACTCAGATGCATTTAATATATTGTTATTTTTAAATAAAAGACAAACTTAATATTTGTGCAGGATTGTTGACAAAGCAATAAACTACGAAAATTAGCAGTTTCTTTTTAATCAATTCAGCAGTGCTCAAACATATTAACCTTCAATATATCAATGATTTTACAGCAGAAGACTTTCAATCCCAACCTGAGAGGATTTTATGAAGCCCAGTCTGAATTACTAAACCTATGGAAAATATAGCCTCAAATATCCTTTACTACATGTATGTCAATCTGTAATACGATAGACTATATGGCACCACCATGGGAGTTTTATAGATCTAAAATAGAAGACAGAGGATAAGATAAGCCTTTATTGATCCACAGAGGGGGGGGGGGTTGGTTGTTGCAGCAGCACAGAGACAGACACCAGTAAACAAATAAAATAAGTAGAGAATGTAAAAAATAAACAGTAAGAGGTATACAAAACTAAAATTAGAAGAGAAGTGAAAATTAGATTAAAAAAAATGCAAATACAAAAATGCGAGGTAAAGTGACAATGGTTTGATTGATAATAAAAAGTAATGATAAGAAGAATAAGAATAATAGGCCTTCAAGAATAAGATCACTATATATTTAAATTAAGTACTACTGGTGTGTTATATGTCTCTAACACAATCAGAAACACAAAGAGAAAGAAAACTCTTCTCTAGTCTTCTGCTCCTTGAGGGAGTGATAAAGTAACATTTATTCTTCCTCGTGGGGGATTAATAATCATAACCTGTAATTTACATCATCCGTAGCCTATATTATCAGTTCCAATAAGAACAGCGCACATTCAACAGATCTCTGTAGACGGTATTAAAAGATATCTCGTACCTCTGGATAGCAGTCCTTGGCCAAAACCTGTAACATCGCTGTTTTACCGCATTGGACGTCCCCGACCAGCACGAGTTTACACCTCGCTACAAACGGCTGCGCGAGTCTTCTTTCCTTCATGATGCGGATGAATCAAGCCGGCAGACTATCAAAAAGAAACACGAGTGGGAATAATAACGATAAAGTTTTGTAAATCCTCTCGGTTCTTGCTCTTCTTCTTCCCCGTTCAGTCAGTGAGGCAGTGAGTGAGGCAGAGCAGCAGTCAATGGGGGAATCACTGCGGAACTTTATATTGTCGCGCCATCCAATGAGCGCTGCGCTGTGCGCGAGCCGGAGGAGGAGGAGGAGGGCAGCGCACGAGGTCTCTCGTCTTGCTATATGGTGGTAATGGTGGATGGTGAACTGCAGGGCCATAGCCGGGATTTAAGAAATACTGATGTCCCCTTAATGCACCTCCTAAACACACACCGAACAAGACCTCTCATCTTTATATTACTAGAGAGTAGTTGAAGAAGTACTCAGAGCCTTAAGTAGCAATACCACACAGTAGAAATACTCAAGAAAAAGTCTTGCATTCAAAATTTTACTGAAGTAAAAGTACATCAGTATTAGCATCAAAATAGCCTAAAATAGTAAAAGAAACCTTCTCATTATGTAGAATGGACCATTTCAGAATCAGATATTATCAGGATTAATAATCAATGAATGTGTTCATCACTTTAATGAAGCAGCTAATCAGGAGTTAATTCGAACTACTATAATCTATAATGATATATCTTGTTCTATTTGATGATAATATCCTGTATTAATAATCTGAATCTGTGACTAAATGTATCCAATTAATGTGGATTAAAGAGTACAAAGTTTCCCTCTGATGTAGTGGAGTAGAAGTGGAAAGTAACAGTTGAATTACTCAAGGAAAGTACAAGTACCTCTAAAATTGTACTTAAGTACTTCAGTAAAAAAACTTTCCATCAATGGTAGCCTACTCTGATCCTTTACTTAAGTAAACGTATAACTGCTTTAGTTATCGTTTAAAAAGTATTTACATGTGTCAAATAAATCTAGAGCAAAAAGAACAATATTTCCTTCTGAAATTTAACGGACAAGTAAAAGTATGTGTCAAAATTGTGTTTTAATACTGTACTTGAGTAAATGTGATTAGTTGGTTGTAGTCTATAGCTGAAACCCACAAAATGGAGAATATGTGGTGGTATTTTATGCTACTTCATACTTTGACTCCATTACGTTTCAGAAGGATTTATTGTTCTTTTTACATTTTACTTAAAGTGTGAAAACTCAAGTTAGAGGGGATTTTTTTGTCCTCTCGTGTCCTCTCTATGGAAAACCTGATGAGTCTCTGGTTATAGACCCAAAACCTAATTTTGTTCACAGCTGCAACAGAAACATTTACTCACTAAGATATATTTAAATCTGAAATCTGTCTAAATATCCCGCTGATGACCGCTTTGATGTGTTTCGTGTAAATCCTTCAGACCAACCGTGAGATATACAGCCCTGTGAGGACGCATGCAATCATTTTCACATGAAACATATGAGTGGCTGCATGCATCTGATGACAGATGGCTCCATCAATCCGAAGTATAACAGAGAATTGGAGAGTGTGAGCCATTTGGAGAGGAAGTGGAGCATGGCTAGTTGTGCAGAAGATAAATGGAAAACAACTGTCGTAGAGGCCTCTTTGATGCCATTAATGTATACAGCGTGAAACTCTGGATGGGGACATGAATTGCACCTGCCACCTGGTGCAGAGAGAAACAAAGTAAATAGACGTCCCCGTCGTGCTTCATTGAAATTTCTATCTTCACATTCATGTACAGCACACACTAATAACATACAATCACCTACTGGCACTTAATGCTTCACTTCCTTATGCTCCATTTCTCCCTTTTAGTGGTTCTAATGAGTTACAAACTGCATGTAAACGGTCTTAAATGTGTTGCTTACCTTTTATCAGATGTCTTTTCTTGAATGGAGTATTTATTGTTTGAAACTTACATATTGAATTGTTTGCAGAGGACCCCCCCCCCCCCCTTTAAACTTTGCACATTGTTTACATAGGGGTAGATGAGAGGGAGTGAGTTTAAAGTTCCATATTTTGGGAAATATTAACTTTTTTGCAGAGAGTTATCCTGCTTTTTTAAAGTTGTAGCAGCTCTATTGGCTCTTTAAACCGGCTTTGGTCCAGACTTAAATATCTCAACAGCTGTTGGATGGATTGGCGTACAATTTAGTACAAACATTGTTGTCCCCCAGAGGAAAATATGTATTGGTTTATGACTAAATACCAGCAAAACTAATGACGTTCCCATGAGCCTCAGCTGCATTTTGTGTTTAGTGCTAATTAGAAAATGTTAGCATGGTAACACGCTAAACTAAGATGGCTGTGGACTTCTTACATCATGTAGGGATTTTACAAGCGAGTTACACGTTAATTAGTGAGTTTAAGAAGTGCTGCTAGGCATGTTTCAGATTGTTGGAGTGAGCCATGCTACCTGGTTCCTCCCTTTCCTGTCTTGTTGTTAAATTAAGCTAATCGCCACCCGGCTACAGCTCTGTGGTTAATGCACAAACATAAGAGTGGTATCAATCTTTTCATCTCGCTCTTGGAAAGAAAGTGATTCAGCATATTTTCCAGAAAATTGCCAAACTATTGCTTTAAAGATAATTTAACACCATAAGGACATTCCTGATGTAGACTTTATCATTCATGTCTTATCATTCATCATTAATTTAGTCATTTGATCCTTGCAGACTGAGGTTAAGAGGATGTTATAGTGCCTACATGCTCCATGGACACCTGAGGACTGTCTGACCTACATTTATCATGGACACTGCTGAAAGTTACATTTTCACCCCGTGTTTCACCTTACCTAACTGACATTTAGTGTGTGTGCGTGTGTGTGTGTGTGTGTGTGTGTGTGTGTGTGTGTGTGTGTGTGTGTGTGTGCGTGTTGCTCATGTTGTGAGGACATACATCCGGGGCCTCTACTTCCTTTTGGGGACAAAATGCAAGTCCCCATAATGTTATTTCATTTTAGGATGAAGACTTGGTTGAAGGTTTGGGTAAGGTTAGGTTGAGGCAAGTGGTTATGGTTAGAGTAAGTCTCCAGGAAATGAATGCTAGTCAGCACATTGTAAAAGCCAATGTGCTCTAAAGTGACGTAAACCCGACTGTGTGTGTGTGTGTGTGTGTCAGTGGATGTTTGTAAGCAGTATCTGCTATACCACAGGAAAGCTCAAGTACAACCGTAGTTTAGGTTAGGAGCTACTTTACTGCACGCCATGTGCATTCATTTGCACCAAAATTGCAAACAGTGGTACTGTGGCTAGAGAGTCAGTGTTAATCCCAAATCCATTTCAGATAATTTCAAAGAAAGGTCTAACCCTTTGGCTTGCAGCGAAATAATTTGCATAATTCAAGAAAGACGTGGTTGAGAGCTTTTTCATTATGTAAATCAGGGTATGGTTAAAGAATATTACCATAAACACAAGTGCAATCATCAAGTGGAAATGTATTGGCATGCTTGTCCATTAATTGCTCTTGAACATAACACAGTTCAGCGACGCTGCAGAGGGGAAAGTAGTTTGTTAACCATTAAGAACAGGTATTTCACATGATTGGGTAATTGGAAAGATAGTACTCACTGTCAGCATCCTGTCTGACAACAGTACAAAAAAGTAAATGGATTAAGTGGAGTGCATCTAGTTGTGCTAGAAAAATATTTGTTTTTCTAACATTAATATAGATTTTTTTTGTCTCTTAAAAGCTAGATACTTACATTCCACATGCTGCAAGTTAAGATGTAGAAAATAGAAAATGGTTTAACTCACATTTAATGTACAGACATGGTACAAAGGGCGACTGGTATTTTAAATCAGAAGTACAATAACTGACAAGAGCTCTTATCGCTTGCTCAGCCCTCAACCTTCAGTGTGAACAGCGCCACTTCAGTCAGATGGAGTTTGATACTCTGGTTGGAAATACAACAGTAAAAAAAGACACATCATTATTAAGCAATCAGTGTTGCCACTAGACTGTGTGACTAGTGGGTAGGACAAAAAGGGGCACCACTACTGCCAAAGTGCCCTTTTCAAATGTCAGAGCAAAGGGTGTCATTGTGCATTGCATACAAGTGTATCTGAATGAAGAGGGAATGACATAAATTAGATACATTCAGCCAAAAAGAAACAATAGACGACAGTTGTGTGAAAACGTAAGCACATCTGGAGCTGCATCTAGGTCATCTCTAAAACCAGGGATGTGTATTTTTTGTTTTTCACCTCTTTCCTGTGTAATCTTCATTCATCTTTTATTTTGACTGTATTTTCTTCCCGTCGCCTCAAGAAAATAAATGTTCATGAGTGTTTAAGTACCATTTATCTGCCATGATGAAAATTACCATCACATTCCCTGCAACAGGACTCAGTGTGGCAACTCTGTAAATATTCTAATGAAACTATACTGCCCTCTAAAGGTGAATGAAATAAATTACAGTCTCAACAAAGCCATGAAATCACAACACATTTAATAGGATCCAGTATTTGTGTTGTTGTTGCGGGAGTGATTATATAATTCTTCTCTGAAACAGATTTCTAAAAAGAAAGATCTGAGGTGCTGTCAGTATTTAGCAGGTGTCAGGAACTCTGCATTTACAACATAAAGCTAGAGTCTTGGAAGTTTCCCCCAAATTCACAGCAGACCAATGAGTTTAATTATTTATATATGGATGTATTTTTTTGAACACAAATGTATATTGCATGTACTCACTGCATTTTATCTTTGTGATAAAGCCTATATCATAAGATTTTCCCTTAGTTGTATTTTATTTTATTAATTTATTTTATCATTGTATTAATTATCTTAATTATCCATTTTTCTTTATTTTATTTATATTTATCTCTCTCTAACGTTATTTTTTCTCCCATTTGTTTGTATTTGTTGCATTAATTTCATTGCGTCGAAACAGAGTCCAATGACTACACGTCCCATGATCCTCTCACCAGTCGGCGACACTTCCGGGTTCACTTCCGATTATCGGTGAACGTCAACTAACGTCTATTTATAGAGTGGAGCGCAGCAATCACTCAAGTTCAACTGCCTCGTAACTAATTGTCTTTACTTTCCCTTGCTGGCTGATCCAACAGAGACGATAATTGGAGAAAATATCGATCACTAACAGTGAAAAACAGTTCCTCTATTGTGGATGACGTCATGGGCTCATTCTCGTTTTCATTGGTTCTCTCCTCTGCTTGAGAGTTTTTCCCGCGCGACTCTCGGCGTTAAACAACACACAGAACTGTCAGCGTGTAGCGGTAGAAAGCTAGCTTGTTATTGTGAGATTAACGTACTCACACAACGGCTAACGGTGCTTTATTGTCAGATAATGTCGTCCCCGAATTACGACTCGGCCTGTTTACCGGACTTATTGCCGCTTTACTACCGACGGCTGTTCCCCTTCTCCCAGTATTATCGCTGGCTGAACTATGGAGGAGGTGAGTATCCTGGTTAAGCTAGCTAAAGTAGTATTAGTTAAAAGACTGCAGCTTTAGCCAGTGTTTTGTTATCTGCGATTTAGCTGGCTGCATATGTTAATGACATTGTGTACTGACTATACTGCCTGTCTTGTTCAACATAATAGTAATAATTATAACTTTATGTATATAGCACCTTTAAAAACAGAGTTTACAAAGTGCTGTGACAGACAAAGCAGCAAGAGCAAGACAATAATAACAGAAAGCTCAGTGAGACAGTACAAAATACAAATTAAACAGAAAAGCCAGTCTCTAAAAATGTATTTTAAAAGTTGGATGTCCTCCATTACTGCTAGTGTACTTTTACTAATATTAGGGGACTAAAATATATATATATATATATATATATATGTATGTGTGTGTGTGTGTGTGTGTGTGTGTGTGTATATATATTATAAATATATCTATTTATTGTGTTTTCTTCTACAACCTCAGTGCAGAAGAACTACTTTCAGAATCGAGAGTTCTCCTTCACACTAAAAGATGACATCTATGTCCGCTACCAGTCGTTCAGCACGCAGGCCGAGCTGGAGAAGGAAATTCAGAAGATGAACCCGTACAAAATTGACATCGGAGCCATTTACAGTCACAGGGTGAGACTTTCATGCGTCTTCTTTTGTTTGTTTGTGTGTGTGTGTCACCAGAGACGTATCATGGATGCATCTGTTTTTCACCCACAGCCCAGTCAACACAACACAGTGAAGTCAGGAACCTTCCATGCCCTGGAGAAGGAGCTGGTGTTTGACATCGATATGACGGATTATGATGATGTCAGAAGCTGCTGCAGGTGAATTGATCACGTGGTTTATTTTGTTCAATTCAGCGTGTCTTGACAGTGACATCACTGAGCTAACATAAACTCTCATGTTAGTGCTGCAGACATTTGCTGCAAGTGCTGGATCCTGATGACCATCGCCATCCGCATCCTAGACAGAGCTCTTCGAGGTTTGTTTGCCATCAATCCTGTGGCACGTTATCTTCGTCTGTCTTTCTGCTGAGTTATCATCAAACACACTTCAATTATTATTATTTGATCTATTTTCTAGATGACTTTGGTTTCCAGCAGCTGCTGTGGGTTTATTCCGGCAGAAGAGGAGTGCATTGCTGGGTGTGTGATGAAGCTGCCAGGAAGCTCTCTGTAGCAGCGCGCTCTGCAGTTGCAGAATACCTTAGCCTGGTTAAGGTAACAGTATTGTACCTTTTTTATAGATGATTAGAAGAGATGTATTTATTAGCAGCAGAGTTTTGCATTCAGCATTGTGTGCATCAGTGCGTTTGTCTCAGGTAAAACATTGGTCTTATTTCAGATAAATTGACAAATTTGACGGCCGATAAGTAACACAAAATTGCAGTTAAATACTTTTGAGGTAACGATATATATAGCTTTTTTTTGTAATTCAATAAATAGTTATATGAAATAACTACAGGGTTTTGTATACTCTTGTATGATACTTGACAAATTAAAAGTACCGAACGTTTTAAACCTAATTAAGAACTTTAGTGCAAAATTATCGTTTTTTCTGTGAAATTTGGTTTAGTATGTGCTTATTATTTTAGACAACGTAGTTGTGTATCACTATATCTGGATGGGATTTATTTTCAATATGATTCCATTAAAAGACGATAAATGATCTCCCAGTTGTAGACCATGCCATTAATCGATTAATCACAAAAATAATTGTCAGATGAATCAGTAATAAAATAAGGGTTAGTTGCAGACCTATACGCATGACAAGAATATTCAAAAACTGCTTTTTCACTTATATTTTTTTTCCTCTTCACAAAACCGCCGAGTTAATCTTTTGTGATGTTCTATTCACTGCTGGTTTTTTTTAGGGAGGTGACGAGACGGTGAAGAAAGTTGTGCTCACGGATCCGATTCATCCTTTCATCAGGTAAGAATCTGATCCTTTTCCGAGTGACGGTCACTTTTGAAGCTGTAGCTGAGTTTGTTCAGTTTGTCTCTAAATGTGCCGACTGTCATTGAGGTTGCTGCCTCTGACAGATCTTGCAGCTTCAAGGGTTTAAGAGTCTTGTACCTGTGATCTCAACAGGGAGTCTCTGACGTTGGTGGAGCGATACTTTCCCCGGTACGCACTACAGGAACAGGACATACTGGGCCGCAAGGAATCTGTAGACAAAGTGTTGGCGCTCACGCCGGAAGATATCCTTTTTTTAGCTAAAGGTTGGAGAGAAACATTTTTTTTCTTTCTCTGAAATGTGATTCTGAAATAAGGGAGCATGATCTCTTTTTCTGTTTGGTTAAAACCTTTGTGAAAATAAGTGGACTTGACCTTAACTCCAGCTTTCACATGTAAGAAAAGAATTACAGCAGGACTTCCAAAACGAGAAGAAACCAGAGAACCGTTGGAAGCTGGTGAAGGATCAAGCCAAAAGGAAACAGGTTGGTAATTCTGCTCGCATCGCATGATGAGAGTGGTTTAACCCTGAATTTATTCTTAAATATTACAGCTAGATGGCTTATAATGAACACAGGCACAATGATGTAATCTCTCTTCCCCCAGGGCACTTCCAAAAAGGGCCAATACTTTGAGAAAGAAATCATGCTGCAGTATTGTTACCCGCGGCTCGACGTGAACGTCAGTAAAGGGGTGAACCATTTGCTGAAGAGCCCCTTCAGTGTCCACCCCAAAACAGGTGAGCGTAGACCTAATGGGATTTGATCAAGATGGCGTGGTGGATACACCACAGACGGTCTCACTGTGGCGTCTCTCTTTTCAACTCTGGCCAGGGCGCATTTCTGTTCCCATGGACCTCAAAGAACTAGAGACGTTTGATCCTTTTGCTGTGCCCACAATCAGGTGAGCGATAATTGAATGCTGTCTCATGCTCTGCTGTGTGCAGCGTTTGATGTTCGTCAGAGATGATGTTGTTAATGTATTTTTTTTATTTATTTTCCAGTCAGATCTGTGAGGAGCTGGATCGACCGAGGACAGGCGAAGACGAAGAGAAGTCCGAGGACGCCAAGGAGAAGGAAAACGAGAAGGACGTAGCCGAGAGACGAAAGATCAGAGGTGAGATTCTGAAAGCTAAATTTCAGGCTCATTGTATCGCACAGAAGAGCTTATAAGTAGGTCAACACGAGGTGATCTGGAAAAAAACATTCTGTCTCAAAATGAGGCAAATGTGGTCCATCAACTGACATGAACCTTAATTCAATATGAAAATACACTGCCGTTACTGAACAAATGTGTGAGGCCTCATCTGCTTCTCTTCCAATAGTGAGATAGGACTCATCAAATTCATGTTTTTGTTTTATTATAATAATTATTGTCGTTAAATTCATTTTTACCCTAACTACCAATGAGAACCTAGGGATCTTTAGTTTATTCTAAAGCTCACTGATTGTTCTTGTCTTGACAGATTACAAACGAACCAGCCTGGGGAAGTATGTGAAATACTTTGATCAGTTTCTGGATGGGATGGCTCGCTCGTGGAAAGGAGAACTTCTCAAAAAAAGTGGTCTGTATTATTCGTAGTGGATGAAATGAGGGCAGAGCGACTTTTAAGAAGTTCTTTCATGTAATGCATTTTTTATTTTTTTTTATTCTTTTAGATCTTCAGAAAGACTTCTGAACTGGATCAACAACCAGGACGTGATGCAGAAGACACATTGTTAATAGCTCCTTATTACTTAATCTAATGT
This sequence comes from Leptoclinus maculatus, assembly GCA_032191485.1. NCBI lineage: Eukaryota > Metazoa > Chordata > Actinopteri > Perciformes > Stichaeidae > Leptoclinus > Leptoclinus maculatus. The sequence continues at coordinate 14,432,791 of JAVDOI010000012.1, forward strand.
GTTTAATTTCATTACTCGTATGAGACTGTAATAATGCATTCATAAACAAAATATAAGCAAATGATCTCCTTACTCAAGAATACCAATGTCATGATGTTTGCCTGTTCTTTTTCTATTGTACAGTCATTTGTGAAAATAAATTTGATATTTCAACTTTTTCGAAATCTTGTATTCAAGTGACTTTTATTAAGACCGCACGATGTTTTGCAGATTTAGTTTTTGTTATCTGGAATAGCAAGCAGTAAGGTTAGTTTGTTCATTTGGTAAATATGAGGGTGATGGAGTCTGTTTATAGTTGTAATATATTATTCATAAATTAGGGTTATAGTTCTCCAGTGTTTGCGGGGTTAATTTGCTCCTTAACTGCAGTCATCCAGGTTTTGTCGAGGCATCTAGTGTACATTGTTTGTATCTAGCCTGTAAATACTAATAATATTGAGGTTTTGCCACAAACGGGACAGCGTAAAGCAATACGTCTTGCATTCCCAGCCTGGGTGTGCTTTTAATTGGAATCTCTGTTTAAACGTCCATTAATGTTTGTAGTGTCCCCCGTATCTCTGTATATAGTGCTGCAAATTTACTACAATTTATCTTATAATATAGTGACTTTCAGATATAGGTTTTACATATGAAACATAAAATCTTCTTATGAACAGTGATACACTGTAAAGACTAATCTTCCCAACGGTATGTATATAAAGTAGTTTAAATGGGCCTCCAGATAGATCAATTACGCTGTTATGAAAAGTACATTTTGCATTCTGTACTTATGTAGATGTTTTTAATGTCTTTACTTGTTTTAACATTGTTGTATTGCTGCTTTTACTCAAACCAACTGTCACCTGTTTTGTAGTAACAGCTGTCAGTTGACTTGACTGACATTCGTAGAAGAAGTATAAAGTAGCATAAAATAGGCAAGTACAAATACTCAAAATGTAATGCATTATAGTTTAGTAAAATTACGTTTTTTTTCAAGAAGCCAACGTCTTTAATAATACTGTGTATCGATGTGATTAGATTTTTTTATGGTTAAAAAAAAGGACTGATTTTGCCTTTTAAATAACCCGGAAGTAGAAAGTGCTCCTCTAAACCGGATATTACCGTGAAGCTGAGGTCACAAGTTCTCTCTCACAGCCATCTTGGATATAGCGTCCCAAGTCGGTGAGTGTCTCCGCTGATAATCCAACATCATCCAGTCGTTTTTCACATATTCCCGTCTGTATTTGATGTTTCATAGGTTAAAGTAAAGTAGTGTCATCAGGCCGGTACAGATATGTGTCCACTTTCGTCCCTCGGTTCTCTGATATAAGTCCCGTTGTACCGCTGATTACCTGCTCAAAATGGGGGAACATGATGACATCCCAGTTTACTAGCAGGCTGTTCAGGGCCTCAGTGAGCTGTGAGACTAATAGTGTGAGGGTTTAATTGTGTGACAACTTTAAATCTTGGTAAAATGTAATGTAGGTTGTGTTACTTGTTGTTAGCTTCCCGCGTTCGCTAAGCCTGTTGATAGCAGTTAGCTAACAGAGGCTAACGTTAGCTAAATGTTGCACCAATAGAGAGTACGGAGCTAAAGCATGGGCTCAGTCACCTGTTCAACCAGCTACAAGTCTGTCTGAATGGGCTCACTACTCCGTGCTAATCCGCTAAATGTCACATACGTTATCTTGCCTACATGTTGTTTTACACCACTAATAGTTAACAATGATTTTAGCTTTGAGCTAATAAACTGTTTATTTCCTCACTAGCAACCATGCCTGGTGAAGCAACAGAAACGGTCCCAGTTACCGAGCAGGAGATGCAGCAGCCTCAAGTGGAGACCGGTTCGTATATCTAAAACTTCTCTTCAACGTGCATGTAACATGCAAATTAAAACAACGGGGTCCTGGAACTCAACGAACGGGGCGACATGTTCAACAAATGGCCGTCTATGGGAGGTTATTTGTTGAGTAAGGGGAACAATAATGGATGATTGGACGGTTATTTGGTTCATGGAGTTGACTCAGCTGGCCGGACACTGAGCTGATGTAACAGGTGACGGTTATTTTGACTGTCACCGGCCATGTGTTGAGATATTTGTAACAGTAGGGGATCGGCAGTGGTGATATTGTTTGCCTTGGTTTGAAACGAGTAATCCAGGACCCCTCTTTGTATTTACTCAAACTCACAATGGTGTGTGGTGACTTGCACTGACAACTGGATTTAGCACACAATGCATGGTGTTGTGTGTGTGTGTGTGTTTTGTTTTCCCCGTGCACAAAAAAATGCCTTCAACCCACTTTGCATAGATTAAAAGTTGCCTATTTACTTTGAGCTATTCAAATAAACTCGACGTATATTATTAGTATGGTAAATGTGTTCAAGTTATTTTTTAAAGTGATAAGCTGGCACCAAAGCATACTTTGCATAATGGTGGACATCTTTTGAAAGTCACAAGTCCGAATATTGTAAATTTTTCCTTTTTTTCAGCAGAATTGGTTAAAAAAACGTGATCAATGAATTTGCCTGATACTCAAACACATCCGTAACCCTGGATGTTTGAGTGTCAGGTTAGCGTGCTGGTTAAAAAAAGATTTCCGCATACTTGTCAAATTGTTTTGATACATTTTTGTGCTGGCATTGGAGACTGTGGACATAACACCACGTTATTGTTTGGAAATACAAACTCCATTGCGACAAAAGACTCGGATGACAGATTTCTCATTTCAATAAATGCTTGTCCTAAATAACAATGGATAGGAAAAATACTGATACAGCTTCAACTTAAGGCTGCACAGTTTATCCAATATTAATAGCGATCACAATTTTGGCTTCCCACAATTAAATGAGCACGATGGCCTGCGATGTTGACGTTTGTGCCCCCCGACTGTAAGCTTTACAGCGCCCCTCGTCTGGACCTGGCTGTGCCCCGGGCTGTGGACTTGTGCCTGCTCTGCCCTCTCTCCCTGTGGGAAGAAATGGTGCTCCCGGCGTGACAGTCGAAATAATCTTTATCATCATTTTGGCCATAATGTTATAGCCCTTCTTTAACCTGGGATGGTCAGTACTGGACACTACTTAAAATAAGGTCACATGATGGGTCATTATTTCATAGGGATTGTGTTTTTGCCGGCGTCTTTTCACAACACTATTAATGGTAACCACAATGCTCTCATCTTAGAATGAAAGGCTTTTGAAGTGGATTTCAAAGGGATTTTGGATGTTAAGTATTGGCTCTGTAGACTTTGCTATGGAGCATTACAATAATGGACACATACTTTGCTGTCTAATCAATTCAAGGCTTTAGTAAATGTATGCATAGCTTATTTTCATGCAAAGTTGTGCATTGATCTTCTGGTGTTTATCTCACATGGACGCTGCATGGGGTTTGGGATGTGGGATTATTTTTTTCTTAACTGCACCTAACACCCCCCCACCTTTTAAACTTTGGCAAACCAAGAGCCGATAACACGTCGTTTAACTTTTCACAAACTCATCGTTTCTGTCCACATGTGGAGCACGATTTCTTTCTCACTTCACAGTGTATTCCTGAAGCTCTTTAAAATTTCCGTTGAATTAGAATTGCTCCACGAACAATTACTGTGATTGCCCCTTCCCCCTGTTACTCCTGTTGCTTTTCCTTAATCAGCTGTAGGAGTATTGAGTTCTTCTGCTCCTCCTGAGATGGCCATTCCTGTGAGCAAAACAATCCCACTGGAGATTCCTCCAGAAACCTCTGTTCCTGCTCAAGAGGCGGACTCCCCAGAAGAAGCTAGCATTCAGACTACTGGTGATCAAGCAAATGGCATAGCTGCGACCGAAGAAAAGACCGAGCTTACTGAAGGGACTGAGTTGGCGGCAACACCTGACCCACAACAACCCACAACTGCTGACCCAGCAGGGGCCTCGGCTGAACTGCCAGTTCCTGAAGAGCCTGTGCCTTCTGCTGATACTCCTATTGTTTCCTCAGAGGAGCCACATGCTCCAACTGTAGAGGTACAAAGTCAGGAGTCTGTTGTTGCTGCTGAAGAATCGGCCAGCCAAGAGGCGGAGCAGATTTCTGTTGAAGCACAAGTCCCTGAGGACAAGCCTAGTGCAGTGGCAGAAGAAATTCCTGATGATCCAAAACCATCTGCTCCTGAAGACGTCATTGCAAACGGTGAAGATGTGAAGGCAACGGATGCCCCAGTGACTGAGGTAGAAGAGTCGAGGGATCTTTGCCATGTCAACGTGGCTGCTCAGAATGAAGATCTTGAGAAGAAAGAAGCTGTAACAATTCTTCCCAAGGCCATTCAGTCAAAGGAGTCCTCCAAACGTGAACGACCACCTCATTCCACTTGCCACCTGTCAGGTTGGTTTGTCCTGATAAGCAAGCACTCCCCTCTCCCTACTTTTTGTCGCGATCATTTCAATGAGCCTTTTTTGAATCGGGTTAGGCAGATCTTTTTTTCGGGTGGTAACATGAGTGGTACAAGTTCAAATGGACAAAGGTTTAATGCGTCCGATTCCTTATGGTTTTCTTCTTTTATGTGGTTTATTAAAAATATATATATATATTTTTGTCTGCATCTTAAGTGATGAAATCTATGCTAAAGGTGTAGATATCAGTCTTTTTATTTCCCTTTTATGACGCATGGTCAGGAACTGCTTTGTTATACTGAAGTTAAATTTGTATCCATTGTGATACGTTTTATTTGAGAGGAAATACTTAACTGTACTTAACTGTAAGAAAAGTTAATTCACTTGTCTAATGGTTGGTCAGTTCTACCTTGAAGCAACAGTTCAGTGGAACAATAGCAGGTGTGTTTATGCATCATCATGATGTGGTGATGTGATATGTATTGCAAATAGGATTTTCCCGTTTGTCTTAATTGCATCTTGACTAAAAACAGAATGTGGGTTTGTTTTTGGAAGTAAGTAGTATGGACTGTGCATTCTGAGTGGTGTTTTGCATCAATCTCTAAAGTTAGACAGGTATGTCCTTTTCCTAACCCTAAGCAAGGAGATTGCGTCTTGGTTTGTGACCATTTAACCCGCATGAGTGCGACCTCCCCTTTTCCCGTCCAAAAATGTAAAGATTGATTTTTCTATTCAGCTACACCTCCTGCCCCAGCTTCCTCCCAGAAACCTCAGGCAGCTTCTGGCCCTGGAAAGCCCAAAGGCAAAGATGCCAAGGGTGCGCAGGGTTTTTCTGCCCCAAAGGCTGTCCCTGGCAGAAGAAAACGCTCCTCTATGTCTGCCTCCTCTCCCACCTCACCAAAATCCACTTCTTCCACTACCCCCCTGTCAGCTGGGCCATCTCCCCTCGCTTCCTCACCTGGCAGCTCTTTTGCTAATCAGGCTAAAAGCTTCACCCCTAAAATTGTCAAGGCTGGCAAACAAGGAAAAGCTAAGAAAGGAGAGGCGTTTGTGCCTGTTCCTTCCCCTGTGGAGTGCAAGGTGACACCAGCAATTGAAAAACCAGTAGAGGCTAACCCCAAGCAAACTGTAGTTGAAGCTAAACCAAAGCTGGTTGCAGCCCCAGCTGCTTTTAAAGTTACGTCAAAGCCTGCCGTGGCAGCTCCGGTTTCATTTTCAGATACTCTTGCATCTAGCCCCCCCACATCAGTTGAGTTTAAGACTGCTTCATCAAAATCTGCTGCTGTTGTTGTAGCTGCTGATGATGATCTCCCTCCACTTATCCCACATGAGAAGCCAATTAAAATGCCAGAACCTGCACCCTCTGTAGAGGTTATTAAGGTAGCAACCCAACCCAAAACAGATATTGAGCCCATGTCTGTGCCTGTTGAGGTTGCTACGCCTAAACCCGCTCCCGTTGAGGTTGCTACGCCCAAACCCGCTCCCGTTGAGGCTGCTATGCCCAAACCCGCTCCCGTTGAGGTTGATAAACCAGCTGCTGAAGCCAAACCCGCTCCCGTAGAGGCTGCTATGCCCAAACCCGCTCCCGTTGAGGTTGATAAACCAGCTGCTGAAGCCAAACCCGCTCCCGTAGAGGCTGCTATGCCCAAACCCGCTCCCGTTGAGGTTGCTAAGCCAGCTGCTGAGGCCAAACCCACTCCCGTTGAGGCTGCTAAGCCAGCTGCAGAGGCTAAACCCGCTCCCGTTGAAGCTGCAGAGGCTAAACCCGCTCCCGTTGAGGCTGCTGAGCCAGCTGCAGAGGCTAAACCCGCTCCCGTTGAGGCTGCTGAGCCAGTTGCAGAGGCTAAACCCGCTCCCGTTGAGGCTGCTGAGCCAGTTGCAGAGGCTAAACCCGCTCCCGTTGAGGCTGCTGATGCAGAGGCTAAACCCGCTCCCGTTGAGGCTGCTAAGCCAGCTGCAGAGGCTAAACCCGCTCCTGTTGAGGCTGCTAAGCCAGCTGCAGAGGCTAAACCCGCTCCTGTTGAGGCTGTTAAGCCAGCTGCAGAGGCTAAACCCGCTCCCGTTGAGGCTGCAGAGGCTAAACCCGCTCCCGTTGAGGCTGCAGAGGCTAAACCCGCTCCCGTTGAGGCTGCAGAGGCTAAACCCGCTCCCGTTGAGGCTGCAGAGGCTAAACCCGCTCCCGTTGAGGCTGCAGAGGCTAAACCCGCTCCCGTTGAGGCTGATAAGCCAGCTGCTGAGGCTAAACCAGCTACAGCGAAGGCCCCTGTGATTTGTGCTAAGCCAGTAAGCGAGGCTGAATTGGCTGAGATTAAGGTGGCACCCTCTGAGATTGCCACGCCTGTCAAACCAGTAGCTGAGCCTTCATCTGCTCCCTTAAAACCCACTCCAGTTGAGCCTGCTGTTTCTGCCCCAGTTCCCCATAAACTCACATTTGCCGAGGCAGTTGCTAAACCGGCCCCAGTTAAACCAGAAGTTGAGGTAATTGGTAAGACTCCTTCAGAATCCATCTCATCACCCAAACCTGCCCCTACACCTGCTAAAACCCCGGTCAAGGTGGAGCCTGTGATCAAGAACGACAAGGGTATTTTCTTCTTTCTCTCTTTTGTGCCATCTGTTTTTCCAACTGCTTCTGCATTCTGGGAACTGCTCAGATGCTTAGATATGCTGTTCTCTTAAAAAGTAATGGTTGTGAAGTGTACATTAGCTTTGTTTTAAATTGTATATTGTCCTTTCTCGAAGATGCTACTTAGTTGCTGACACGGAGGCCTCTGTTGTTGGAAACAGGCAGTTGTGTTGCATACTGTCTGCCATGTTGTGCCGTTTTATGTGTGCGATCATAGGACGTCTAAAATTCTTTATTTTCTCAAAGATGATGTCTAGTATCGTCTGAATTGGGTAGGAGGGTTGGTTACCATTTGAAGTTAAATAGCTGAAGTCACAGTGACCCTTTTGCAACATCAATTGGTTGTTGTTGCAGTTTTACATTTTATTTAAATGTTAGGTGGGTGTATGATCATCCTGGGTAAAGATGAATCCTGTTTTGAAACCCTATTAACCTATTTTCATTCCCCAGGATTAATGCAGCATATTTTATGACTTTCAAATATACATGTATGTAATGGTTGGCATGTTGTGACTAAATGTTTTTTGTTTGTAGGATCCGGTACAGAGTCGGACAGCGATGACTCAGTCCCTGATTTGGAGGAACAGGATTCTGCACAGACACAGACGCAGCAAGCTCAGGTGAGAGTCTGGTCTTAAATCTCATGTCCTCTGTTGACATGAACCTAAACAGAAAAGAACGGATGTTTGTCCTTTACTCTTCAGTGATGATTAACACAGTGACTTTCGTTCTTCTGAGCCTCCTGAAGCCACCCTTTCTGTCCTGAGAAGAGAAAGTGTTTACACAATGACTTGCATTACATCAAACTCTCCTTATTCTTCGGTGTGCATTTACTTTGTAGACGTAAAATATGGATGAATCTTGTGTCTCTCGCAGCTTGCTGCTGCTGCTGAAATAGACGAGGAACCGGTCAGCAAAGCCAAACAGAGCCGCAGTGAAAAGAAGGCACGAAAGGTAATGAGGGATCTTAGTGTTTTAAACAATCTAATTCCCACTTTTCTTTCTTTGTGATGGTCTAAATTGGCCACATTTGTAAAATGACTTGTGTTTCTTGCAGGCAATGTCAAAGCTCGGTCTCAGGCAGGTAACGGGGGTCACCAGGGTCACCATTCGCAAGTCAAAGAACATCTTGTTTGTAATCACCAAACCAGACGTCTACAAGAGCCCAGCATCAGACACATACATCGTCTTCGGTGAAGCCAAGGTATGTAGCCAACATCCATACTAGCCACCTTTAGTCTTCATCCCTTGTAGAGCTGATTGTCCTACTATCCTTTCTCGTCTTAGCTTCTTGTATAGCTGCAGAATGCTGATTTAAAGATCCACAGAGTTGGTCGGAATGATACAAAAAGCTCTCGGCTGAAAGTGTTCTGCCAAATAATGTTGTCTTAATCTCTCATTTTACTCTTTGTGCTCTCTAGATCGAAGATCTTTCCCAGCAAGCCCAGCTGGCTGCCGCAGAAAAATTCAAGGTCCAGGGAGAAGCTGTATCAAACATCCAGGAAAACACACAGACGCCAACAGTACAGGAGGAAAGCGAAGAAGAAGAGGTAAGATGCCGTTTTGTTCAAGTGAAGATAAACAGATATACAGTTTTTACATGAGATGTAACAAATAATTACTTGTGTCATTTTTACAGGTGGATGAGACCGGAGTTGAGGTCAAAGACATCGAACTCGTTATGTCACAGGCCAACGTGTCGCGAGCGAAGGCTGTACGCGCCCTGAAAAACAACAACAATGACATTGTCAATGCTATTATGGTAAGATTGTGGTCGTAAAATGGCTGAGTCGTTATAGAAAAAGCCTTAAATTGCTCACTAAGAGCTTTGTGAGTGAGCATGGAGAACTCTTCAGTGATGATTAACACAGTGACTTTCGTTCTTCTGATTTTACTGAAGCCAACATTTCTGTCCTGAGAAGAGAGTATCTCTTTATATTGTGGAAAAGAACAAATCAACACATATGATAATAAATCTTTTTTTTGTTCCCTTTTGCAGGAGTTGACGATGTAATGGGGACCCTGGCAACAAAGGGTTGAAGACAAGTTGCTGATTTAAGCTCATTTATACAATTTATACCCAAGATGGAAATAAAGTTGTGGATGATAAATTGAAATTGTTGTGTTTGGAGACTTTTTATTGTGGTGTGGTTGCATGATTGACTGTTGGTTTAGCAGGTAACCCTAAACATGACACGTTATATCCTTTTTAATATGGATTCTTCACTTTTCTATTCTCACAAATGAGTATTTATGTATCACGAGGACCTGCACCAATCCCAGCGTCGCATTGAACAGACACAAGTCCCACTGATTTATTTTATAATTGGACCTCTTGATTTAGTAAAAGAATGTATATGAAAAATGTCACAAGCCAATAAAGGTAAGGCAATGGGAACCACAGGTTTATGTTTTGTATTGTTTGTAATTCTGATCTGAAAAGTAATCAATAAATACAGCTTTCAGATAAATATAAAGGTATAAGTAGTGTCCATTTCAAATACTTAAGTTGAGTACAAATACCTACAAATTGTACTAAATGGTAAACTGTATTTTTATTTATTTTTTACCTGTAGTGGCTCATGGAGCTGTTTTTATGAGCGGGTCCCCGTCTTGTTTATCATGTATGCACACGAGGACCACGTGACTCATACATAGTCCTACCAATGGTGTGACACTATTCCACTGCTCAACAGATAAGCAGTGATGTTATAAAAGGAATAAAGACGAGGAAGAAAGCTGCAAGCTGAGAACATAAAGATAAAGTCAATGCTGGATTGAAAATGATTTTTAAATGTTTCACCACAGACGACCAGTTTGTTCATGTTAATTGGGTTTAAAGAAGGCAGCAGCACTAATGCCAATTTGTCAAGACTCAAATGAATACCAAGGCTCAATTCCCTCAGAGAGGAGGATCATTTATTACTATAATATACATATAAATTACTATAAGCACAGTATCCTATATGTCTTAAAGGATGTCTTGAGGGGATATTTAACCATTTTGGGGGTGACATAAACAGGGAGGCTGTCAAATGCTCATTGCATTCATGAACCAGAACATTTCTAACTTCACTCATTGGACCTCACTTTATAAAATAATCAGTATAGGTATTATTTTGATGATGAATCACTCCTATTAGTCCATTAAAATGTGTAGATTATATTAGTAATGCCTTTTTTTTTACAGTTACTGGTACACAAGTGGATGGAAAATTATTTTATTCATGAATCGGTTAATTGGCACCGCACCTGTTTTATAAATATGTATGTCGTCAATGATGGTTAGTTTAATCTCTTCGGATTTTTGACTAAATTATAGACCAAATGAACCATCCAGAACATATTTGGGAGATTAACATGGTAAGTGTGGGTATATACATATATATAATCAAGCCGTATTTATGGCTCTTCTATATTTGTATTTCTCTTTTATACACTTCTATTGATCTGAATTCATATTTCTGTCCTTCCGTGCCGAATTTCTCCTCTGGAAATCAAAAGGCTTATCTCATCTTTTGTTATTTATTTGAGATATTTGTCATGATTAAGGTTATATTGAGGCGATCATACTGGGTGGTACGCAAAACCACAGCAAATTGCATTAGATTTGTCCCACATCCGATTATACTACACATCACTCGGAGACAGCTGTGGCGGAACACTCTAGAAACTTCTAGTAGAAACGTCTACTACGCTAGAAACGTCCACTACTCTAGAAACGTATACTACGCTCCAACTGCGTCAGCGCTGACATTCTTCATCCTGGGATACGCACGAAGATCCGCAAGTAGAGTCCACCGAGCTAGAGGCGTCTGCGTTGGTTGTTTGTGGGCAGCATTCCTTGATTTTTTGCAGACATTCACATTTTTCTTTTCACGAGACTGTTCTACCTACGAAAAAGAAGCTCACTTCGCACTGAGACATGTAAGTTGTGGAGAGTTAACGCGGAGTGTAACAATGGAGGGAAAGTGCGATGGTACAACCTGCTTAGCTCAGCTAGCTAACGTTAGCCGTCTGACAACATGCGTTTTTTTGCAAAGGCGGGAGGTTGGCCTTGCCTCAATGGATTTTAAGATAACGTTACCTCGCTTCAACCTCGTAGACTGAGGGGTAAAAAAAACACCTTTGCAGTTATTATAGCAGACCGGATGTGTAACCGCATTTACTGGAAAAAACGGCCGAGTTTTTTGTCCGATAGCTTTGGCCAGGTGCACCGCATGGCTCTACTAATGTAGCGGCTAACGTTACAGTCAGCGTTGTTAGCTTAGCATAGCGGCGTTAATTGAACGACTTCGCCCTATAGCAGGCTATCATTAGATTAGCATCATGGTCTGTGTGCGTGAGAAGTCCGTGATTTTTAATCACGTTACAAAATATAATCTGGGACTTGTGCGTGTTTTTTTTATTTTATTCAAAGCCTGTGAAAACGTTGCAGTTTGAACGCAAAGTGAGCAACGTTTAATCAACGGTTGTATTTAACGCTAGCTAAAGCTACTCCACGTTCATGTGTAAGAGGATTTGGTGTATGATTCCATGTTAATGCCAAGAGCGATATTGTATCGGTGAACATACAGCTACTACTCATGTTAGTTCACGTAAAATAAACAATTAACGTTATTAACTGAGTAGTTATTGATTAATATAACCGCTGACATGTGACTTCAATGTACTGGAAGTCTTATCTTTCATCGAATATTTCAATATCATTTGATCAAAATTCACGGCCTTCTCTTCTAAATACTCCTGTAAAGTTAGATTGATCGCCTGAGCTTCATTTGAATTGAGCCTCACTAATAATGTGATGGTAAACCTTAGACATTAGTCTCACCCAGCACTTCATACAGTGTACATTTAGCATGATTTTGCAGCTATAAGATAAAGAAAAAGATTACAACAATGTAAAGGGAAGCTTGAGCCGCACCCACCCAAAACTGTTAATATAACTTGTCATGTTTTAGCATTCACAGGTGTTTTACTTTTGAGGGTTATTGATACAGGAGTGCCTTGTGTAACTGGATGCTGGGCGGCAACCTGATGCATAGGCTGTTTGCTGCCTTCAGACTCACCCACCTGTCACCAGTACTGATCACCTGTATTATGCATTTTTTATGTCGTGGGTCTGATGAGCAGATCTGATAGTAAAGGTTAAGGCATTTTCATCCTAACATGGTGTTTAAAACTGTCTATGGGTACCAAAGCCTTTACTTTGAAAGGGTTTGGTGATTCACAATTGGCTGTACATGTGTTGATGTTTAGATGTCCTCTGTTTCTTCACAGGCATCCAGCAACAGCCAAGTGGTACGATAGGAGGGACTCCGTTTTTATAGAGTTCTGTGTAGCCGACAGCAAAGATGTTAAAGTCAGTTTTGATAAAACAAAGTTTGGTTTCAGGTATGTTTGTTTCATCTTAAGTTGTATTTAAACATGAATTTCTTGTTAAATGTATTTGTTTTGTTTTTCCCAGAAATGAGTTGGGTGTCAATTATTTTATTTCCACAGTTGTTTTGGAGGAACTGACAACGTCAAGCATGAGAATGAAATGGATCTCTTTGAAGCCATCGACGAAAAGGTAAATTACACTCAATCGTTTAGACGGTATTGCAGATTGCATTGTACAAAATGCAGACAGAAACTGACCACCAACTTTTTATTTTTTCTGTTCCACCTCAACGCAGGAGTGCAAATATAATCGCACAGATCGCTCAGTGTTGGTCTATATACGAAAAGCACAGCCAGGGAAGCCATGGCCGAGGCTAACAAAAGAGAAGGCTAAGGTCAGTAATCGACTGCAAAGGACAGCGCGTATCAAACATTCAGAAAGCTTACAGTTAACGGTACGATACAATTAATTTATGCACAACATAAATGAGTGATCGCTATTTTGTGTTTTCACAGCTGAGTTGGCTCAGTGTCGACTTCAACAACTGGAAAGACTGGGAGGACGACTCAGATGAGGAGATGGGGAACTTCGATCAATTCTCAAATGTAAGAACTATGCATCGATTAGTACCAGTGAAGTCATTCATAATCCTCAAAGAGGTCGATGTTTGACTCACTTAAGAGGAGATCGTTAGGATTTTATTGATACTATTATCAATTCTTATCAGTTTGGTTCTTTATCACGGTTCTCATCAGTTCATTTTCATTATTAAATAATTGCTTTTAATACATTTTCAACAACAAAAAAATTCTAAATAGGATTATATTTTTTGTATTTTAAATATAACTAAATGTTGTTTATTAGAGCAGCAACAGTAATGTTGACAACAGCAAAGTCACTATAAACTCAATAACATTCGACTGGAAATACAGACATCAGTCGGTGTACTTCATTCATCCTGTCCTCCTCACTCTGCATGTACCGCTGGTAGAGGGAGGAAGGAATGCGTTGTCTCAGCCAGCACATCAAATTTCACACGGATTTTAAGCCACGAGGCAAACGGACGGATCCCGTTTATTACCGTGTTTCGGTACCGTCCTTATTTAACCACTCAAAAAACCTACACACGGCATCCAGCCAAGCGCCAAAGTGTAAAAGAGTGAAGCTGGAAGACGATATCATGAAATATAGAAATGTCTTTAATCTTAGTTTTTCCCCTCTTTGCATCCTATGAATGTTCTTTTTAAATACTAACATCACTCGATACAGAATCCCAATTTGATATTTGTATTTTTCAATACAACTGAATATATCACACTTTGTGTAAAATGTCAGTTGGTAAACAAAGAACGGCAGCGTCGACGGTTTGTGTCGACGGTTACATGCCATTCCCGACCTTTCTCTCCCATTTCCACTGTCACTATATAATAAAGGCATTAAATTCCCCCAAATAATAATAATAACAAAAATAGACTGCTGTTGATATTGGCCAATAATATAGATACCGCGGTCGGTATTGGGAGACAATACATCTCTAAATGTTTGTAATTGAATCATTCTGTGTGCCAGTTTCACTTAAACTGATTGTCCATTGTCCTATTTTGAGTGCTCAGCTTGACGTCTTTTAGCTGTTGAAGCATTTGCTTAATGAGTACTTTTAATAGTGAATCATTTTGGTTTAATATTACAGATCATGAACGACATGGGAGGCGAGGATGACCTGGCTGATCTAGACGCTCCAGAAGAGGTAAGAATCTAAGCATTAAGCTTATAATCTGAAATAAAAACTAGTCATAAATCAGACTTTTATGTTATTATAGGGACATGTTTTATGTGTCACATTTTTCAACCTAATCTTTTTTTTCTGTCCTTTTTTTAGGAGGAGTCTGCAGATAGCGATGACGAGAGTACGTATTTATGAGACTTTATAACAACGCATCTGTAAATGATGGCTGTCGTGTGCTGTAGCCTAATGTTTAACGTTATTTCTGCTCCACTTTACTTTCAGAAATGCCAGATTTGGAATAGGTGGCTGTGAGACTCTGGAAAGAAAATGGAAGAACAGAGGGCAAGAGGAATCATAACAAATGTATATCTTGAAACTGAAGGCGGTGACAAACAACTGTACATATGAGTCAGTAGCCATATTTAAATCCATAGCCTCAGCTCCAATCTCTTGACCGATCAGTACACTGAAGGTTGATATGCATGGTATTGTACAGAGCAGCTATCTCCACTTCCATTTGCTGTACTGCACCTTTTGGGCATCTTGTTTTACTGTTAACTATTACAAGTAAGCACACATTATTTGTTGGAAAAGCTGTTTAGTTGTTCTCAACCGAGCAATATGTGATAACAGATTTACAATTTGTTTCCGGATTAATTGTGGTTTAAAATGATTAGGTCCACCCATTCCCAATGTTGTGGTTTTTAAGTCGACCCGTGTAGTTTATCTCATGATTTCAGAAGACACTAGCTATGTACATCAGAAGAACTAGATGCATTTTTTTGATTGGGTTCCTCTAAAGCCTTCCATTTGCCGTAAATTAGATATCCAGGAAGCCAGTTTTTGTTTCCGTGATTTAACCTTTCAGCTTACATGTTTCCCTTTAGTTCTTGTTTATTGTTTGAAAAATTTGAATATTCTGAAACCATTGCAGCATCTTCCCAGTTTGTCACCTACTTTGGTAATCGGAATAGATTCCACATATTTAGTATCTTAACAGTTCCTCTTTCCATACCTACCTAACACACACACACACACTCATACTCATGTTAGACTGCAGAAGCAAGGTGAAATGTTTTACAACTGATAACGAGGCTCAAAGCTTAATTGGGCCTCGGCATCATGTGGTGTGTCGCTTTTCTCCAGGTTCTTTCCGTTTGTTCATCTAGAATGATCCTCCCTTCTTGGCGAGGGCGTGTCGGACCGATACGGCGACGTGTAATGACCAAATTCTATTTGCACTGTCAATAAAGTGTACGGGGAGACAAATGGTGTTGAATTACAGTGGAAATTCTTTTTTTATTGTCTACATCTTTCTAATAAACTGTTTAAGAATCATCTTAAAGCTCTTTTCTTTTTCTTTAATGACAATATTAATTTTTTCCTTAATACAAAGTGCCTTTTTTCAAATGGTAGTTTTGGACAGCATAGCCTACATCATTATTGGGAAGTTGTGGGAGCAAGTTGACCGTCTAACCTGGTTACAGATATCATTTTTATTTCATGTGAACATCCTAAAGTAAAATGTTTTTTCACTGAAATATATTTTGGATAAAGTATTTTAACTATTGCAAAGACAACTACAGCAGCCTAATGTCAGGCAGTAATGACATTTGAATTAAGCTTTGTTTTTTATATTTGAATATTGTTTTTAAGATTCCTCACGTTTAGCGCTCAGCACCGGATCGTCTTTAAGATACAATAATATCCCTTTTATGTTCTAAACTCAAGTACTTTTTAGACATGTCTAACCTAATGGACTACTAGTCCTACTTAAAATGCAGTATTTCTACTTGAGTACCTTTCTGTGTAACTAACTTCTATTTGTGCCTCTTTCGGTGCTAGGACCCAGAAACCTTCTGGCTCTTCGGCTCAGAATATTAGCATACTTCCTCTGCAGGCCTGATTTCCTCACTGTCATTTCCGAGAAAGTGACTAATTTGCAATATTAGTTTCCTGTTTTTACCCTGGAGCACATTAAAATAAAAGCCTAGATTTTACATATGTATTCAAACACATCAGCCATTAATGACTTTTGTCAGGGTTAAACAGCGGTGGAAAGTATCTATATAAGTACACCTAGTGAGGTACTGTAGGCTACCGTACTTGAGTATTTAAATGTCCTGCAGCTAAATAATTCTACTCCACATTTCAGATTGTACTTGTTACTCCACCTCATTTATGTGATAATTGATACCTACGTATATTTTACATATGTATATATATAATATGTTGTAATATAAGTTTGCTTTGTTAGTTGAATGTTTACTATATTTACCTTACTTTTGCTACTACTTATTACTCTATTCATAAATGTTTATATTTATTGTTTTTTTCTCATGTCGTAATCTCTGTTCAAACGGGCACAAGGATTTCCTTCGTGATTAATGAAGTTCTGTATTATCTTATACACACACAGGCACCACATTACATTAATGCATCAGTAATAGTAATGTAATAACAAAAAATTATAAAAAACAAAAAGGGGCTATTCCTGTTTCATTATTAATGACTTTACTTTGATATAGACACCTTTTACAGTGGACACTTTTAGTCATACCAAAAAACGTAATATAGGGTCATTATTATTATTCATAATAATACTAATACATGTACTAATACTAATACATGTACTAATACTATACGGATTTTCTTGTGAAGTCTCGTGAGGACACGTGACCGGATGTGTACGCGGTTGTTGTTGGGACGTTGACGCCGCTCCTGTTCGCTCTGTTCTGTGATCATGGCTGCAATGGACCACACCAGCCATGTTTTGCTAATTTAAAACCCAAAGGTTGGGAATAGTTTATTATTTAAACCGCTTGTGTCATCTTCACCCGCACATCCGTGTTTTAGACGAAAGGTTTTAGAGGCATCTAATCCGAAGGACTTGAAAAAGGTTGGATAGCTTTTACCTGAAAATATCAGCGAAACTTTTGATGGTGGCAGTTGTGGGAGGATGATGCTCTGCAACAAAAAAAATGTGTCTTGTGTGCGTGCAGCGTAAACAATGTAACTTCATCTGGCTGCTAGCTAACGTTAGCTTACGTGAACAAAAGGGGGAGCACGCCTCCCGTCTGTTAACGAGTGAGTTAGCCGTTAGTCGTTATCAACAGACCGGTTGGTCTTTATTTTCATCCGCTGATGGGCGTCATGGATCCTCACCTTCTACCTGGCTATTAGCTAACATCGCAGCTTAAAGGACCGTGCGTACTCACGTTGATGATGCTATCAGTTAGCTTAACTATAGCTAGCGTCTCTTAGCTAGGCTCTATTGTGATGATTTAGCTAAATAACCTTGGAGCTATTGGGGATATTTTTGTATCCGATGTTTCGCATTAAAGTAAACGGTATGTTCAAACCTATTGATGAGCCGAACTACGTGTGTAACGTGCACGGTGTCCGTTGTTAGCTCGGCGCTTTAAAGTGAATTGTTCCGTTTGAGAAACGCAGCTAGCGCGACTTGTGCTAACGCGGCGCCTGCTTTTTTGCAACGGCCTATGCTGAATTAGGAAATCGAGTATCCACAGAGGGCTACTTTTTGTATTACGTGTGTGTGTAACTGATAACTGCTTCAGGCCTCGGGAGTGACTGTATAATATGATCGGTAATCCCTCCGTTGTTAGTTTGGCCGAGGCCGCCGGTTCTTCGGATATACAGTGTGTGTGTGTGGCCGTACATTTATCATGGTAGATTTGAGCTTCTATTAGCGAGGCGCCTCGGCGGTAACGAAGAGCCTCTATATCGTAATATCCCGGTTGTCCATTACGGGCCTGGCATCTGCTTGTTGCTGGCTGCGACATTTTTGACGGTTGCTGTTGGAACGAAATGGTGCTGTCACAAGTTGCAACTGCCAAAAATCATCGAGGATAGACATTTCGTACATATTTACGTATCGTGTTCAGAGCTGCATGGGAATTAATGAAATCATTGTTGTTTTTTTTGTGATGCACATGCACCGTAGCCCCGCTAAGCATTGGCTTCCACTTCTATATGTTTTACTGAATGGACGGTTGGGTATTAGGAGTGTAAATCTGTGTATTTTTTTGTTTTCCAGATGGAGTCAAATAATCATTTCAACTATGACAGCCACTCCTCAGCAAACTCAGGACTGAAACTCTCCTCAGGGGATTCTCTTTATACTAATGGGTCCTCCATGAGTTTTCCTCAGCAGGGGAAGAGTGAGTAGTTTTGGCCTGCACTGTATCAGTATGCAGTCTGTTAAGGTCTGTTCGTGTGCGTTCATAGAGCCAGACTTCTCTTTCTAACTTGCGTAATGTTCTTCTGTCTAGCAGATCTGAACGGCGAAATTAATGTGAATGGCGTCACTACTGTACTCGGGTCCGGGGTGCCTGGTTCCCACCCACCAACAGCTCCCTACCCACACATGAGCAACCACCACCAGAGCAGCATGGGCTATGACTACTTGTGGGGAGGTCACCCGCAGTACGGTCCAGCCATGCCCAGCTCTCCTGGGCACGGGATGCACCAGAAGCAGCCTACACCCGGGATGGTGCAGCCTCAGTCACAGCACCACTTCCAGGGTCATGGACAGTACCAGCTGAATGGGGGTGTTGAAAGCTCCCACCAGCCCCCCGTGGCAGGCCCACCAAACATGCCTCTTACTGGGAGTCAGTACTGGAACAGGAGTAACCCTGGCCCACAGCAAATAAGTTATAACTCCCACAGTATGTACGGGACATACCCGAGTCAGGCACATCCTGGAATAACACCGTCACAACATCACCAGCAGCAGTCCTTACAGCCCACCCCGCATCAGCCGTCGCAGCAGCACCTCCACTCCCACCGTCACCCACAGCACCACCACCAGCAGCACCAGCAACCACAGCATTATGGCCTGATGCCTAATGGGATGCCCTACTACCAGCATCAATCCCTTCCGTCTCCCCAGCAACAGCCATCGCAGCAGTCTCAGCCCCAAAGCCAGGCTCCGATGATGCCCCCAGCTGCCCAGAATTTTACTCCTTCACGGGTCAGCCCACAGCACCACAGCTTAGGCAGAGGGGGCACTGGTAGTCCACTCCCTGTGGGAATGTCCTCCACACCAATGATGTCACCGTCAACAGTGCAGGATAGTGGATCGCCCAAGGGTCACAGCAGGGAGCAGAGCCCCCATGCTAGCAATGTGGGAATATCTACCGTCATGCAAGGTGACTATTTTCACTTTTACATCACAGATGTGTTTGTGGAACTTTGTGTTTAATTTGATCACGTCTGTCTTTTTTGTTGTTGTTTTTTTTTGTTTCTCTATTTTCCACAACAAGTTAGTGATTTACATTTGTGCCTGGAATTGGTTAGTTCTACATGTTGCTACTACTGGTATCTAGCCAACTTCTATTTCCTCATAAATGAAATAGTCTCCGCTACTTCACATTTCCTCCTTAGATGGCACCAGTTGAGTGATATTCATGCAGTCATATGGTCCTCTTCCTCTTTGTACATACTTCGCATGTCTCGTCATCCCGGCTGCGGATCATATTAAAACACGGCACTCCCTGGTTGCTTTTGCTTTCTATGGCATCTGTATAGAAGAGAATTGTTCATTATTGGTTAATCATTTCAGCCATTTTTGGGGGTTTTAGGTTTTTTTATTTATTTATATTATTGTTAACGTTGTTATTTTATGTATATATTTAGTCTTTTATAGTACTAAAATGAATATCGTCATAATGCTATGTAGCCCTGCTAGTTATTTCTTGCACATGAATGTCTAGTATCGGGCCAGGATTCATGCCGGTGCTCAGCGGTGGGTTAGTGCTAAGATTCAACCAGCAGGTGCCAGTGTTTGATCATGTAAAACAGTGACCATCTGACTCTTCAATACATTATACGCTCACTGTGAATTCATCATGTAAAAAAAAACACTTAACAGTCTTATTGATTATTTTGTTTATTTCTTTCTCAGAGCACACAAGAGAAGCTGTCGAGGAGGAAGATAGCAGCTATAACGGCATGGAAAGGGCACCTGTTGCCCATAGGCTACCCAAAAGTTCAGCTCACGTGGGACCTGATTACCATCCGCATTCGGAACAGCCGGCAGCTCAGCGACCAGAAATGGCCTCCCCTGTCAGAGAGACAGCCGTTAATACACCTACCCTGTCGGTGTCATCGCTGCTCTCTGCATCTACCAATGCCTCAACATCTCCTCGGGTCTCTGAGTCTCCCTCGGCTGCCCCTGGGCCTCCTCTGGTATCACCCCCTGATGTAGAATCTACTCCACCACAAATCTCAACGCCCCCCAATGTGTCCTCTACTCTATCTCCAGCTGCTCCTCCCAGACTTTCCTCATCGCCTCTAATGAAGCAAGGCCTCAGGCCTGCCACCACTACTGCTGCGACTGAGACACCCCCTGCTGGATCCAAGCATCTGTCAATTGGGTCCTCGTCCTCCTCCTCCCTGCCTGCATCACCTCAAAAGTTGTCTACACCTCATGCTTCAACTGATAATATGTCTAAACCTGCAGTTTCTTCAGTCTCTCCTCCGTCATCGGACTCTTTGACTCACCAAACCAAGTCTTCATTGCCTCCTACGGCTTCTAGACCTCCAACAAATGTCACAACTGCACCCATCTTATCTCTTCAGCAGATGGTTGAAGGGTCCAAGCCACCTCGGCTGACGTCTTGCTTTCCTGATGCGCCCGGAGCTCAGCATGAAAAGCTTGGACCCCCAAAATTAATGTCTGCTGCCTCATCAATGGGTGAAAAATCCTCATCTGCTGGTGTGGCTCCACCTCTAATGTCAGCATCAGGATCTTCATCTGTCACGTCTATCTCAAAAGCTCCTTTAGTTGGCAGTAAACCAGGTGACCGAGCGCCCACACCTCAGCGTCGGACATGCACTTCTCCAGCTGCTGACTCTGGTCTTTCCACGCCATCATCATCACCACCACCACCAGCAGCGGTGAACTTGCCCTCCCTAGCAGCCCATGAAAGTCTTACAGCCCGACCTCCGTCTACCCTACCTCTTCTAACCGCTCAAGCCTCCAGGACTGCACCCGTGTCCGGCCCTCCTGCTTTGGTGCCTCTGACTTCTGCAATGGGCACGTCTTCTGGAGTGGTCCAAAGTTCTCACTCTGAGCAGCGTCCTCCTAACACCACTCCTCCTCATGCGCTGAAGCAGTCGTCTCCGAAGTCAGAGCACCATGGTCACAGTGAGGATAGGAAAGCGTTGGCGAACAAACGAAATGGAAAACCAGAAGAACACTCACCTCGTCCTCATCGTCCACAAATCAAGCCATCGCAGAAGGTGGAAGCTACTGAGACTAAGAAATCTGAAATTCGATCACCCAAATTCCTCACTGATCTTCCTGGGAAACCCCTGCAGACCACGGTCGCTTCCAAGAATACACCAACAGCCTCTGAAAAGCACCACCTGCAAAGCAGCATCTGTGAGGCAGAGGACTCCATGGGGGAGCAGACTCCACTCAGAAAGTCTTCACATCTCCACAGCACAAGATTAGAAGATCTGACGGATGAAGAAGAAGAAGAAGAAGAAGAAAGTTTTAACTCTTCACACGCAGCTTCTCGCTTTGATGGCAATTCAACCTTTGACAGCCCCTCTAGAATTGATGTCAGCTCTGCCTTTGAAAAGACCTCTTTTCTAGACGGCGAGAGCTCACGCGTAGACGACTCCACTCCCTTTGACAGCAGCTTTCACCTGACGAAGGACACGTCTCAGTTTGACAGCACTTCCCATGCAGAAGAGGACCAATCTACTGGGTTTGACACCACTGGAGTTAGCAGCTATTCTGTGGAAGACTCCAGAGATGACACGTTGGACTCCACCAGGGAAACGTCTGAGGCAGAAGAGACCAAGGACAGCTGTCAAATCACAGGAGAATCCATGCTGGAGTCTCTCTCTCAGATAGAAGAGCCTTCTGATAACTCAAGTGAGTCCAACTCGCGCTCATTTGTGCCAGGTCAACCGGTTCTGTTTTTGTACGTCATTATCCCGTATTTCTGAATTCTGCCAACAGTTTAATGTTCTTGTTGTTTCATCTCAGGACCTGAAGCAGAGTGGGGTCCCCGAGGACACGACACATCAGACTCAGCTGGACGCGTTAGCATCAAGACCACTGCCAGTGAGACCATGTCTCCCCCGAGTTTTGAGATGAGAGATGAGAACTTCATCGCCTTCAGTACCCCAGCAGAGAGCCTTGCTGTGCACCCGCTCCAACCAGTAAGCGTTCCTGTTGTGTCGGCTGCTGGAGGACCTCAGAAAACGCCAGGGAAACCACGCAAACCTCGCGCTCCAAAGGCATTATGGATTAAAATCCCAGGTATAGAACATTCTGATTTCAGAAAAAAAAATTTAAATATTAGATTTGTTTTAAAACTTTTTTTGTTCCTCTTTTGTGTTCAGCTCCTGAGGAGGCCAAGCGGAAGCCTCGGGCTCGAACCCCTAAAGTGGAGAAGATAAAGACTGAAGAAGACGGCGGAGGCATTAAAGAGGCGGTAACCAAGGGCAGAAAGAGGAAGAAGTCTCTCAAGGTGGACGTTAAAGAAACATCAGGTGCATGTGGAGAGGCTGGGCCTCCCACGGGAGAGGTTGACACCGTCGCAGCCACAATTGAAGCTGTTCTGGCCACCGCTTCAGTGTACACCACAGCAGTCGTGAAACCCAAGAAGGCGAAAAGGGCCAAGAAACAAGACCAGGAAGGAAATGTGGCGAAAACACCGAAACAAGATGCCGAAACAGTTGCTAATGATGTTGAGGAAAATGATGACGACAGCTCCACTGCAGGTAATGAAGGCGGTTAGTTAGAGGGGGGGGGGTTCCACTGTAAATGGCATTTTGCTGAGACAAGATCTCACAGTTTTAACAGTCTAATGCTGAATGTGTTTGTGTGCATTTTCTTGAACAGGTGAATCCAACAGACAGAGGAGGGTTGCAACTGAGGAGCAGGTTCAGTTCCCGATGGGACATGGGTAATGTTCCCTTGTATTATTCTAGTTTCTATAATATTCAATAAATCCGAGTTAGCTGGATAGCTGCTAAATGACTAAACCCCAGTTTTCAGATGAGTCAGAAATCCTTCACTGTAACTAAATGCATTTGTTTTTGCATGTTTTCTGCATTGAAGTCTTGGCGTGCAGCCCCGGTTCAGCTGTCAGTTCATTCTAGTTAAAACAATATATAAATGCTAACAATAATGAACTTGTAAATGACTTCCTTCTGTAACACATCCTGTTCGAGGTCTCAAACACGTGTTTTATTTAGTTTTGAAAAGTTTACAAATGTGTGTGCAGTGTTGATGTATTATAACTCTGTTTGTAATAATAATGAACTCTGTCAACTGTAGTTGGAAGAGGGAGATTCGCGTGAAGAAAATGGAGTACCGCATGAAGGGCGAAACCTGGTACTACACACCTTGTGGAAGGAGGATGAAGCAGTTCCCGGAAATAATCAAGGTACGTTTTCCTGGCAGTTATTCAAATCGTCTTTCAAGGCAAATTGAAAACACGATGATGTGTTGACAATGTCAAAACAATGACCATTATTTTCTCTGTCTCTCTCTCTCTTGCTGTTCTCCTAATTGCTTCCTCCAGTACTTGAAGAAGCACACGGACGGTGTGGTCAGCAGAGAACACTTCAGCTTCAGCCCACGCATGCCTGTCGGAGATTTTTATGAAGAAAGGGAAACTCCGGAGGTCTGTTTATTTTTCTGAGTGCTGCTCTGTTTATTTTTCCTACGCTAGAAGAAAGTATAATCATTCGCAGAGCCAGAGGATTTGGATCAAAACCACTGCACAGCTTAAGCTCATGGTGACACAAACATGTCGAGAAGACGTTTTGGGGACTCATCATTCTCTTCTATATGTTACAGGGTAAGCAGTGGATCCTCCTGGCCAATGAGGAGGTTCCCTCTATGATCATGGCAATCACCGGCCGGCGAGGTCGACCTCCAAACCCTGATAAAGAGAAACCTCGCAGGGTCCGTGTCCTGAAGGGAGGGCAGGTCCGCCGCCCTGGTAGACCTCCCAAACCCCAGATGATTGACCTCCTTAGCAAAGTTGACGCCAAGCTTTTGAAGCGACTTGAGGCCAAGGGTGAGTGTATTTAGACTGGAGGAGGCACGAGTGTACAGGGATGTGTTTATAGCTCGTATTAAAGACGTGGCAAACGGAAGACTTGCACACAACCTCGGGAACGTTGCACTGGAGCTAATTGTTTTTATTTCCTTTTTACAGAAGCTCCCACGGAGGAGGAAAAGGAGAAACTTGCGAAAATCAAAAAGAAAATGAAGAGAAAGGTATCTAGTTCAGTTCATGTAGTTTGTGTTTTTTAGCTGTGTTGCTGTTGGCATCTCGTCCTGATTTGTTTGTTTATTATTTAGGCAAGAATGAAGAGAAGGGAGGATGCGAAGGTTAAGAAGATGAAAGCGGAGAAAAAGAAAGCCAAGGTACAGATATAATCGACACAAAATCGTTCGTCAGCACCTTCCTCGGCACCACCCCTTCCTCACCTCCACCTGTTCTTTCTTTCCTCTGTGCGCTCAGCTTGAGCAAGACGCCAAGGACCTGGATCTGAAGGCTGAACCGAGCGACCCGACTGCCCCCCAGGCCCCGCAGCCGCCACCGGGGTCTGCTGCAGAGCCCAAGAAGCCCGGCCGCAGGAGGTCGGTCAAGGCCGAGGCTCCTCCGCCGGTACAGCAGACCGACGAGGAGAGGATAGCCCAGGGTAAGAGGGTGCTGGGTGCTCGCAGTAAAGCCAAGGCTCTGGCTAAAGCCCAGGCAGAGGCAGAGGCGGCAGCTCAGGCGGCTCTAACGGCGAAGAGGGCGGCAGAGAGGAGAGCGCAGACCCAGAGACGCATGGAGGAGCGGAAGAGGCAGCAGTTGATCGCAGAGGAACTGAAGAAGCCCATAGAGGACATGTGTCTCACTGACCACAAAGTGAGTTGTGTTATTGAAACCGTTTCTTTAAGTCTACATTAGCTCTGATTAGAGGGTTTTAATCATGACCTTTTTTTTTTTTTAAAACATTGTCTCCATCAGCCTCTGCCAGAGCTGTCCCGTATCCCCGGTGTGGTTCTTTCTGGCAAAGCTTTTGCACACTGTCTGGCTGTGGTCGAGTTCCTACACGGCTATGGAAAGATGATTGGTCTCAATATACCCAAGGACGTCCCCAGCCTCGCCACGCTGCAGGAGGGTCTCTTAGGCCTGGGCGACGGCCAAGGAGCGGTCCAGGACCTTCTGATGAAGCTGGTGGAGGCTGCACTCCATGATCCAGGCCTGCCCTCATTTTATCAGGTGTGTGTGATACAGTTTTTTTCCATTAAAGCAAGTCCTGATAAAGAGTGGCAAACATTCTAATCTACGTTTTTCTCCTCATCCCACAACCTTCAGTCCGTAAAGATCCTCGGGGAAAAGCTGGTTGAGTCAGAGCTGACTCGCAGCACAGTCTCAGAAGTGCTTCGCGTCTTTTTGGAATCTCACGGTTACGAGACGGACGTGTGCAACACACTGAGGACCAAAACATTTCATGCTCTGCCTCCGGACACCAAGGCCGCCATCCTGGGTTTCCTGGTGGACGAGCTCAACAGCAGCAACGTTGTGACGAGGTCAGGACAGGAGATCAGTTATTCATCCTTTAGGTTACTCTTGAGCCTAAAGGTTTGTTACTACTGCTCCTCTTTCACTTCATTAATGTCTGCATTTTATATTTCAGTGACATTGACAACACATTAGAAAACATGGCAACTTACAGGAAGAACAAGTGGATCATTGAGGGGAAGTTGCGCAAGTAAGATCATGTTTTTCTCTCTTCAAATTCAGATCTTTTTTTTTTTTTGTAATAAAAACACACAGAGCCGGAGGACGTGTTGATCCTGATTTGTTTTCTCCCGTGCAGACTGAAGGCGGCACTAGCGCGCCGTACAGGACGCTCGGAGGAAGAGCTGTGTTTTGAGGAGAGGAGGCGCAGTGCCAGAGTGGCAGATGAGGAGAACCTCAGTCTGGAGGAGGGCGGCCTGGTCTCTGAGAGAGGCAACCGCCGGGCACGCAAAGAAGAGCCCAAACTCAGTGATGTAAATATCTGTTGTTGTGATTTTATACATTTGTTTCCTCTATTAGAGACTATTATTTTATACTATCCTTTTGATCTTTTCTGTTACAGAGCGAGAGCCCTACTAATGCCAGCATTCCAGAGCTTGAAAGGCAGATCGATAAGCTAGCCAAGGTAAGTCAAGGTTACACAGACTCGGCTATTTATACATTTATGCTGCTTTGTATTCAAGATTCCTCTGCTTTTGGATCTCCACAGCGCCAAGCGTTTTTCCGTAAAAAGCTGCTGCAGTCATCTCATTCCATGCGGGCCGTACTGCTGGGCCAGGACCGTTACCAGCGCAGATACTTGGCCCTTCCTCACCTCGGAGGAGTTCTGGTCGAAGGGCCGGAGGAGCTTTTGAGTGAGTCTGAGAATGAATTTGAAAGAAATGTGATTTAAAACTCCTTGGCTTATCCACCTTCATCTGAACATTTCTATCACGCAGCTTCTGGAGAAGTCCTTGTAGCCGAGGTTCCCGTCACCTTCCTCAAAAAGGAGCCCAAAGTGGAGGAGACCCCCATGCCTACCAGCCCCCCTCCTACTCTGCCTTCCTCTCCTTCCTCTGCTACCTCTGCACAGCCCCACCCCTTTTCTCCAGAGGAGGACAACCTCCCCGGCACCGCATCCCTCATGAGCAGGCCGAGAGGACGGGGACGCCCCCGAAAAATCAAACCAGAAGTGGAGCTTCACCTCCGCACGGCCAAGATCCGCCGCCGGCGTCGGAGTAGCGCCCGGTCGGGGGGTGAAGAAGGGCCCGGCTCGCCGAACAGTGGCACGCAAAACCTCACGCAGGCTGCTTTCCAGAGCTGGCTCAGCCAATCGCAGGATGCAGTGACCAATGGCACGTGCTCGGCAGCAGGGGACGCTCCAGAGGGTAATCGACCAGAGGAGAGCGTGAAGGAGATGGCAGAGAAACAGGGACAGTGGTTCAACCTGCTCCCAAAACAGCCGTGCGACGATAACTCTCTGACCGAGTGTCAGACTCCCAACTCGCCCCCTAAACTCCTCCCCCAGATCACGAGTGCTCTGCCCGCTCTCGCTGCTCCACTCATGCAGGTTTGCTAACAGTCGGAACTATAAATACATTTAGTTTATGCTTTAATAATGCACGTATAAATAAATGATCTCTTCCCACCCCTTCAGCCGGACCCGCTCTTGCCTAGCCTGACCCCCGCTGAGGTCTTGACCGCAGCAACGCTACAGGACGTTCCCTCTACACTACCTGCTTCTGCTGCTGCTGCCACGCCGGCTCCGACTACCCCCGCCAAGCCGGGGCGCAGGCGGAGGAGAGGTAGCCGAGGCAGTAGTCCGGCTCGCAGAGGGCCAAGAGGAGCTGCGGCCAAGCGCCGTGGCCGCCCTCCCAACTCCGTGTTCCAGGAGCTCGAGCAGCTGTACTTCACTCAACTGGTGGTCAAACCGACACCAGCGTGTAAGTTGTGTCTGGATTAAAAGTCTGAGAGATTGTTTTAACTGGTACTACTTTAGCGACTCCCAAACGATGAGACATTTCAGAGCTGATCCAAAGATGTAGGAACAGGAACCATATAAGTCATGCTTATTTATTGTGTCTTTCTTATTTGTAATGCCTGTGTTTTTTGTTTTTTTCCAGCTATGGTGCGTGGCTGGTGGTGGATCAAGGATCCAGAGGAGCTGTATAGCATCTTACAGGGCCTCCATCCAAGGGGCATCAGGGAGAAGGTGCTCCATAAGCATTTGACCAAACACATGGAGAGTTTAGCTGAGATATGCACCAAACCTGTCAACGGTGAGTGTTGGTCATAAATGGATCCTCTCAGTTGTTTAGTGGAGTTTGTCATTTTTGCATTTTAACTCTGATCAATTAGTATTTGACATCATCCTTCTGTATCTTTCCCCCTGTCCCCCTGTTACAACTGTTCTTGCCGGTCTAGACCCTATATTTGAGTCGAAGTTAGAGGAGAAGGATGTGCTGTTCGAGGCTCTGCAGAAGCCCTGGCAAGTGCAGGAGAAAGCAATGGAGACTGACATCTGCGCCCTGCAGTGGGTGGAGGACCTGGAGCAGCGGATCATTGCAGCCGACCTCCATCTCAAGGTAAGAAACTACCTCTCTTTGTTTTCTATCCTGCATCGTCTGATTAATCAACAGTTACAACTGCGGTTGAGTTAACAAAGTCAAATTAAGAGGGAAGAGAAGCATCAGGTTCTTCCTGTTTTCCGTCCGTCCATTCTCCTGAACTCGATATCTCAGGAACACCTGAAGTGATTTTCTTCAAATTTGACACAAACGTCCACTTGGACTCGAGGATTAACTGGTTATGATTTAGTGGTCAACGGTCTCTGTGACCTCATATTGAGAATTCATATTCTCACTTCACACAAAGATCTAATAGGATGTAAGGAATACAATCACAAGGCGGTAATTGTAGTTTACAATAACAAGATTGAGGATGAGTGATTTTTTAATGTGATTCTAAGAGATGAGAGCAGAACGGATACTATTGGGAAAAGTTAATGAAACGAGTAGGACACGCGTACACGAATCACAACGTCAGTCATTCCACATTTCTCACCTCTTATTTACTGTGGCCTCTCTGCTTTCAGGAAATTACTTGAATATAATTTGCAACAATTACTGACATATTTGGCTTATGCTGTGGCTATATGCTGAGAGGTGTGTGTGTGTGTCCCATTCACAACACAATGAAAACATCTGTGTTGTAGTAAAAACACACATCCGCTTTTTGTGTTTCTACAAGGCGGCACCTCAGAGTGCAGTGAATGATGCTGAATCCAACACGGAGACACCAATGGCAGAATTTCAGGTAACTATTTAAACACGATTCCTCCAGTTCTTTAGTTACTTTTTCTCCCTCACTGATACGTAAACGGTCCCTGCCTCCTTTTTTTTTTTAAGCCCTACACAATCCCAGATCCAGACTCCACACGTGACGACCTCCAATACTATGAACATGACGCCGACCCGCGTGATGACTGGATTGTGCGCACTAAGAAGGAGTGGTCCAACCTGCCACGTATGGCCACGCACCCGGTGGACTTGGCGGTGCTGCGGTTGGCCAACCTCGAGCGAAACATCGAGAGACGCTACCTGAAGGAGCCGCTCTGGAACCCGGCCGAAGTGATGCGCCTCGCTCCTCTCACACCGACCCCGGGAGAAGAGCATCCCATGGATGTCTTCAGGTGAGATGGACGTTCTGTCTTTGGAAGAAATTTTGTTCTGTTTTTATATATTTTTTTTAACTTATTTTCCTTTTTTTATTTTCTTCCGTTCCAGTCTGGAAAGCGAGATCACGTCGCGACTACGAACATGGCGACAAGCTCTGGACCGCTGCCGCAGCGCCCCCCAGGTCTGTCTGTGTTTACTGCAGCTGGAGAAGGCCATTGCTTGGGAGAGATCTGTGACTAAAGTGGTAAGTAACGTCACCTCTCAAGATTGTTGTTGGACCTTTTTTGTTTTACAAACACACTGCACAAACTAACGCAGAAATAACACCAAATTCCCATTAGCTGTCATCTTGACAATAAGGACTTCTTCTCTGCTTTTTATCCAGAATTGCCAGGTTTGCAGGAAGGGAGACAACGATGATTGCCTCTTGCTGTGTGACGGCTGTGATCGTGGCTGCCACATGTACTGCCTGAGGCCCAAAATCACCCAGGTGCCAGAGGGAGACTGGTTTTGTCCGACCTGCGTCGCCCAGGTCAGAACCCGTCCTGTGATTCCTGACTAAGAAAAATAATAATTAACAAAACTTGCAGGAGAAATTAGGGCCGTTTTGAATTGAGCATTTTGTGGCGATCGTTCCCTCCAAATAATTAGTTCTCTGCTCTATCAGAACCAGAAACTGTGTCATTGCCAAGTAGGTTTTAACATGCAAGGAATTTGTATTTTGGTGGTCAAAGAAAGTACTACAAAAGTCAAGAAATACAAGAGTATATGGAAATAAATAAGTGAAACAAATCGGTTTTTAAATTTAAAAAGAGCTGTTCAGTTCCCCGTCAGCTCAACCTGCTTCCTTACTCGCTCCGTCTCTCAGGACGCCTGTGATACGCCGCGCTCGTCCAAAAAGAGGACCAGGGTGAAGAAGAGACGATATGAAGACGACAGCTCCGAAGAGGAGACGTCGACGCGGCGAAGTAGTGGCGGCATGGCTACGCGGTACAAGGAGACCGTGACGCCTCCCTCGTCTTCCCGTCACTCTGGAGAAGGAAGTGCCGCTAAACGTCGCCGCATGACGACCCGCAACCAGCCTGACCTCACCTTCTGCGAGTGAGTCCTGCCTCTATCCCCCGCTGAGCAGATGTTACACGACAGGATTTATAGATGGTTTTGACAGTTGGTGGATTTGTGTTTAATCATTGTATTTCCTGCCAGGATCATTCTAATGGAGATGGAGGCTCACACAGCCGCCTGGCCGTTCCTTGAACCCGTCAACCCCCGACTGGTGCCAGGCTACCGCCGCATCGTCAAAATCCCCATGGACTTCCTCACCATGAGAGAGAAACTGCTACAGGGAGGGTAAGAGCCCATTGTGCCTCTCGGTTCATTACTACATTCATTTATTAGCTCTCATTCACAATAGTTCACTTATTAGGGGCATTAAGGAGCATTCCTCTCAACTTACCCAATAAAATATGAAAAATAATTTCAGTGGGTAATAAAAGAAAGTCCATTAAAATAATATTAACTGTAGAATAAATAGGGAACACCATATACAGTCTCTAATAACCTCAGTCCAAAAGTCAAAATAGATTTAAAAATGATAGATGTAACCATTTCCAAATTTTAAAACAATGTTATACAACAAAATATTCTGCTTCAATCCATATTTATTAGCGTTTCGCCTTTAAAAAAAACTAAGTTTTTTTTTCTCCTGCCAAAAATTTGAATATACCGAATATAGCGCAAATTCATAACAGGCGTTGCATAATTTAATATTATTCTGTTATTTTGGCCACATGAGGACCACTATTGTGGCAAACCAATATGGATTTGAACGCTGACCTCGTCAAGCCGACCTACCCGCCTGTCCACCGGACTCTTTTACAAGCTGCTAGATTGACAGCTGGGATTACGAACAATATCCATGTTTGTTGTTATCGTTCATAATGATAATATTGGGCGAGTGGCTTTGGAGGGAGGCCTGCAGTGACGGGAAGTGTTGGCGACTTTCTCGCTAGATTTAGTGACTTTTGGAGCTAGTGTTGGAGCTACTCTCGATGGAAGAGAGTTGGCAACACTGAGCTGGTTCTTCAGTTGGATCATTTAAAACAAAACGAGCATAATCTCAAGATTACCACGGTGTGTTCGCTTATGGGTTTGTGGATTACTTGGGTCCTAGGATTGGCTAATTGTTCTGTACTTTTCTTAAATAAATACACATTCCCCACATGTGAGAATATTATTCCGTCTTGTCACATCCTATATGACATTCTTTCATATGCAGCAACCTTTCCTAACTCTACCATCCAGTTTCTGAAACGGAAGCTCTCCAGGAATATTTCTGTCCCTCTGTGATACTTTTTTTTTTTTTTAACATCTGTCCTTTCCGTGTCTCAGGTACTGCAACTGTGAGGAGTTTGCAGCAGACGCTCACCTCGTCTTCAACAACTGTGAGCTGTTCAACGAGGACACGTCGGAGGTGGGAACGGCCGGCCACGCCATGAGGCGTTTCTTTGAGAGCCGCTGGGCGGAGTTCTACTCGAATAAGGACAAATAGAAGCTTGTGACGTTCTTTCCCCCCCCCCCCCCCCCCCTGATGGTGGGGCTGTATACTGTTGGTGCTGTCACCGTCCCAGGCACACTCTCTCCATTACTGCTAAGACTGTCTGGATGTTCTTCCAGCTTCGTGTATTCTCATGTATAGGTATATATGTATAGATTTTGGCTATTTGTCTGTTATTGTTTCCTCTACCGGGCGAATCTTTTCCAGGCCCATCAGCTGAACTGGCTTCAACTTGTGCCCATTCCTCGTCACAGAGAGTGAGAACACGTCTCTCTCTTCACTTTTCATTCCTCCCGTCGTGTCTCCTCATCTTCACCTCATCTCCAGTTTGCA
This sequence comes from Leptoclinus maculatus, assembly GCA_032191485.1. Taxonomy (NCBI): domain Eukaryota; kingdom Metazoa; phylum Chordata; class Actinopteri; order Perciformes; family Stichaeidae; genus Leptoclinus; species Leptoclinus maculatus. The sequence continues at coordinate 14,464,980 of JAVDOI010000012.1, forward strand.
TTCTCCCTTTCACGTCCCTTCACAAGCCCCCGTGTCCTAGCTCGGCCTTCGGTCAAGCCCTGCTTGTGAGGTGATGACACGGTCTCAGGCCCCCCCAACCCCCCCAACCGGGTATTTTGGTTCTCAGACTCGTACTGGAGGTCGGAGACTGATCACACTATTGCAGCCTAACTGCTGCACACTGGACCTGCTCAGCGACAAAATGGATCAAAAACGCTTCACTGGGCTCGGGCCATTTCTTACCTGTTCAATGGAAACGTAATGTAATGTGGTCTTATGCCTAGAAGTAATTTTTTTGCTCAATATATTTTTATTATATATTCTATACATAAATATATATGAAGATTACAATAGCTGGGATTATTTAATAGCAATAGCTTGTAGTGGATGTGTACAGATGACCTTATAGAGATGTCCAGACGATTTCTGAAAAGGCCAGTTAAACTAAAAAGAATCTGTTCTTGGACCGTCACGAGTAGATGTTGTATAACCTCCACTTAAAGTCTTGCACGCCACACATACACACATAAACATGCACACGATTTGACTCACACACACACACACACACCTTCTGCTGCTGTGTGAAAGACACTGGAGGATTTATTTGGTGTTGGTCAGTCGGTCTAGGCTTAGACTTTTATATTTCTCTGTCCCTCTTGTTAAAAGTAAATTATCAGCTAGTTACACCCGATCTGCGTCACGGACTGTATACGACTGAGTGGATTCCGCGGCTCAGACTGAAATGTTGCTCCATTATAGCAGGCGGGAACATCTAAAAGGTGGTGAAGTGCAAGGCTCAGATCCTCCCATTTTAAAGACTAGAATTACAAAGGAGCTCTGATATTGAGGTACTGGGCACATTCCTGCCGGGTTTTCTGTCTTACATTCCCTTTTATTGTTTTGTTTTGTTTTCGTTGCTTTTCAAGGGCCGATCCCCGGTGTTGCGTGGCCTGGTTGGTTTGCTATGAAGGCGACGCGACGACTCCACAGTCTGGGTTTTATTTAAACGTGTTTCTTACACTGAACTCCAATCCGTTGATAGGAAAATAGACTTTGATGTTCCTGTTACACTTAAAGGGACAGACGTTTTTTCAAAAAAGAAAAAAAAAAATAGATATGAAAACCAAACGTGGTGTTACGTGAATTTTTAATAATGTACAGTTTTGGTGACTTTAAATTTGTTCCTTTATATTTTTAGGACCAAATCATCATTTTTAAGAGGAGGTATTGCAAGACTGTTGTATTAAGGTGATGTAACACGTGTGCATCTGTAGAATGTACTGTGAGTTGAATAAAAACCACATCTAGTAGAGTCTTTTCTCTCTCTTTGGCCTTGTATCTGGATCTCTTCTGTGTGTTCTCCATGTTTCTTGGGGGTTTCCCCCTCATGTGTTCCTGTTTCCTCCCATCATATCTTATCTGTGTGTGTTTGCAATAGACTGGGGACCTGTTCGGGCCCAGTGCATGCTGGGATAGGCTTCAGCTCTTCTTAACTGAACAGTATTAGAGGGATGGATATACTGCACATGGCTAATAAACTATCAGGAGCAGCTCTAGTGCCAATGGGCCTCATTCACAAACCGTGAGTACTCACGAATCTGTGCTTAAACCGAGCACACAAATGTCCTACTCTGCAAACGCATTTAGAAATGCCTCAGACCAATGCGTACACATAGATGATGAAGGCCCGGCCGGCTGTCTTAGTGTAAACACACGTTTAACTCAATGCACCTCATATTACAGCTGCATTCACTAAACAAGTCTTTATTAGACTACAATATTTAAAGCCCTAATACATCGGCCAAATGTATTGTGTACGATGACGCCCTTTCATCCTCATCAATTATTGTCATAATTAAAATATATATTTCAACGCTTCTTTAGGCCTCGTCACAGCAGCCATTTTGATACGTCACTGCAGGGTGAACACCGGTGTAATTAATAACGTTGACTATTGCCCCGTTTGATTTGTATTGTGCATTCTGGCTCACTGGAATGGCTGTGACACACTAAATAGAAAGGGACCATGATTTATTTTGATCCATTACACCCGTGTTTATCCTGCTATGACATGTCGAAATGGCTGCATAATGTATGACTCCATCAACCTAGAAAAAGGAGGAAATAAAGTAGCAGTTTTTGACCGCAGTGAATATGTTTTTGAGAGGCTAAAGGCCTTGTACCCATGTTCCTTTAACAGCAAATTAACTATTGCACTCTGACCATATGTTAGAGATAGAGCTGAAACGATTAGTCGATAGATCGAGTCCTTGTTTTTACGCATTAAAGTGTCTTTTTGTATCTATAAATGCTGCTGTAGTGAAAAAATGTCCCCTTGCAGGATTAATAAAGTAATTATCTAAAAATTGATAAGTCAATAAAAAAGCAGCCTTAGATCAATTAGATCAAGGGGAAAAACGGTACTATTTACTCATATGAAACACTAGTATTTATGAATACTAAAGGGTGACGCTGTTAAAACACCGCTGGAACTGTTGGCAGATGAACATTTTCCAAATAGTCACACACACCCTTTTTACGTACACTACTGAAACTCACTGTATATCCCGAGGCAAGCCCACCGCAATATGTCACATTTGTCACATAAAAAAAAAAAAAAAAAGAGGCCTTAAATAATGCTGAAGTGTTTGGGCGGGGCTCTGCAGCTCCATGGAGAGTTCTGTCCGAGGCATATGCTGCTGGGAACGTCTTGCCATCACTCCCAGCTGCTCTACAGTGGTATAGAGACTCAAGTGCAACACATCCACACACACACACTTATATTCTAACGGGTAAATCCACAACAAAACAACAACAAAAGAATAGTTATATAGCTTAGATATATAAAATGTGTTCTTTGTGTGTCTTTTGGTGCATCTCTCCCTCTTTCTTTGCCCTCTATCGCTCCCTCAAATCCCTGAGCTGGCACTTTACGCGAGTGTGTGTATATTTGTGTGTGTAATTGTGTCAGTGTCAGCACTCTGGGCGGTGAGGGCTGAAAACTCCCCACGCCAGCGGGTTCCAGTGTGGCCCCCCCCCCCTCCACCCCCCCTGCTCGCCCCGACTCCACACAGTTGGGCTTAGCCCCACAAAAGGGGGGATCACAGTTTAACAGTTGCCCTGGAGAGGAGGGGGTAATCCACGGCATAATGGGGCAGCACCCTCAACACCCCCCCCCCCCCCTCCACCAACCAACCAACCAACCAGTTCATTCTGGACTCTGGCCCCCTGATGCCTGGAGGGTCAGGAGAGTCAGTTCGGACTTCTCCACATTGTAGTAAATGGAAAAACAATAATTTAGTGACACAAAATTCAGGTTGTGTGAAGCGGCCGCGACCACATTGCAGAGGTGAATGTTCTGTTATTAGCCAAACTGTGGAACTCGCGGTGCGTGTTTGTTTGATATCAAAGAGTGAAAATAAAAAGCCTGTACAGATGCTGCATCACAATAGGCTCTATGGCAACAGCATCATGAAAGACTTTGCGCCCCCCCCCCCCCCCCCCTGCTCACTAATGGCCCCTTTCTCCTATAATTGATATGAAAATCAGGCCGAGCAAAGGGTGCCAGGTGCTCCAACGCACGAGACAACAGGCTACGCTACCAACACCTTTAGGTTACGTAGACGTCATAGCCTGCTCCTGTAGCTTACGTTGTGTTTTTAAAGGATAAGGCTGTTTATATTCTTCTTACTTTCAAGGAATTCCACGAAAAGAAGGAAATATTTAAGTCACAGTCTACAGCTCTGTGAGGCTGCACTTAGCTGAATGCTAACATGCTCACACAGTGACAATGCTAACATGCTGATGTCCAGCATGAATAATGTTTACCATCTTATTTGAAGAATGCTAATATTTGCTTGCTAATTAGCACTTAACACTAAGTGCAGCCGAAGCTGATGTGAATGTTATTATTTTTGCATGTAGTTTTCATAAAGGTGGGAGCTTTTTTGTTTTTTTTAGCAAACACGACTCAAAAAACAGTAAATTGTTCATATGTAATATAATATATTTACAGCTGTGAGTATTTACTCAAAATAAACTACATTGCCCATGTTCATGGTAATGAAGGAGCGTGTCAGCAAGTGCAGCAGTTGATGTGTTTTTAATAGTTTTTTGGACAACAATGGAGCTCTATGGCACAGAGAAATAAGATCAGACAGTAGGATCAATTCATTGTTGGTTTTGGTCTTTTCATGACGTTAAGGCCTGTCGTACTTTGTGGTATGTAGAGGCAAATATACTTAGACCGAATAATGTAAAAGCTTGGTTGGATTGGTTGGATATGTTACATTATTATAAATTGTAAATACATTTATGGAAGCTTGCTGGAATTTGAAATTGGCCTCTTTCAAGCTTTGGATTTATTTTTTGTCTGTTGTGTATAAACACAAACTGACAAACAACATATGAACATGAATGCTACTTGAAATGACCCACTTTTGCGGCAATGCCTATAATTGTGATTTCAGTCCGTTTCCGTGATGGTGCCATCATTTTATGTCCTCACTGCACCCTCTGAAGTGGCCACAATCACTTCAGCTGGAAGATAAGTGAAAGGCCGACTCGTAGTTCCCTGAAGACGCATTAAATTGCTCAAGGTCGGTAGCATGTGTTGGAGGAAAGCTGGGAGGGTTAGGGTGTTACACGTGCAACCTTGGAGAGACATTGTTTCGAGAGCTTGCACTGGCAAGTGTTTGTGCACAGGAAGACTCAGGGCCTGAGGTGTGTGGGGGGGTGAGGAGAGGGTGAGGAGAGAGACTGAGAGGAGGGGAGGCTGCTCCCATCAAAGGATCTCTCAGACTCTACAAGTTAATGAGGGACGTCACAGAAACCCTGAAGCTCTCAGAGCCTGAGAGCTGAACACAGACAGACGGACGGACGGAGACACAGACGGATATACAGAGAAAAAAAAAAGCATTCTGAGGTGAAAATGACGTGGCGGGAGGTAAGAATCTTATATTATTTGCTCCGTGTTTAAATCCCAAAAAGAAGCTGAATTAACAAAACAGCATGTATTTGTGGCGGTTTGAGCTGTTCCTGCAGAAGCCAAACTTTTTATACACCAGATAGTTATATATATATATATATATAATGTTTATTAAGAGATTGTGTAACGGTGTTGAAGTACAGGTTACTGACACAGGGTTGACATGTTTTGTGTTAGATTTATGTATAGTAATTAATAGTAGTTCATGTTTTTAATACCACTTGTGTCATGGTTTCTCACAGCTTCTGATAGCAGCAGAAGGGCTCTCTTAAGCAGTCGATTGATGAATGATTGAAAAGACGTCCACCTTTCTTTATGTCCCCTTTCTTTCGTGGAGCTTCGTAGTCGGCAGTTCTGGCGCGCCATTCTTGCCGAGCTGCTCGGCACCCTGGTCTTAGTGAGCGCCATACTGGGTGCCTCTACGCCAGGCCCTGGAGAGGCCCCCCCGGGACCCCTGTACCCGGCAGTGGCAGTAGGTGTGTCGATCGTTGCGCTGGGACACTGTTTTGGAGAAATAAGCGGTGCACAGGTGAATGTCTCACAGTCACAAATTTAATAAAATTGTATATTTCTTTCCCTGATGGATTTTTCTTTGCTGGCGGTGACATAGCAATTGCACAATATGCTTTACTTAGAGTATAAATACCAACACCAGAGCAGTTCAGAAGTATTATTAGCTTAATGTGAGGCCTTTAAGTATCCAAAATAAAAGTAATCATTATTGCCTCTGTGAGATATTATCATATACGTATAGCATTATTAGATTGTTAATATTGTATTATTTGACTGTTAGCTTAAACTGTTTTATATCTTAACAAAGTTCAAATTCAAACAAAGTTCTGCAGCATGAATCTGCATTATATTTCTGGTCTTTTCTCTAATCGTTGCCTTTAAAAATATACATATTATGGATACGTTTACCTCTTTAGGTCTCAAACAGTTATATGATGAAGTTCAGAGGGGAAATCACTGTTTGGTGGAACAACCTAAAATCAGACACTACTTTTTTGTCAGTGGTGGAAAAAAAGGTTGCATCTGTGACAATACACTGTATTTTATGATTCTATCTTCTTCCTGAATGTAAAATCTTAAAAGTTAACTACAGCTGTCAGATAAAGATAATGAAGAAAGAAGTACAATAGTTCCCTTTGTAGTTAAGTAGAATTATAAATGATCATAAAATAGAATAGTAAATAAACATATTGGTGTGATATCCGATGCTTCCCACCACTGGCAGTTGTTGAGTTTTTATTATTATTATTTGTCATTCCATATTTGTAACATTGTTTATACGTAAGTGTGTGTTTGTGCACTCTGATCAGGTGAACCCTGCGTTGACTCTGGCTCTGTTGGCCACACGGAAGCTGGAGGTTCTCAGGGCCGTCGTTTATGTCGCTGCACAGTGTTTGGGGGCCTTCTTAGCAGCCGGGGCCCTTTACCTGGCCCTGCCGGTCGAAACCACTGCAGACCACTTCGTCAACAGGGTCAGTCCTCAGAGTTTCAGACGGGTTACCTTATAAAGCTTGACAGACTCTACATGTTTTGAGAATACTCCCGTTTTACCTCACTCAGGTTCCTGTAGAGGTGAATGCAGCCCAGGCTCTGGGCATCGAGGTTTTGTGCACCTACCAGATGGTCTTCACTGTGTTCTCAGTGGAGGATCAGCGACGGAGGGAAAGCCCAGAACCAGGAACCCTGGCCATTGGATTAGCACACACTGCTGGAGTGCTAATAGGGGTAAGAAGAGGAGCTTACATGCTGAATTATTAGTTTACTCAACTCATAATTTGTACAAGTTCTGAAATGGTTCCACAACTAAAAACACAAGTTTACAGAAATGTCTCACTAAGCTCAACATTTTAAGTTATCTGGACTGTTTTTATTGAACCAAAAGACAAAAGGAACTGAAATGTTTAAGTTAAATGCTGATCATATATATTTCTAAATCTTAACAATGTGACATCCTTATGTCAAAGAATATCAATTCCATAGTTTCACAGTGATTACTAAATGGTTAACACTACTGTCCCACAGAAAGGTTATCTTTGTAAAACGTCATGCTCATTTTCTGTGGAATTAACGTTTACTTTAACTTTTCATGTTTTTTATCTCACAATCCAAAGACATACAGAAAACTTGTACCCATAAGTGTGTGAGTATGGCAGCGTTGTTCAGGGTATTTCCACTGGTGTCCTACGAGAGGGTGATACAATAAGACATGGCAGTACATCAAAATAATAGGAATCAGAGCTAAATATTGAAACGTTTGAAGAAGATTGGTGTACTACCACTAACTCGAGAGTATGGAGAGATTTCAGCAAGAATGATCTAACCTGGTTCTTCAAAAGCTGAAACCATGTTGGAGGCTCTGGAGGTTTCTGGAGTTGCACTAAACTTAAGCCTTTCAGGGACAATGCAAATGTAACCATAAGACACATCATGGTATATTTACCATAAGAACTGTTCTGTGATGAAACCAGGTAACACTGAGGAAGCCATACAATGTAGAGAAAGATACCCTGCACAAATATTAGATTAAAGACAGAAAAAAAGCAATGACAAGAAAATATTTCTTTGTGGAAATTGTTTTTTTTAAATTTGTATGTGTGTTGTTTTTCTGTCAGGCACGATTCTCCGGTGCGAGTATGAACCCTGCACGTTCTCTAGGTCCAGCCATCGTCACTGGATTCTGGGAAAACCACTGGGTGAGAGATCAGTCTCTATAAAAACACTAAAACAATATGGCATACTGTACAATGACTTGTATGGCATTTTAGTGAGACACTATGTGTATTACTTTTACATCTTTATGACAAACTATACTATTTTTTATGGCTTTCTTGTTACATGCCATATCTTATGACATTATTTCTTTACCTTTTATTGACTTCTTTATTGCATACTATACGATAACATTTCATGATTTGAAATGGTTTACTATACTATGACATTTTGTACATTTCTATGGCATGCTATGTAATTTGACATACTATGACATACTATATCCTATGACTCTTTTATGACATTCTTTACGGCCTCCTATACTATGCCTTTTTTATTTTTTATTCTGGCATTTTTTGACATGCTATATACTATTAATTGTATTATTGCACACTATAGTATGTTCTAATTTTCACCTTTAAATGACTTCCTTATGGCATACTATTCTATGACTTTTATATTTTTTTTATGACATACTATACTACAAATGTACTATGACATAGATTTTTTTGTGGCATACTATACAATGACTATTTTTACAACATTTTTATTGCACACTATATATCATATTATTAGATATTACACGTGTTTTTGACATTTTTAACGCATACTATAGTAGGGTATTTTTATGGCTGTTTTTATGCTTTTTTGTGACAAACTATATCTTATGATTCTTCTATAGCATTTTTTATGGCATGCTATACTTTCCTTTTTTATGACATCTTATGGCTTTTTTTGTGACATACTATGAGCGATACATTTTTTTTGCTTTCTTTTTTGCACACTATACTATGACATTACTTTTTAAATGATTTGACATTTTTATGACAAACTATACTATGGTATTTTCACGATTTTTCATAGCATACAATACATTTAAACAACATTTCTATTGCATACTATAGTCTTTTTCTTGGTATACTATACATTTCTTTTAATATGCCCTTTTCATTACTTTTTATGGTATACCTTACAATGGCATGTTTTTGGCATACTATACTATGACATTTTTCACAACATTCTTATGCCATACTATACTAAATGATGATCTATTAATTACTTCCAACACTGTAAAAGTATCAATATTGCCTCGATTGTAAAGCTCAGTTAATATTCAGGTGATTCTAAGATGTCTACTCGTCTTGGACCATCCAGATCATTTAAAAGCATTCTTCTGTCTCAACACATCTCTTGAATCTCAATCTCTTTTTCCAACCTCCAGGTTTATTGGATCGGACCAGTGATCGGTGCTATTCTGGGTGGAGTGTCCCATGAGTTCTTTTTTGCACGCAGCGCCTCTCGCCAGAAGCTGGTGGCATGTCTGACCTGCAAGGACATCGAGATTGTGGAGGCGGCCAGCATGACGGGATCATCTCTGTCCACAGTCACGCAGAACGCGAGAGCCAAGCAGACCAACAAACCAGAAAACAACTGAGGACACATGCAAGAAAAAAAACCCCAAAGAAACACACAAGCATTCTAGCTCACATTAGCCACCATAGGATACTTCATACCAAACCAAGAACCCTTAATCTTCAAGCTTATCATGTTCAGTAATCATATGTTTTATGCTTATAAATTCAACTTGGTGTTGGTCATGTCTTCTTTTTAAGGTTAAACAGTCTCACTTTTACATTTTTAATAATTTCGGGTGATTTGGGGTTGTTGACATATGGCTTCCACATGAGATTGTATTTTCTTGAAGCGTCGTGTGTCTGCAGTTGTCCAACGTATATTTTCTTTTCAAGAGACCACAATACACTCGCATGTTGCTCAGGTGTCAATACATCCATTACCAAAGGGAAGGTTACTATGATAACTGTGTTTACCTGCACATTTCAGTAAATCATCCCGTCAATGTCCCTCCACTGAAACATTATCAGCACATTATGGAGGCTACACATTTTGGCTAAAATGAATATTTTCCTTGATGCTTTTTGTTGCACATGTGAAGAGAAAGCTGCATTCTGAAGGAGATGAATGTTACATTTGAGGTCCCAGTCGGCTGTCATTAGTGGATGTAAAGGTTGAGCCAATATTGTGAGATTCTATGTTGTTACTTTCAAATTTGCACATCATTAAAATGTATAATGGAGATTCATTGAAACCCTGTTGAAAAAAAACCCCTCATGTTGGCCATTTTCAGTTTCATCCTGCGTCTGTGAATGCTTTGAAATGCTAAAGAGGTCCTTGCACTGCATTGTGGGTTCAATGATGCTCTCAAACAAGTCTCTCATGTCTGTGCCTGTTTGCGTCCGTCTCTTCTCTTAGGCCTCCCTTTCACAATCAAATGGACCTTTTTACCTCTAATGGCTCTAAAGAAAGACCATGTTCAGTGGAAATGAGCTTTGTAATATGAAATGAATATGATGTGTGTGTGTGTGTGTGTGTGTGTGTGTGTGTGTGTGTTCATACGTGTTTGAGTGTGTGAGACTTTTTGTTTTCACGAAACCTTTATTACTATCGTGTGTTTTTAGTATCATTGCCGTATTTGTCTTGAAATATGTAATTTAAAGGGTCAGTTCACCCAAATTCCCCCTAAAAAAACACACATTTTCTCAATAACTTCAAGTAGTATTTAACCATGCAGAGAGATTGGCTTTCATACGGGTTTTGTGATATTCGTCTCCTTAATTACTTGTTATAAGTGAGGAAATGTTTTTTTTTTAATTGTATGAACTGTATCTTTAAAATGAATATAATAAAAAGTACATTTATCATATATGAATATTCATAATTAAGGTAAAACATACTGTGCACTGTATTATCTGGATTTGACTGCAAATCTAAAATAAACCATGTCAATCATTATGGCAGTGTAATTTGAACACACACACATACACACACACACACACACACATATAAACTATTTACACACACACACACACACAGCGTGCACAATGGCTATAACTGCCACAGTGCCGCCAGCATTTTGCATTGTGTGTGTTTTTTCTAACATGTATAAAAGGGAGTCAAAACGGCAAGCACAGCATTCTGCATTCATCGCCCCCCCCCCCCCACCCCCCCCCAGCGCGATGCCCCGGTGCTGCTCAGTAACCCCACTGTGCCCCACTCATCCCTGCTACCCTACTGCACCTCTCACTTTTACCCCAGCTACACATGCACACGCACAGAAATTTCACGGCTCTGGTGGAACGTCGTCCTGCGACACAGACGCGCACATAATGCAAAGCTCTGCCGAGCGCCTCTTAGAAGCCTTTGTCACAACAGAAGACACAATCATGCTGTGTTATGTGAATCACTGTTGGTTCATTGCTTGTGTTTTTCTTCACCCTCTCACGTCTCCACTACACTGCCATTGGCTGTGGAGCAGTGCCAGTGACGACTTTGAGCTCTGAGGCAATGTCAAGTTTAGGTCTTAGTGTTCATAACCACAGGCCTCTGCACTGACTGCTGCCATTTTAACTCCTCTTAAAGGCAGTGCTTGGTGGTGGGATTTTCTCAAGAACAATAAACAGAAGCGATAAATCACAAACTCTAGCGTTTAAGGAAACGCTTAGTTAGCTGTAACTTCTGTGCTTTAGTTTAATATGTATTTTTCTTCTTGTCTCTGTCCATACGTAGCCCACAGACAATGGTTTCACAGGGTCAGGCATTTCAGTGTATGGGTCAGTTCAGCGCTGTTAGCTTTGGGCACTTCCGTCCGGGGCCCCAACTGTATTATCTGCATGTGTGTGTATATGTCTATGTGTGTGTGTGTGTGTGTGTGTGTGTGTGTGTGTGTGTGTGTGCGTGTGTGCACGTGTGTGTCTTTGTGCATGCATGTTTGTGTTTTTTCATGTCTGTCCTTGTCCATCAGCATTTGAGTCCCCTGATTATGACAGTTATGAAATGTCAACAGATGACATACGCCCCAAAGAAAACTTTCTCCGCTCTTCTCCAGCTGCTCTTCATCGCGGCTCTTCCTCTTGGTTTTTCCACTCCCTCCCCCCTTGAATATAAGATACAGCACTTCCTGTATTGTCTTTAGCCATAAAAACTCCCTACCTCCCACTAAATGTCTTTCATTGATTTCCACTCATTCTCGCTTTATCGGTTTCTCTTCTCGGATACTCTGCTTCTCTTTTGGCCTCGTTCTGTTTTAGGGGGGCGACAGAGGGGTTAAGTTTGTTTGATTTAGGATGACCAGCAATGCCGCCCCCCGCCCTTGGCCCTACAGGGGGATTATGGCGTCACCTGGGGCCCCTGGGGGGGTATTATAAAGCCCCTGTCTGGCCCTCTCCCCTCCGTCAGAGAGGCTAAAAGGTCCACCGGACACTCTGTCTATCCCCGTCTCTACTTTAGAAACATCCCTTTAGCATTGATTCCCACCTCCTCTTGACAACTCTTCCCACCTGTGATCTCTGTGCCCACATTCCCACATTATCTCACACCTATGTCTTTGCGACAGGTGGACAGAGGTGGCAAGCGAGCACAGCTGAGTTGATTTAACCAACCCAGTTCACGGCTTGGCAAAGATCCATTTGGTGGATTCGTCTGTTGACGTTCTGAAATCCTGTTTTGAGTGTTTTTTTTTGAGTCAGCCGAGTTAGCTGACTTTTTTGGCTGATTTTTCTTTAAAGAATCTTCTTCATCTGGTGGCGAGCCTCAAGTGAACAGTCACCATGTGGGAGTTCCGGTCCATGAATTTTTGGCGGGCAGTCTTCGCAGAGTTCTTCGGGACCATGTTCTTTGTATTTTTCGGCATGGGCGCTGCCCTGCGCTGGACCACCGGGCCTCATCATGTCCTTCATGTGGCCCTGTGCTTCGGGCTGGCAGCTGCCACTCTCATTCAGTCCATCGGCCACATCAGCGGCGGCCACATTAACCCTGCCGTCACCTTTGCCTACCTTGTTGGCTCACAGTTGTCTCTTTTCCGCGCCATTTTCTACATGGTCGCCCAGTGCCTGGGTGCTGTGGCTGGGGCCGCTGTGCTGTACGGGGTCACGCCCGGCAACATGAGAGGCAACATGGCGATGAACACGGTAAGGACCCAACACAGATGTTTAAAAAAAAAAAACTCAGCAATGTGAGGAGGTTGATTTCATGGGATACATGGCATACAAGTTTAGGAATTTGTTAAGAATTCAGGTTCAGTTCAGTAAAGTAATCTATTGAAACCAAACAAATGCTGGATGTATAATTATTTCCAGTAAGTTATATTTTTTCTTAAATAAAAGAGAAATTCAGCAGTATATGTTTCATACAGCTCTGAGAGTTCTTTGACTTATACAAATATGTTTTCATCCACCTGTGTAACTCCAGCTGCAGCCGGGCATCAGTCTGGGAATGGGCACCACTGTGGAGGTCTTCCTCACCATGCAGCTTGTGGTGTGCATCTTCGCCGTGACTGATGAAAGGAGAAACGGACGCCTGGGATCTGCTGCCCTGTCCATCGGCTTCTCTGTCACCATTGGACATCTCATGGGGGTGAGACACAAGAGAAACATAGACATCAAATAACAATTACATATAAAAAAAACACACACAATGTAGTAACAAGTGTCTTGTGTTTTAGATGTACTACACCGGTGCTGGGATGAACCCTGCCAGGTCCCTTGCCCCTGCTTTGCTCTTCAGGAACTTCATCAACCACTGGGTAAGACCTGCAGTCTCACCGAAGACAACAATCTGAGCAGGAACAATAAACGACCGAACACTGTGTTGACTGATGTTTGCTGCTTGCAGGTGTACTGGGTTGGGCCAATGATAGGAGGTGCAATGGGCGCCATCCTGTACGATTTCATGCTCTTCCCACGCATGAGAGGTCTGTCCGAGCGCCTGGCCACGCTGAAGGGCAGCCAGCCCCCCGAGAGCGAGACCCAGCAGGACACCCGCGGGGAGCCCATCGAGCTCAAGACGCAAGCCCTATAAACCGGCCCCTGCCCCCTTCTCCGACTGGGGCCGAGGGATGAGGGACAAGGCCCTGAGCTACGCCAAACCCCACCCCCACTGCCCCCCATGCCTTCACACAACATCGCAAAAAATACTAACCCAAATACTCACATCTAGACTAACATGATAAGATTGTTTTTCCAATGCCACTGTAAAAAAACAACAACACACAAACAAACAAAGTTCACAACCTTCAACCTCAACACACAACAAGACTCCTCTACCCCCCAGTCCTCACTCTGTATTCTGAACTGGACATTGTGTTTTTGATATATGGTGACCAGAGCCTGAACCAGTAGCCGCCTCGTCTTCACCCCCCCAACCGCCCGCCTGCTTCCTCCTCTCAAGCCAGGCCTTCGTCTGGGACTCAGAGGAGCACCCTGGAAAGAGGGTTAGGGAGGCAGGTGTTGGAAAGGGGGGAGGGAGGCCGAGGGCAGGATGAGGGTGAGGCGGGGATGTGGGTATGATATGAGAAGGTTAAGAGGGCATGGGGCAGGTGAGGGTGGAGTAAAGGGGTGGGGGTTGGGGTTTGGGTAGAGAGGGCAACACTCTGGGTTTGTGGTCGTTTCAAGTTGGGTTAGACCAGTGAAGATGGGCATGCTTTTCAATATTCATCTGAATTTATCTCCATTTTAGTTCTTTTTTTTTTTTTTTTTTTTAAGTTCATTTTGTTTTCTGCACTTCAGACACAAGATGTGGATATATGATACCATTACATTTTACCAAGGTTTCATCATTTTCAACCACTACATTTTATCTGTGGGTTTGTGTTTGTGTGTGTGTGAATGTGTGTGTGTGTGCAAGTGTGTGCGTGAGAGTGAGTGTGTGCATGTGTGTGTGTGCCTGCCTGTGGGTATAAGTGTGTTTACAAGTTCGTGTGTATAGGTGTTTATGTGTGTGTGTGTGTGTGTATGTGTGTGTGAGATCAAGATTGCAGATACAGTACTTTTTATTTCGTTTTATTTTCATAACCCCTCTCCTGTTTCATACCAATAACTGTGCTCATTTTGTCATCAATTTTTAAGACATGATCATTTCTCCTCCCCTCACTATGGTATTTGCTATGATATTCATTTTTACATAAACCATCTGCTTTTTTTGTTCTGAACCAGCGCAATCCAGAGGAAATGTTGTATCCCAGACTTTGATCTGTTCACTGCAGATCGGCTGTGCAAGCTTTACATTGAGTCTCCTTTTATTATTTGATCCTCACTGGGAGCACGAGGCGTTTCAATAAACATTTCAATGATAATAAACATAAAAAAAACGTGATACAATGTTTGAGTCCTTTTTGTTCCTTTAAATGTAGCATATTGTGAGGTTGCTGGGCATTGTGGAAAATGTGAAGTGCAGTACATTATTCTGGCCGGTAGAGGGCGAAAAGATCCCATGCCAGACTCTCACGTTTAAAATTTGAATTAGTTGAGGCAACATAAATTATTTATTTTTTGACAAAAATGAATCATAGATGATAAATAGTTCAGTGTGCTTTTAGAAAATCAAAGTTGTAATAGGTTAGACAAGGTTGAGGAGTATATTGAGATGTAGATAAGGGAAGGGTTGTATGAGCAAGACAGGGTTCACCCAAAAGTGGACCATTGCTTGTGTTTGATAAGAAACACCCTCATTTATCTTCCGCTGTCTTCTGTTCTTCTGCATCACAGCTGATAAACTACAGCATGGCTCCACCTCCAGAGCCCGAACAAAAAGAAAGACAGTTAAAGAACAAGTCGACATTTGTCTTATGGCCAACAAATCCCATGAAAAACAACAATGAATTGCTTCCGCTGTCATGTGTTGTCTGTGTAGCCAAAGCCTCGTTCCTCTGTTCCATAGAGTTCCATTGTTGTATAAACACTATAATAAAAACACATCAATGAGCCGTACTGTTGCTGTGGGTGAAATGTCCAAACCGTTTTTAAAAATGAACGTCTTGAACGAGCTGAGAGCCAGAGAAAGGCAGGTCAAGTAACAAAGAATTGAGACACAGAATAATACATTACCACTTAAAGGACTTTTTATGGAATTTTGTTGGTAATAACATAAACATATAAAATGTCACAGGCCTTATCATATAAGTTTAATGGCAGGTGGGAGAGAAACAGATGTACCCTACAGTGTGGTGAAATACCTTAAAAATGTCATAGTATAGTTTGTCATAAACAGGTCATGAAAAGTCATAGTTACATATGTCAAAATCATAAAAAGGATATAGTAAAGCATGTCATAAATATATCATGAATATAAATATATATAAAATTCAGAATTGTGAATTATGTATAATATATATAATAATAATATATGTCAAAATATAGCATAACCAAAACATGTCCCAAGAAGTCATAGTATAGTAGGTCATGAAAATGTCCAGAAAAATCAAAGCGAATCATTTAATAAAAATGTAATTTAAAGTCATCGTATAGTATAAAAAAATGTCAAAAAAAGTTATAGTATGATACGTCATAAAAACATCACAAACGTCATTGTATACATGTCCTAAAGAAATGGCAGGTCAAAAAAGTCATAATACAGCATGTCATTAACATGTCAAAAAAAGACCTAAATAAATATAATAAAAAGTCGTAGCATAATATGACAAATAATGTCATAAAGGTAAAAAACAGTCATAGTATTGTATGTCTGGACAAGTCACAAAAAAGTTGTAGTATCATGAACATGTCAAAAAAGTCATAGTAAAGTACGTCAAAAAATACAAAATGTCATCGTGTAACATGTCAAAAAAGTCATAAAAAATCATGAATCGTGAATCATTTTAAATGAATCATAAAAATTCATAGTATAGCATGTCATAAACATGTCAAAAAATTGTGAAAATGTCTGATTTATGTCATAAAAATATCATGTAAAGTCCTAACATGACAAAAAATATAAATATAGCATGTCATAAACATGTCATGAAAATATGATAAAAAGTCATAATATAGCAGGTCATAAAAAGCCATGATATAATATGTCATAGTATAGTATGCCAAAAAATTTAAAAAAAGATATATATAGTACATGCATGTGTCATAAATAGTCACAGTATTGCTTGCCAAAAAAAAAATCACAAAAAGTAATATTATAGCATGTCATAAAAAAGTCATAGTAATGTATGTAAAAAAATCATAAAAAGTCAGAGTATAGTATGTCATAAATATGTCAGACTAAAGTCATATTATACCATGTCGTGTATATTATAGTACATGACATGTCATAAATTGTAATGAACAGTCATAGTATACCAGGTCACAAAAAGTCTTAATATAGTCATATATTAAGTCATAAACATATCATGAACTAGTCAAAATAATGTTTGCATAAAATGTCGAAAATAAATTACATAGTATCGTATGTAAAAAACATTTATATTAAAAGTCATTGCATAGCATCTCACAGAAATGTCTTAAAAAGTCATAGTACAGCATGTCATAAGGTGTCATAGTACGGTACGTCATAAACATGTCAAAAAAGTCATCGTATAGTACGTCATAAAAATGTAATGGCGTCAAAATATGGTCAAAGAAAGTCATAGTACATGTCATAAAGAAATCCTGGTATGGTATGTCAAAAAACATTACAAAGTATTAGTATAGTTTGTCATAAAAAGTCATAGTATACCATGTTATAAAATGTCTTAGCAAAGCATAAAATAAAAACAAATAAAATAAAAGTATAGCATACTATACAAATTAAAATAGTCGTAGTATATTCAAAAGAATGTTCCAACATTTAGAAAACTACACATATTTGCTTTCTTGCTGAGAGTTGGATGAGAAGATCGATCAAAGTAAAATTGACTAAACAGCAAATATGAAGGAGCAGCCGGTTAGCGTAGCACAGAGACTGGAGACAGGTCTGCTCCCCATCCTCTCTAAAGATCACTAATTAGCTCGATACCTCAACGCTTAGGTTTGATTGGACTCTCGTGTGACTCCCCAGGTTTCCCACAGATGTGTAACCTCGATTACTGCAATTCTACAACACTCCGAAAACATCTTTTTTTTTTTTTTTTTAGAAATATTCATTTTTATTTTGCATATTTGTTTTAAATGTGACGTATGGCTTGGTTTATGACTTTACTAAGGTGGTGCCACAGCACCGTGAGACTCCAAGTAGTATCATCGCTGAAGCATCCGTCTGTATTCTGCAGCTGAAAAAAAAACAGAAACCAAACAAAGACACAACTCTGAGCAGTACAATGGGCTGGACAAGGAGCTCGGTGCTGACACTGGCGTATACTGCATCGCTCTATTACTCTCTCACTCGACTCGCACACACACACAGACCAACAGACACCGAAATACACTCACACATATTCAGTAAAACATCACCTACATCCAAACACAGTTACTTGATATGTATCGACAACTTTGTAATTTAGGTATCATCAAACCAAACAATCCAGACACTCTTGCTCCAAAAGTTACAGGTCCAAAAAAAAATAGCCTAATAAAGCCGCTGCAGGTATTTAATGTGATGACTATTGTGTTTTAAAGTGTTAACAAAGTCTCTCTCTCTCAGTAACGCTCTAGCAGCAGCAATACAAAATACAAAATACCAGTGTTGTCTACCTTGTTCAAGCTCATCCTTTATCATCGTATTTGCATATTCTGTTAAACTGTGATTATCACCGTGTAATCACTTGCCAGCGGTAGATAAAAGGAACAAAAAGGGAGCACAATAAACATTTTGTTCATTTGAGATGCGAGACTAATAAAAATGACAAACACAAACTGAACCGGGTACAGAGAGAGAGAGAGAGAGAGAGAGAGAGAGAGAAAGATCTCTAAGGCCATGGACAGAAAGGTAACCTTGAAGAGGAGGTAATTGGGCCTTTGTTTCTGAAAAAGGAACTGGCTCTCGGCTTGGCTAATATCCAGCATTCAGCTCAGTACCTTTGGAGAAACTGCAGCCGCAGCATCGTGTCAAACATGACATATTTCTCGTTGTCTTTACCTGTGCGCTCTCCAGCAGTCGGCCTGCCTCCAACCTCAGGGTCAGTGGTAAAGACGGAAACATCCAGAAGATTACCAGTCGTCTGCCACGTATGAAAAACATTCACATCGAGTGCTGATGACTGTAGCAATAGAACATTTTCATCACCTATTACAACAACAATAATATATATATATATATAGATATATATATATAAAAAACAGGAAGGAGAGTGCTTTCTAAAAGCCCTTTTGATTACATCACACTCTCTCCCTGGTTAACCAGTCCTGATGATGTCACAGGTCAACAGTCACGCTGCTTTGAATCATCAGTTCGGCAGCTGCAGCTCCGCGCAGAGCTGCTCACTGCATGCGGTCGGGCTGGTGCAGAGGGTAATGGAGGAAGGCCTGCGGGGCGGCAGACATGGTGGCGAGCGCAGCCAGGTTAGGATGGATGGCGGCCGGAGGGGTCGGGGACGCCGCGAGAGCGGGCGCCGGCGTGCCGGGGGAGAAGCTGTAGCTGAGGTAGCCAGCGGCGGGCGACGGGGACTGGGTGTAGGGGTACTGCTCCAGTCCCGTGGGGGCGTAGTGGCTGTAGGCGGAGCTGTAGTCCAGGTAAGGGGAGGCGAGCGCTGCTGCTGCTGCTGCTGTGGGGCTGAGCTGGGACTGCAGCACCAGGCTGGGATGGAGGAAGGCCTGCGGGTAGACGTACTGCTGGGCGAGCCTGGAGGAAGAAGGGTTAGAGGTTAAATGATCAGGCAATGAAGGAACAGAAAGTTAATGATTATAGATTAATCATTTCAGTTTATTTCTTCAGCGAAAAACAAAAAAAAGTCAGAACAAGTGATCTATATATGAGAGCTTGGACTGAGAAATTGTGAGAAATTATGAAAGCAGCAGATTAATCAATAGTGAAAATAATCATTACATGCATTACTGGGAAAAATATTGTGCACTTACAGATACACTACTGCACATAACAGAGGACAAACCTGGGAGGCAGCATTGTTTGTGTTTGTATATAAAAATATATTCTTGCCACTTTCTCTCTCATCATCTTTTAGTGATTTCTTTAAACTGTCACTCTCATAAAAACAATCTTCACCTACTTTTTTGTAAAACCAGAACCTAAAATGTCACTGTGACAACAGATATGAACAACTAAAAGACATGTCACTATCATTTTAATTGTTTATTATAGAATTACATTTAAAAAAATACATAAAATGTGGTACTTTTATGCTGTTATTAGTCTGTATATTGTATTTTAAATTGTTGTTTTCATATCTCTAAATGGCTTGGTGACACCTGATTGGAGATGCAACTACAATTGTTGTTGAGACAAAGCTCTCTTGAAACTTGATGATCTTTTTTTGTTTCTATATATGCAATTTTTTTCTACAATTTGTTTGTACAATTATGTGCAAAAAGAAGCATGCCAAGCTAAGCCCCAAAAATAAAATGAGTGGGATAGAGGAGAAAAGAATGACACACACACACAGGTCTGACCACATCCATATCCGTGTCTGAATATCCAATGACAACATCTGCAAAATGTGATTAATGTGTGTTCAGAGCTGTCGCTCGGTGTGAGATATGATCCGATTATTAAGTGCCATTTAAACAACAGTAACCGGAGACAGGCACACACACACACACACACACCCGAGTTGCACACTGACTGCAGACTTTTCTTTACATCCCAACATTAAAAATCTGAGTCCTATTAAGGCCTCCTCCTCCTCCTCCTCCTCCTCCTCCTCCTCCTCCTCCTCCTCCTCCTCCTCCTCCTCCTCCTCCTCCTCCTCCTCCTCCTCCTCCTCCTCCTCCTCCTCCTCCTCCTCCTCCTCCTCCTCCTCCTCCTCCTCCTCCTCCTCCTCCTCCTCCATGAGCAATTATCGGCACTGTTGCCTTGAAATAGACCTTCTCCCTTGTGTTTTAAGTAATTAGCACACTGCCTGAAAAATGTTCAAAAAGAAAAGCTTTGTTCCAAATAAAATATCACCGCTTCAAAGATGAAAACGCTACATAACGAGAAATAACTATACGCAACAATAAAATCACAATTGTTGCATTTCTGAATGAAAAATGTGGTCTCTGAATTGAATGCATGTGTGTACACACACACACACACACACACACACACACACACACACACACACACACACACACACACACACACACACACACACACACACACACACACACACACACACACACACACACACACACACACACACACACACACACACACACACACACACACACACACACACACACACACACACACACACACAAGCTGCCACAATAAACGCAGTGTATACGAGACTGTTGATACTCCGAGCCACGGCAGTAATGAGCAGTAATGTCCTCTTGTATTCACTCATGCCCTTGCCTGAGGCTGCCCGCTTAACCTGAACTGCCTCAGTTACATCTGGCAACAGCAACAGCGAGCATGTCAGAAGAACTGGGTTAAAGCTGCTTAAGTAAAAACAATAGTACACGACAGTATATAACACTTACACTCCCGTGATCGGCGCCTACAGTCTAACCCATTAACCTGACGGTGACCTTGCCACCGAACAGGTGATCAGGGGTAGAGATGCTGCTGCTGCTGCTGCTGCTTACCCCTAAACAGAGCCAGAGCAGGGATCAGGTGTACACAACAAATACTGGGACTGGGTCTTTTCATACCCACTCTGTTGTATACACAACACACACCAGAACACACCAGTATGTGTATCATGCCTGTCAATATTCGCCCATATGACCTATTTCAGTTTTAAAGTTATTTCACCATACTTAACTCTTCTATGGACTTATCGAACCCGACTGAGCCCTTCTCTTCATCTCCCACTTAAAAGTATTACTGTATTTCTCATTTTGGAAAATATGCTCATTCCCATTCCTGCCAAACGTTGGATGAGAAGACTGATACCACTCGTGTGTCTGTATGCTAAAAATGGAGCAACAGCTAACAGGACAAGAAGCAATCAACACCTTATATCTGGTTTGTTTCATCTTTTTCTCCCCCTTTGGACAGCGCCGGGCTAACAGATTCCAGTCTTTATGCTAAGCTAACCGGCTGCTGGTTGTATATTATGTTTATTGAACAGACACAAGAGTTGTATTATTAATGTGTATATTGCAGGTGTGCTGTGCATCATGTTAAACACATTTCTCTGTAATTCTGCCCGCCACAGTTGGTATTTTTTGGAAACCTTGCGGGTTGTATTGCCAGACTATTTATTGGTTCTGAGCAGTTGCCAGGCAACCAGCGGACACTCCAGAATTACAGGTTGCCTTTGAACGATAGTCCAACACACACTCGTCCTAAATACTGTGAATTGTCAAAAAGCAAAGTCTCAAAACAACAATACACATTGTGTTAATTGTGTAGCTTTAGCGGTGATGCAATCAACACACCTGATAGATTCTCTCAGTAAACGTCTAAACGCTCTACTGATGACAAGAGGTTGCAAACGATCAAGACTTCTATTTTTTTTATGTCTTTTAGTTTCTAAAATGTATGCATAATGTCAATAATAATCCTTTTTATTGGTAGAACAGTATGAGCTTCCAATCTTTGTAAACAAGATTGATTGTGGTATTTTATCACCTTATGTGTTTGAGCCTACTGTGAAATGTGCAATCTGGATTTTAGAAAGGCCTACAGGCTGAAAACACGAGCTGTGTGGGGTTGAGGTGGGGGGGGGGGGTTGACATGGGCCTGTCAGCATGAGCAAACATCCCCACAACTGTCATCACATTTTGGTTCAAATGTTGCTCTGAATGACATCAGCCACAGTAAGTCATGGAGGAAATAGGTTTCCAGGGTCTCTAAGGGAGACCTGACCAAAACAAGGAAGCAACACCGTGACTAACATGTAGTCCAATGACATTCAACAACAACACATTAAGTCAAAACACAGCTGAAGCTAATATCAGCCCGCTCCTCAACACCACTGTATCTCACCGCTCCCCACTGGAGCTCTGCGAGTCTCTCCCAGAGCAGAAGTGCAGTGTCATTCCCTCGGCTGTGTGCCGCTGCCTGCTTGTGCACCGGCCTGACTGATTCAATGTGACAGCGGCATCGTATGAGAGGGAGCTGCGCCTCGCCTCTCTCCTCCCCGTGCCTGGCATCATTGCTGGCTGTCAAACACACATTCATATAAATATATATATATATATATATATATATATATATATATATATATATATATATATATATATATATATATATATATATATACACACACACACACGGGGTGTAGACACTATGGCATGCAAACACATCAATTCACATCAAGCACATGTAGAAAAAAGTGAACATGCAAATCTGAAAGAAACAAGTATAATACACTCTTAAAAGGCTGTGTAGTCAGTTGAGCCGCTTAGAAGAGGATGTGTGTGTGTGTGTGTGTGTGTGTGTGTGTGTGTGTGTGTGTGTGTGTGTGTGTGTGTGTGTGTGTGTGTGTGTGTAGGGAGTTCAGGCATAGCCGGGCTAATTGGCGCAGCTGCATGGGTGTACGCTCACTAACAGACCCACGAGAGCAGAATAACCTCCACCGACTCCCCTCCCCTCTCTGGGTTCACTCCCTCACAGACAGCTTCCTCTGCACTCCTCCTCCTCACTGTCCTTCGTCAAAAACCAGGCGGCGGGGATTAAAGAGATCGGATGCACTGAATAAAAAAAAAATCTTTTTTTTTTTAAAAAGAGGGTCGAGGTCGGGGACTCCTTGGGCGAGGAGTGAGCGGGAGGGAGAGGAGAAGGGAGAGATGCTTAGAGGTGAAGGATCAGCCATCATATCCTTCATGCCTTAGGACAGCCACGCTTTTAATAGTTCAGATCAGGGATGTGAGGATGGTGAGTCAGTCAAAGAGAAAAACACACATGACCCTCTGTCCTCTCTTGACACACACACACACACACACACACACACACACACACACACACACACACACACACACACACACACACACACACACACACACACACACACACACACACACACACACACACACACACACACACACACACACACACACACACACACACACACACGGAAGGCTTGAGGGAGGGTGAGGGATAGAAAGGCCAACATCAGCGCTGGACACTCAGCTCTCATGTCAGCAAGAAAGACATTTGAATTAACATATTAATACAAACAGGGCTGCGTGATGTAGAGAAAATATTCAATAAGTGAATACTGAATATTGTCATGGCAGTGTAAGTCCTGATCATTTCAGTGTGTGCATGCTTATAAGTAAAGCCTACAAACAGAGAGATTAATGTTTGCAGTGTAACATAATCTGAATATTATCACTTTCACTTGTTGCACATCCAACATTTAAAACATCCAGTTCGAATCCATCAACAAGAAATGAACAGAAAAAAAGATCTGATCTTAGATTTAAATAAACTTTTATAAAGTTGAGTTTCTTAAACATCACGTGTCTGCAGCCGCTTCACAGTAAATGTCCGTTATTTCAATGTAAGAATTTACAAGTACTAAATACAAATTATTAAATGGGTTATAACTCCATAGTGTAGTTGTACACAGTCATAAGGCTATTAATCAACAATCACTACTCCTAATAAAGCATCTGTAACTTCAGTATAAACGATTAACGATTTTTACAATAATAATTATAATACAATGCAATGCTGTTGTATTCATCTTGTGTGAAACACAAAGTATTTATTCTTTATATATTGATAACACAATTTGTACTTGTATTAATATATTTTTTCCAGTGAGGATGTGTGTGTGTGTGTGTGTGTGTGTAGTCCTAATCAATAGATATGATTACCGCAATATTATCCTGTGTCATTAACATTAATAAATCATTAACTGTGTATACAGCAGCTATAGTTGTTGACAAATACATAAATAAACACCTAAACACACCCTCATATCTGCTTACAACCACATTATAATGTGTTCAGCTGTTTATTGCTCACTCCTGTCACATTACTGGCAGTTGAGAGGTGTTTTTACTGAGAAGCACCTGCAGGCACAGGATGTGAAGTGTTGAGTAAGTCTGAAATGCCAAGTCACACTTTGTTAATAGTCGGCCTCAATCTGGATTTTTATATTTTTTTACGGCCATTATCAGTTTACGGCTGCAACGTTCACTGAAATCTGGGAGCAGGAGCTTAAAATGCACGTCACAAAACAACAGCTAATAAGTGGAGGGAAATAATGCAAATACAGATCAGAATGTGTGTCATCTTTTACGGAAGATGTTATTCTTTCAACGGAACGAAAATGAAAGCTTTCTGTGCTCTAACATAATTCAAACATTACCTTTTTTTTTTCATTGTTTTTCAAATTAGGCTTTTCATGTGACAGAAGTGCCTCCCCTAATTGGGTCCCTGGATAAGAGAAATACACACTTGAGGATTCACCGTCTACCTAAACCCCCCCCCGACAGACAGATAAGAGTGATAACTTCAGGAGACGGAGGAGGAGAGATCATTTAGAGGGGGAGGAAGGCAGCCAAAGAGGAAACAGGGGAAGAAAATCTTCCCCTGAGAAAATCTGAGACGCAAAGAGAAAAACGGCCGAGGATAAGAACGTATCAAAGGAGTCGACACGTCGGTGCCGTTTTACGATTCACTGATGTTTCACCGAGGAACATTTTGACCATAAATCCACACACAGAAACGAGCTCCAGCGTCACGTCTACCGCCGGCCCTAAAGCTTCACTGCACCCAGCCACAACTACACCCAGCCACAGGTGTGCTGTTAGTCTGTGTTAACCCACCTTCCTCCCCCTCTCCGTGCTGCTTCAACAGGAAGCACTGCCTTCCCTCCACATTCAACAGCCTCACCGCACATCCATCCACTTTCTTTCTCTCAAAAAAATAAACACCAGAATGTCGTAGTTTTTTTTTTTGTCATTTCTGCCAAGCGGTTGGGTGCTAAAGGCAGACAGCAGGCAGCCATGGGCAACAGACCCCCCCCATCCCTCCCTCGAATGAGAACAGCCCTTCCCTCCCCTCCTCCCCCACGACTCAGCTGTACCTCAAAGCCACAGTTGGCATCAGTCCTCTTAAAACTTTAAGCAAATACGCCGAAGCAGCCGACAGAGCCGTGCTTTGTTTGAGTTTGTTTTTGTTATTTGCTGGTTACCGTGTGGGTGTCAGACCCTGAAGCCCCCCGGGAGACCCCACAGCTAAAGGGCACCACAAGACCTGCAGACATATTTAGACTGATTCTATATTGAAAGGAGTAGTTTGACGTTTTGGTCGATGTTATTATTTGATTTTCTTGCGACATCACATCTGTCTGTTAAACATGAAGCTACAACCAGCAGCTGGTTAGCAAAACAGCTGGATACAGGAGGACACAGTTAGCCTGGCTCTGTCGGAGGGAACAATCCACCAGCTCCTCTAAAGCTCACTAATTAACACATTACACATCATTTACCTTCAGAGGTGTGGTTGGGAGGACTGTGTTACCATTTGACAGAGTGGGATCTAACCACTGATTCTACATCAGTAGTGAATAGCATCAAAGTGCTAAAAGGCACACGAATGATTGCTTATCATCTGCTTTTCAACCCCCAAAAAACCCACAATGTCATTGCTATAATTGTTGTAAAAATTGTTGTCAGAATCCCAATTAAACCACATCTGGTGAAATTGTCTAGGGATGCACTGCTCTACTCTGCCAGGACCGATACCGACCTTATTAAGAGACGTTTCCGTTGTTTCCTTTTTAAATATCGTCTTGGAAATGTTATTGCTTTTTTTGGGGGGGGGGGGGGGGGGGGGGGTAGTTTATGTTATTTGCTCATTTTAAAAATACACAAACATAACTGAGATAAATAATATCACAGAGCAGGCAGTGGCAGAAAACCCACTGGGCTTATTTGAAGCCTCACAATATCATAGAGAACACAAACGTAATATACAACCTATGATCACCTGATATAGATATATAGAATATCAGTATATGTCTCAATTTTAACCAAAAATGTTAATAATAATAATAATAATAATACAACGTATTTATGTGTGAATGAATGGAAAAAGGTGCCCACAACAATCCCAGCTATCTTGTCACCTTACATAAAAATGTGTAATATGAAGGTTTTATATTTGGGGAAAAGAAAGCACTGGTTCTAGATCTTGTCTACAATAAGGCTCCTGTTCTTTATCAGCTGGCCTTTTTTTAAACTAAAGCTATAGCTTGTCCCTAAAATAAAAGTCCTTCACTTTGCCAAGAAATGTCTGACTCTGACTGCAGTCATACTGATCATGTCAAAGACGCATCTATAGCCTCGGAGCAGCGAGATCCGAGCTGGACAGACGCGTCCTCTGCACGTACTAAACAGAAGAATATCAAAAGGTTTGACACGTTTATTTCTCACTCATCCAAACATGTTGTTTTTCTACTTTGTAATCTAGAGGCATTAAGCCAAATGATTCAAACTAATTAGATTTCCTTTAGACAAAGAAGAGACTTTAATTAACCGGCTGTTTTATTTACATGGAGAGACAAATAACAACAGTGATAGTTATTTAACATAGAGAGACTTTCCTGTTGAGAGAAAGTGAATCTGGCATTCATTCAAAACACAACCCATCTTGCAGCTGTGCGCTACTGAGATCTCTTGAGGTTACAGTTATAAACTGGTATCGCTTCTTCTTCTACGACAGATTTTCACCATAAAACAAACTGACTCTGGTTTACAACAGATTTTCCCTTCAGAGTACATCGTGTTGAAAAGGGAAGCTAATAATTAATAGACGAGTCGATTCCAGGGGAACTCCAACCAGCCGTCTCTTTTTCTGTGTGTTTTGAGGATTTGTTTAGAGGATTTGTTTCTTTTCTTTATTTTACATGTGTGTAAATTGAACATCTTTGTGTTTTGGACTGCTGCTAAAGATGTCGCCTCAGACTCTGATGGGTATTTTTGTTTATGTGTTCTCATATTTCTTAGACTAAATAATGAATCAAAATAGAATTGATAAATTGTTTGATGAAAACAAATCATAAAGGTGCATATTTAAATGTGTGGTGGTTCAAACTAAACACAGATACATTTAAAATGATAGCCCTTCAAAATAAAAGCTTCACAAACAAAGAGGACTATTAAAAGTTAAAGGAAATCAACTTTCTAACATTTCAACTGGAAGCAATTTATCTTCACTTTATAAATAAGCAATGCAGTCTGGAGTCAGCTCTCAAAATGTTTTATCTATTCTTTATAACCGCTTATTCCT
Source organism: Leptoclinus maculatus (assembly GCA_032191485.1). Lineage (NCBI taxonomy): Eukaryota > Metazoa > Chordata > Actinopteri > Perciformes > Stichaeidae > Leptoclinus > Leptoclinus maculatus. The sequence continues at coordinate 14,492,758 of JAVDOI010000012.1, forward strand.
CACCAACGGCGTGAATGAATCGTGTTGTGTTTTGAATAGGACTAACTGTCAATCTGGTGATTATTTTCTCGATTCATTGATTAAATAGGGTTAAAATGAAAAGTCTTGTATTTTCCAATCAACAGCCTGAAAAAAACCCAGATAAACACATCTGTTACAAACATCTTAATGCTTGAATGTACGGGTGTTTCCACTCCGATAGACAATGTGCCACCTTCTGTGTGTGTGTTTGCCTCACAGGTGTGTTAGTTAGTCAGTGTGTTAGGTGACATGTCTGCCTCTTTTGCTCCAGTCAAAGCTGTGACTCTTCCTGGAAGCACGGATTAAAACACCCTTCGCTTTGAACGTCTGGTTTCATTGCAGGAGACCATCAATCAAGCCATCATCACTCATTCATAGACTCATCTGGGTCAGCCTCAATTCCCTCATCGCTCATTCAGAAATTGAGGACTGCAATATTAATAGCACTCAGAACAGTTGAGGTTTTTAATGGACCTCTCTGTCGCCGTAGGAGCAGAACATCCTGGAGGAAGTCAGTGTGAAGAGCTCCTTTTCCAAAACACCTCGGTTGATTTTCTAAATCAACCAAAGACTTAAAAACATGCTTTGCACTCTTTTCCACCAAAGACCAGATATTTCAGTGTGAAAGTCAACAACACGCTGGTTGACAATATCCTCGTCTAAGATCCCCAAAACGACACTCGTACAGCAAATATCTGAGTCAAGCCTCAGTAGGGTTGGACCTGCAGCGTCGCTCTACTGACTGTAACAGCCCTGGGAATGAATCATCCTCCCTGTTTCACTCAGGAACTGAGTCAGAAGGTTTCCTTTGGAGTTCACGCTGAAACTCAGGGAAACAGGACGAGGAGGCAGAACGTCCTTCGTGTGTGGATTACGGCGAGTTTACGGAGAAAACCACCAGCAGCTCCCATGAGGCCTCTGCTCGGCTCTCAAGTCCATTAGGAGAAGGCGACACACGGAAAGAATCCCTCATTGTATTGGATGTCATTTGATATATTAATATAGATTATGATATGGTACTTTTTTCTGCAAAATCAATTGAGAGACTGAATTCAAGAAATGATTGAATACCTGACAGATCAAGGTACCTCATTAGGCTGCAACTGGCGATTATTTTCATTATTGATTAATTTGCTGATTATTTCCCCAATTAATCATTTTGTCTATTAGGTGTTGCTCGTTATGATTCCCACAGCCGAACGAGATGTTTTTGAGTTGCTTGTCTAAAACCCAAAGATGTTCACTTTACTATCATATATGCCAAAAAAAAGCATCAAAGCTTAGTATTTGAAAAGCATTTAAACCAACAAATGTTTGGAATTTTTTGCTTTAACAAATGCACATTAATCCGTTTTCAAAGTTGTTCCCTGTTTGATCGACTAATTGTTGCAGCTCTAGTTACATTGCTGCAAAAATCCATTGATACAGTGGTTCCCAACCTCTTTTTATTTGAGTCCTTAACACAAGGGGATATAGCCTTGTGATCAGGTTGTCTATGTTTTGTCAGTAAAGTGGGTTTCCCTTCTCAGATTGTTTGATTTCAATCTTTGTATTAAACCTGAAGAGGTAAAACTAAACAGTATTTAACGTGGAAGAACCAGAGATTAGAGTAATATAAATAAAGCTTTGTTACAGAAATATCTTTATTCCTTTTTCCTGCTCATCTTGCATCCTCTTATTTGATACCGTTGTCACTGTTGGAGCCCTCTCACTGTCTTCAGGCTGTCCTGGCCAACCACAGCAGGCAGTTAGCTAGCGAGGGAGGGTCGTCAGCCTGATTAAGCTCATCTGGGCCTTCCAGGCTATAAAAGCTGGTCCACATGTTCGTTGTCTCCCCGTCTTGCCTTCAATACTGACTGTGCTGATCTGCACACTCCATTGTTCATTTAAGTTGACCTTAGTTTCATAAATTATGTTTGGACTCCCTTTTTGTCACGTTCCCCAAGCCAGTGTGTGACAAATTCGACACGTCGATGGCACCACTGCATTGCTACAGACGCATGTGACCAGACTGTCGTACTTTAAGAAGGTTTTGCCGTCTAAGCTCAACGTATCCTCATACAACGGTTCATAAGATATCTTGTGAAAAAGTTACTCCCCATTTTTCATGCAATTTCCTGCGAAAGTCCAGCAACACGTGTCCATTTTCGCTCGTTACATACATACAGTCTTTCTGAAATGAACTTCAGTCTTCACAGGAAACGACTTAGTTAGGTTTCGACAACAAAACCACTTGGTTAGGTTTAGGAAACGATCGTGGTTTGGGTTGAAATAACTTTACGTAACAAATAAATTACATGACAAATAAATCAATGTTGACTTTTCTTTTCACACAGGCCATGAAGACCGGTTTCGTTGGACCCATTCTGTGTTTTTGAGGTCTTTATACTTCCTACTTCATGATTGGATTGACGTGGATTACATACTACATTTGAGTAGGTATAGCTAGGAACAATGTATGAGAACAGCCTGCTTTGCTTTATGCGTGTTACTGACAAGGAGAGGACAACTGCGTCTTTCTTAATTTTTTCCTCACAATCAGCATTCTCCATGGGCATCAGGAGAAGCCAAACGCTGACCAATCACAGTTCTTGTGGTCTCCATGTATCTCAGCGGCCGCTGCAGCTCTGACGTGTAGTAAACATTTTGTAGGCCTGCATCTGTAACCCCTTAATGCAGGACTATGAATTCAACCAGAGACCCTTTGTGGGATTGCTGAGCTTCAGGTTGGAAACCACGGCCTAATACACCCAGAGATATTAAATAGATATGATATGTTATAATGCCTCTGCGTGCACAAACATGAAGAACAAAAAAAAAAAAGATAATAGAGGAAGGATGCAGGGAAGTTTCACTAAATGGCTTGTATCCTCAGTAAAGCCCAAGTCATGCGTGAGAGAAATTCAGAATTGAGCTTCTCATGTGTTTAATGGCCCAGAAAGAGAGAGAGAGACAACAGCCAAAGACCAATCAAGATACGATGCACGGACACAGATACGGCTGAAAACGTCTTTGAAGCAGAGTTTAAACAAGCATCATTTGTGGCATCTGTGACGGCTTCCCCCCCCCCCCCCCCCCCCCCCACCCACTTTCTTTCACATTGCAGAGTGGCATTAACTACCACAACCTGAGTGGAGAACAGGAGCGAGTGCTCACAAATGTCAAGGACGGAGGAGTGAGATGTATTGTGTTGAGGAGGAGGTAGGTGAGAGAGAGAGAGAGAGAAAGAGAGGTGGAAATAGAGGTATTGATTCTTCTCCGTCTTACCCATATTGCCTCTGAGCCCACGTAGGATGGACTTGCTGAACTCCAACAGAGAGACCTGCAGACAAAGAGAGGCAGCGATGAAGAGAGATACTTTAGCTACCGGCTACACAGACAACGAGAGAGACGAGCAGACAAGGACAGAGCCGATTCTCTGCCTCTCTGCCTCAGATTGTTAGCATGTGCAAGACGGTATCCGTTACTCCCTCAACACACACACACACACACACACACACACACACACACACACACACACACACACACACACACACACACACACACACACACACACACACACACACACACACACACACACACACACACACACACACACACACACACACACACACACACACACACACACACACACACACACACACACACACACACACACACACACACACACACACACACACACACACACACACACACACACACACACACACATCTGTGACTCCAGAGTTCACCAGGAATCAGCTGAGGCTGAGTAAGAAAGGAGAAATCTCTCCTCCTCCTCTCTGACTTCATGTCAACATTCCTCCAGCTATTCATTCCTCTGTTACTCCTCTTTTTACTGTACAGCCATGACTCCATCAGCACTCCTCTTTTGTTCAAACCTATATCTAAATGCCCACTTCCTTTCTTCACCAGCACAAAAGAGGAGACAGACGCGCTGTTATTTAATTCTCTTAACAGCCCCGTCCCCTCCTGTTCTCCTTATTCACTCTCTCTCTCCCCCATTCTCTCTCGCACACAATAACAAAATACCAAGCGCTGCCATCTCCCATCAGCTGCATGCTTGGGGAGTTGCGTCGCAGCACTGGCCCCAGAATAAGGACACACAGTCAGTTGTTGTTGGCGCCAGTGTTTGTCAATCACACCTACACTCGGCGGTATTTCAGCCAGCGAGCATTAAATGAAGCATGCGAGGGAGAGCTGCTGTCAAGGTCTGGTGTGCAGCGAGACGTCGGAGGGGAAGCACGAAGCGCGAGCGCTGGTGGTTGACACTGAAAAAGCCCAGCGGCATGAAAGCTGTGCGTTAAATCAAGTACACAAACAGTGAACGCATAGTGGGAACGGGCACAGACAGTCTCGATGGAAGGAGCATACCAGTGGTTTTGCATGTTTTATCCCACTAACCTCAAATTTGTATACATATTCATCGGTCTTTAGATTGATTAACTATCCTCCAGACAGCTGTGGGTTTCCATTCATTTCAGTGCGGCATGAAAAGCAACATGCAACAGACTTGAAAATTGCTTGAGATCCATCAACAGTGACCATTCAGCTTCCATCAAAGCTAGACTATCATCAGGATTACTTTGATAGCTGGCCTTCTGTTTTCCTGCGATATTTGAGTCTTTGATGTGTTCAGCAGCGCCTGAACACCAAACCTTCTTCATGCATAAATCTAACAAATCCATCCAAAGACATGGCAGTTTGTGAATGAAAAGCTTTACCATTTGACTGCAACATTCAGTATCTTTCACCGAGAAATACAGAAATATTTACTGAGGTGGACTACAGATCTTGAGTTGAGGTTCAAGTCTCTGGAAGCCTTTGGCTGCCTGGACGTTAGTACATCAATTCATCATTAATTATTTTTTACGAGTGAAACTACATATCTGTGATCTGTTTTTCTTTCAGTAGGAACCAAAGTGGCTTGGAATTGAGTGAGACAGGAAGTATTCAGAGGGTAAAATCCCCAGCTTTATCCTTTACATGATTTGTAGGTATTTTGTTAAAACATGGTAAAAAACAACAACTGATCTAACACACTTACTAGATTGCGAGCTGCGAGGCTTGGCTCCCAGGTACGCCAGGTTCACGTTGGCCTTCCTGCCGTCGATGATGGGGTTGGCGTCTTTGCACGCCCGCTCCGCTGCTCCCCTGTCGACCATGGTGACCTGTTGACAATGCCACAGCATCACTGATTAATAATCACTCTTTAAGCTACACAATTGCATGCGAAAGAGTCTCTTATCCAGTGTTGAAGGATTGATCCCAACATGGTGAAGCATCAGACCCAGAGCGGGTGAGGGGAGGGGGATGGGGGGCCCCGAGGAAGCTGCTGTCCTCGTCTCTACTCGAATGATTCAATCTTTTTGCTAAATGCGTGAGGAGACATTGACTCCAGCTCATGAATACAGCCATCATTGTGTTTGAATGCTTCCACTGGAGCTTATGTAGGAGGCAGATTTGTGTTATTTTTTCACACTGTGCTGTCAAGGATGAGATACTGGAATCTACCTTGAGGGAGTTTGTTGAGGAGTGGGCAGATAGCAGTGGGAAGGGGTGGTGAAGGTTAACACACACACACACAGTTAATATATGAGGCAAACTAGAGCTCCACCACCAATAAATGGGACAGTGAAAGTAAAACTGCCTCCGCTTGCTTTCGTTTTGCAGCATCAGACTCCGGAGTCTTATGCAAACAGAGGCAGCGGATGGTTTGAGATTGTCGGGGTTCAAGAAGCTGCTGCAGGGAAGTCAGACTGCTAAAAGGAGAAGTCAGGGACGAAATGAGCACGCTGACCCAAAATAACTCGTGACAATACTGGTCACTCGGCTGATTTGCTCACCGGCTACGAACAGGTAGAGATCATTTCAACTGCTACATTCACACATCAATAATTCCTTCTTATCTTTTTTCCCCACACACAAACTCACAGTCTTTCATACAAACCAAACACATCCTGCTAGAGGGGGGGGGGGGGGGGGGGGGGGGGCATGGGAGGAAGTCAAAATGAAATTACTGCAGCCTTATCTTGCAGAGCCAACTGACATGTCACACCTCTGTGACCACTCTCCCCCCCCCCTGTCTCTCTCCCTTACACAAACACACAGTGGAAACAGAGACATCTGTCCACAGCTGTGGCAGCTCATTACCAACTCACTTGTACCTCTCGGGGTCTGTGCTGGTGTGTCCTCATTCTGTACACTTATACTGTGTGTGTGTGTGTGTGTGTGTGTGTGTGTGTGTGTGTGTGTGTGTGCTACTCAAGCTTCAAGCATGTGACTGCCACCACCAGACACAATGTACATGGTTGCTGCAACAAAGTGGCAGTGTGTGCTGCCTCCAAGGCAATACTAGAAAAAAATACAATTAACCATGAAGATAAAGTCGCTTCAAACTCATTACTGGCTGCTACAGACGTGATAGTGTGTTTTCAGCACCCTGACCATCCAATTAAAGTCAGAGCAGCTGATAAAACCTTAATTAAATCGCATATTTCACTCTACATGCGTTTGACTCCTCGTTTATTCTACCAGAACACAGCAACTTAAATGAACTCACAAAGCCATATCCTCTGGACTTGCCCGTCTGTTTGTCTGTGATAACCACCGCCTCGTCGATGTCACCGAAAGTCTCGAAATATTTCCGAAGTGAGGCGTCGTTGGTGTGATACGGCAACCCGCCGACGAAGATCTTGGTGTAAGTCGTGTCTTTCTCCATGGTGGGGTGCATTATTTCTAACGGAACCCCGACCAGCTGACCTAGAAACAGCGGGGAACTCATGCGGTTCGAGATAAAAAAAAACAAAAAAAAACCGAAGGATAACACAAAGAAAAACAAGAAAGCAGCAGAATAACTTTACGCTCCTTGGTCACCAAGAGGCTATAAGAATAACGACAACAGCGCGTCCATGGTTAAACACGCAGCCTCCAGTTGCAGCACACGCAGCTTCTGGATGTGTAGTCCTGCTGACAGGTGTCTCGGAACCTCATGTCTCCTGTCTCGGAGGGGGAAAAAAGCCAAGTCTTTAAGCCTCGGTAGGCGCGTCTTGTATGCGCCCACTCCGCGTCTGGTCCAATAGATGAGTGGTGCGTCTTTTCCATCGGCGCAACCCGCCTCCTGCTCCACCCTGCTGCGCACGCACGCACACACAAAGACACTCATACACACACACACACACACACACACACAGGAAACCTCCCACGCAGCAGCTGAAATACTTTTGCCAATAAAATGGACGAACAGTTTAATATAGTGTAGGCTACTCACGAGCAGGCACCACATGTCGTTACAAAGAGATTATTATTTGACATGGTTTTGTAGAGAATCTGTCTCGACCGTAGCTACTATAGATGGGGAGGAGGCTGGGAAACCAAAGATCGCAACAGCTGATAAAAAGTCAATAAAAAAGAAGAAGAGAAACCACTCGTAATTCTAGGATGTGGCAAGATAATTGGTAAGAATTACACATCAGGTGTCTTATCCTTAATTCGTGACAGTGATCACAGTAAAACTTCCATCAGAGGGGTTTCCGCAGGTTCGGGGGCAATCCTGCAGAGAGCATATGGGAGACTCTTGATACAAACAGAGAGACCATCAGTCTCAACTTCAGACGACAGAGTTACAATGTGAAGACCGGAAGCAATCATAACAATTATTGGTTTTGACATCATCACCATAGACCATATATGACCATTGCCATGTATAAGAAGTGAAGTAGTCATCGTGACGTCACTCATTGGTTTGTGGTCTGCCGTTTTGAAGCATTGAGTTTGTCATTTTGTCCGTCGCCATCTTGGTTTCTGAAACCAGAAGTGAAATGAGAGGGTGGAGCTGAGAACAACTGAACTCTAAGAAATTGTAGGAGATCAAAATGGTACAATTAACTTTCATGAACTGAGAAAGAGTTAAAGTTCTATCAACTATTTTACTCTAAATGCAACTATAATTTACTTAATGAACATAATGCTGTATTTAAGAAGACTTGAAACTAGCGACTGAGACCATAAACTCGTGTTTACAATGTTTACTGAGGTAATAAATCAAGTGAGAAGTAATTTTCTCAGATTTCTATACAATCTGACTTCTTTTTACAACCAGAGGAGTCGCCCCCTGATGGCCATTAGAAAGAATGCAGGTTTACTTTCACATTGGTTTCACTTTCCTGAACCGGAGGTTGTCGCCTGGTCATTTAACCAAAAACCTCTTGAACTCTTTGTCTTCAATGTTAGAGTCACACTATTGATTGCAACACTAAAATTCAAATGAGAGGCAATGTTAACAACTCCTGTAATACCTTTACATAAATACCAAAGATCATGATAAACTCCCAAGAATATAGATATAGTTAATACAATTAAATATTCTATATGGCAACCTTGTGTACCTTCTGTAGGGGCTTTGCTACCTCTACTACTACTACTACTAGTACTACTACAACAAGCCTCAGAGTGTTTTCCATGTTCACCACTATAGTTTGGTGTGTTAACATTTGCTAATTAGTGCTAAAACACAAAGTACATTTGAGGTATTTGGTCATAAACAAAAAGTACTTGAGAAATTGAAACTTTAGCTGTATAGAGTCAGAGATCATCTATTTCAGGTCATCCTGATGGGAACACCAATGTCTGTACCAAACACTATGAAGATGCATCCAGTAATTTTACCAAAAAACAAACAAACATAAATGTAAACCTGCTGGTGGCGCTGGATGAAAAGTTAGGATTACCAAAGTCAGTAGGATTCATCCTGTGGGGAACATGAATATCATGAATTTCATGGCAATAAATCCAGTAGTTGCTGTCGAAGGCGAGGCTAAATGAAGATCTAACAGTTATAACTTATCAAAAAATGACACACTGCAATATTTTACACTTAACATGCATTAAATCATCACTGCATTAAAACAGGTGAAACAGAAATTTCCTCTCGTCTTCGTTACTGAATGTCAAACCATTTCTCCAGCAACCAAGGGTTGAGTGAGTCAGCCTGCAGTCACCTGGCAGCCAATCTTAAACTGACAGACTCTGTAATTTTATTACAAATGACACTCAGGTCCGAATAGGAGTTAAGTTATTCTAAGCTCTGACTAGGCTGTCGGGCCTCTGTAGGTTTTGGGTACAGTAACAGCTGCAGGGTTGGGATAGCCTGGAGGTGTGAGATCTATCTATGGGGTGCAAAATCATTGAGAGGAGGAGGAGGAGAAAGTGGGATGATTGACGACAAAAGCTCACATAGGGGAGGTGACCAGTTGCAGGAAACAAACAGCAGAAAAAAGCGAGGCTGCAGACGGCAGCACGACCCTCAATGTCACAGACAAAAGCCAGACTGAGAGGAAGCTCTCGTCTTTTTCGGAGAATTTGCCACACAGATGTCCTTCACACTCTTAAATCCCCTCCACATGTCTATGCCTCCCATCCACACACACACTTGCCTCCCACTTCATGCAGACTGGCAGACTCCAGTCATCCCAAGTGATGAGTGGGAGCCTCTATTGGAACTTGAAAGGCCAGTAATGTATTCGATTGCTGTCGGACTGAACTGTGGCTGCAGGAACGTCGGGTCGTGTCCAAAATGTTTGCATGTGCATAAAGACAACAGAGACATTGTAATGTTTAAATATAAATTTGTATTTACATCGATATTAACATCAAGAAACAAGGTAAGAAAAAAATGCAATAGTATTTTACATCCTGTAATAATGACTGTTTCCCAGATGTGCTTTCTCTTTTCTTTAGCTCCAAAGACACACTGAGAGGAGTTTCTTTCCTTTAAAGCAAAACACAGACATTTTTTTTTTTTTTTTTATATTTGTAGATTTCATATTCTTCATTGAGACTGGGGTTGAAAAAAAACAAACCACTCCAGGCTATTCTTCTGAGACATAATGACATCAATCATGAAACCTCCTTTGTAGCTTAGAACATCTCAACATTCCGTTTGCAGCACCACAATTCAACTGGCCATAAGTTCTACAGAAAGGAAGAAACAATCACAAACAAAGACTCAAACCACCTCAGCAGAACCAGACTCGTCTCTACTCTATGTCAGACGGATAGGGATATAATATATGCAATTAAACATATATAGTTCAATGTATATTATAGGTTATGTGCGACAGTAAAAGCACACATGAGTACTTGCACGATCTACATCAGGAACATGTTTCTAAGCACTGCAGAATGACAAACAAAAATCTTTGGATTGAGCATGTGTTCAAAGGTAGATTTTTCAACAAAAAGCTTCACAGGAAATACAATGAAAATAAAGGCAAACTCGAATGTAAAAAAAAAGAAAGGTTGACAGGTAATTAGGGATCAAACTACTTCATGTGTGGCTTCCATCAGGATTAACCGTCTGAACGAACCAAAAGGACTTATGGACAGTTACATGGTGGGGTCGATATACAAAGTCTCGCATCTGACGCCAAACGATTATATCTGCGAAATTCCAAAAGCACAGAAATCTCAGGAGTGAAACTTATAAGTCGCACATGGAAGCATGAGGTTCGCTTCAGAAGACATCAACCCCACAGACTGGTAAGAAATCTGGGCCCCTAGAAGCCCAACACACACATGTGTCAACTCTTTTTGTCGAGGCAATTCATGTGGTTTCTCTTTTTTTGTCACAAGAAAAATAATTTATTTAGAAAAAAAAAAAAATGACACACTAGCACCTCTTTAGCTAAGACTATGTTCTCGGAAAATAAAGATGCTTTCTGAGAGGAGAAAGCTACAGTATGAAATAAAATCTACACGTAATGCTTACAAAAAGGAGGCCCTTCCTTTCCAACCGATGGTTAAAGTATTGAAAATAAAAGCTGACCTATGAGGAATTAAGAAAATTACACTTTTAAATATCAAGCCTTACAATCTGTGCAAAAACAGTATGTGACCTACAAAAGCATATATATATTTATATATAGTACATTTGAAGCGTATTTACAATTCATATTCACAGACAAAAAAAGAAAGAAAAAGAAAGACAAGGTCTAATACTGCAGTGCCGTCGCTTTGAGTAAATTATACTTCAGCTTTGTCCTCAGCGGAAAACCAGGAGGAATGTTTATTGCTAGAAATCTAACATCCACTTTCTCTTACAGTGGGAGCTAATATAGAGACATCATTTCATAGTTGGCAATCGATTCTATTTCTGCACTTGTAACACTGTGAATTGGTTCGAGGTAACCAAAATATCTACAACATTGGGATTTAAAAACTACCTCTGGAATGATAAAACGATCATGTTAATGAATCTGTATAAATATAAGTGGAGTTTTGAACATCAATAAATCACTTTAAAAACGGTTCGTTTCTCTTGTTGTAAATCAGTACCGCTGGAGACGAGAGCGCTGGATAAAATCTGTGCTTACTGCCTTTCTACTGGTTCCCACTTTAGAACAAAGATCATCACCCATTTCTAATTAACAGCCAACATTACCCAGAGAGGAAAAGTTGGAGAACACACACACACACACACACACACACAAACACACATACAAATAAACTAAAATAAACAACTGCTGCTATGGATTAATTCTTGGGTAAAGGCCTCTATATTGCCACAATCCTTTTGATGTTGGCCTTTCCTTAAAGTGCAATCAGCCAACAAGTAATTCCATCGTACTTCAGCCCAGCGGCGTCCTGGAGGAGGAAACAATGTGCTACTGCTTAACGACATTCATCTGAGTGTCACAATCGGATGGCTCGGCATCTAGAACCGCGTTTACTTTACATACGCAGAGATCCTCCCGGAGCAGCAGAGGGACGACGGGTAAAAAAAAGAAATCCCGCCGAGTTCAGAAACAAAAGAGGAATCCCACATTTTAAATCTGAACACAGCTTCATGGTACATTCGACAGAGGAGAGGATGTCTTCACACGTCCGTCCATGTTCAAGTCTGTGATCTACTCGAGTGTCTGTCCACCTTCACCGTTTGGTCCACACACACACACACACATCGCTCATAAAGAGAGGAATATTAAACTACAGTCTACGAGAGGAATCACAGAGCTGTCTATCTCACTGTCTTAGAGATTTACGTGTGTGTAAAATGTGTCACAGTGTTTCTGATTTTGATGAACGCTGCGTGTTTTCATGTTTGTGTGCGACAGTCTGTCTGTTTTCCCCAGGTTCGCCAGACTGCCATTACTGGCAGTGAGTCCAAAGGAAGTCGACTCCCCCATCTGGGGGGAGTGCAGCACTACACATAGACAACACGCCGCCTGGTCCTCCACACACACACTCCAGTGCTGCAGCCGGGTTCCTCTCTCTGAACGGAGATCACAGTGAGACAAATGCTTCTGTCACGATGTTTAGCAGTATTTCTAGATTGAGGGGAGGAAAAGAGAAAACAAAGTGAGGAAGAGGTTAATGCACAATCCACTGCCATAATGCAAATATCAGTAATTGGTTCATTGAAATAAACAGCCGGAGCTGCTCATGCTCCAGTCAGATGCCATTATACCACTGCAGAAGAAGAGGACGCAACAGGATGACGTAATTAACGCCAGCAAAGCCCAACCTCAAACGGTGTAAAACGATATAGAAAACATGATGGAAATATGGCATTTCTGTTTGTTTTAATGTCTTAACTTGAGAAACTTGATGGGCTCATTATCTCTCCACACAGATCTGATGTCTTCCTCTTATCAGTGAGCATTTAAGTCACATGCGCAAATTGAAAAGGCGCAGAAAAGCAGCTAACTCAATTTGTCCCCCATCTCTTACATTGAAATTGCTACAAGGAGAGATTTCTTTGCACTCACTGTGGACAAGCGAAATGACTACACGCCACAGTCCTTTCAGTGTACATATGGGCATGTCAGTATTGTTTTACGATAAAAATGTGAACTTGTCCTTTGAGCACTCAGACCTGCACCTACCTGATCAGGCCCCATCTGCATGCGTCCCATCACCATTGGGTTCATCTGCCCTCCCATCTGGCCCATGTGACCTCCTCCTCCACTGGCTGGCATGCCCCCGTTTATCATCATGCCCCCATACTGGCCAGGATTCCCCTGCTGCCCGAACTGCTGCTGCCCCGGTGGTCCCTGCTGCCCAAACTGCTGCGGAGGGTACGAACTGGTGAAGGAGAGCGACAGGAAGGAAGATGGGTTTAACCGTACACATTCAGGAAAAGAAAAACGGAGGCACAACTTCATCTGACGGCATGGTGTTGTCGTAAATGTGTCTTGATTTCATACCTGTTGCGTCCCATGCCTCCCTGCGACCAGCCCTTCATATCTGCCCCCTGGTACATGGGACTGCCCTGCGGGTGCTGTTGCATCATGGGATTTTGAGGCCCCAGTCGGCCGGGCATCATGGTGCCAGGAGGACTGCTGCCTGATGGTCCGAACGAGGGGTCTCCCTGCTGTGCCATCCCTGTGGAGATAAATCACCCAGTAAATAGATCATTGATTCACAGTGATAACTAAAGGGAGATGACGATCCTGTTGCTGTTGTGTGTTATTGTGTAATTGATATTGACTATTATAAGTAATAAGTAATCCTTTTACATGACAAATGTGAGACCAGAAGCCTGCAGTGCTCGGACTCACCACCAGGGAGCAGCAGTATTCTGTTAGGCGCCCGTCTCAGGAAAACTCACCATAGTTCCCACCATAGCCGAACTGCTGGGGGCCCGGCTGGCCCATGCTTGGCCCCCCCATAGGGTTCTCCATGCCACCAGGAGCCGTGACGTTTGGAGGGGGACTGAATCCTCCTGCAGCAGCAGCAGCGGCCGCCGCCGCCTGCTGCTGCTGCTGCTGCTGCATCAGCATCATCATGCGCTGCCTCCTCATCTGCATGGTGACCATCTCCCTGCTGCGCTGAGCCATCATCTGAGCATTGAGGAAGCCCGGCTGCTACGAAACAAACAGTCAGAGAGTTTAAGGAAGGTTGACATAATCAAATATGTCATAAAATATAAAGCATGTATGGTGTGTATGGTGGGTGATAAGGTCTCTTCTGTAATGTGGATATACAAGTAGTAATTCACTCCACTCTAATAGTCAAATGTACGAAAGTTGTGTCACTTGAATGTTGCATCAAACGACAATATATTTACATCGAGACTGTGACTACTCGCTAACAAATTAAAGTCAACAGAGGACAAGTCGGCCATCGGCATCATCTGATATGGAGATGAGTCTTCATACAGACAAGAGGTCAGGGTAAATTGGAGCTGAGCATGTTGTCATCCTCCCTCTCTCAATCTCCAGCTCCTGTCTGCCTCTTAACTTATAATAATTAATATACTAATTCATTGAGGGCAATGACAATTCCCCAGAAATATCATATTTAAGAAAGTAAAATACAAATTTAAATAGGACTGTGGTAGCCATGGAAATCTTCAGATTTCAGAGACCTATAATCTCCCTTGATTTTGAAGTATGATGACAAAAAAAACGCCCAGCTGGTGATGTCCTTCCTGCACTAGCTGAGGAAGCTCAACCTGCCACAGGAGTCAGTTCTACACGGCAATCAGTCCGTTCCCTGTACGCCCATCACTGTCTGGTTTAAATTGGCTACCAAATAGGACAAGAGAAGACTACAATGGACAATCAGGTCTGCTGAAAGGATCGGTAACACATTCCGATAGGTCACCCTTTATAAAGGAGTCATAAATTGTAACTATTATTAAAGTTGCAAGCAAATTCATTGAGAGCTGCTGACAACTTGGGTCAAATTCTTTATACGTCTGGACATACTTGGCAAACTTGATTCTGATGATGGTATTAAAACCGTATTACGGTGATTCATCTGTAAGAAATGAGCTTTTGTCATCTACCTGTCCTCCCATGCCAGGCTGCATGCCGGGCCTCATGCCAGGGCTGCCTCCTGGGTTCTCCATCTTCATGCCCATGCCCTGCCGCGTCTGATTCATGAACTGAGGAAAGAAGAAGAAAAAAAAGCATTCAAGACAAAGATGGAGGAGCAAAAATGTTACTCTGACCTTGTCCCACTTGCATACGGTATATTTACAGATAAATTACACTTATGAACTAACAGACGGTAGAGCTAGAAAACAATAAATCTATTGTATGAATAGATTCTGTAATAACAGAAAATGATGCATGAGACACCACTTAAACATAATCAAAAAGCCATAGCAGGTAAAACAGGTGAGTCCAAGTTCCTATTATTCTGTTTATCTCTA
Organism: Leptoclinus maculatus; assembly: GCA_032191485.1. Lineage (NCBI taxonomy): Eukaryota > Metazoa > Chordata > Actinopteri > Perciformes > Stichaeidae > Leptoclinus > Leptoclinus maculatus. Next base: position 14,507,939 of record JAVDOI010000012.1, read on the forward strand.
GCTGATGTAACAATGCACCAATGTTCACTTCTCCCAGATGTGAGGAGGTCCGTCCCTGATTTTAATCTGCATATTGCCATTTATTTAATCCAAAATTCTTGCAGTGTGAGAACACTTCACCCTTACATGTTTGGATTACATTTAGTTCCTTATTGGGAAACAAGCCAATTGTTTGCATGCAAGCTGATGAATCAGTGAGCTCCTGTGAACATACATACCTGCTGTCCCTGCAGCCTCTGCTGCAGCTGGAGCCTCATGGGTTTGTTGGCGGTTATCATCCTGGGTCTCATCATGTTGGCACGAGGGTGACCCATGCCGCCCATGCCACCCATACCGGGGAAGCTGCCGCCTTGGCCCATCTGAGACAGCATGGGCCCAAACCCCCCTTGCTGGGCCTGCCCCTGCATGGGGTTCCCTCCATAGCCAGACTGCAATGGCATGGAGGGGGGTCCGGGGTAGCCCTGTCCGTAGATCGGCTTCTGGTCCAGCACCATGGACGGGTCCTGTCCGGGAAATTGCTCCATCTGCTGCTCGCTTCCCTGGTTCTGGAGCAGACAGGACAAGAGGACAAAAAGAGAACTTTGTCAAACCTCTCCATCTAATTGATTCATTTCCAATTGGTTGGCTCTGTAATTGTCTTTTTCTAAGCAGCACAGACAGATCCCTCTGGGCTCATCCATCTCCCTTCTGCGAAAGAACAGTTTGAACACAGTGAGTCATGACTGAAATATCTAATGCGAGGGTGAACGCAAGGCTCACTTTATGAGTCATGAGACAGATCATTTCACCTTTTACTTTACTTCTAGGGTGATCTAGAGGAGTACAGAGGTGGGAGTGTCGTTAATCCATCTTTTTACGTGATGAGACTACCTGGCTGACGAGGTCTGGGATGCCCAGGGCTCGGTCTATCTCCTCCAGAGCGATGCCGTCCGTGTTATTCAGCAGAGAGTCCAGCTGGTCCAGAAGTGCCCGCTCGTCGCTCTGACCCTCGCTGGTGGTGGGAGGCACCAAAAGATCATCTAAGGTGTTGCCAAACTGGCGTCTGCAAGGCACAGACACAGAGAGAGACGCTCGTGAGGTTCAACTCCCTCCTTATTGCAGCTCATCGGGAATGAATACAGACGATGAGGGATGTTGCACTGACCTGTTACCCTCCATGCCCATTATAGTGTCCGGCCAGGAGGGGGACTGGTTGGACTGGCCCTGCTGGCTGAAGGGGCTCATACCCATGCCCATGTCAGCAGAGCCTCCTAAACCACAAATATAATATGTTTAATTTATACACATACAGAGTCAGTCAGAAGTTTATAGAATGTAATGGAAAGGGACGCACATTCTCTGTTAGTCCACATATGTAAGTATTCAGGTGCAGAACATTTTAAAATCAGGGTCAGTTTGATGAGTATTCACACATTTTTTGACCAGCTGATTACTATGACATGGAATGCCACAACACATAGCACAGACAGCGAATGAATTGCAGTGACAGACGTACCCATATCCATGAGCTGTTGCTGCAGCATAGACCTGGTGCCCGGTACGCTGTTGGAGCGGCCGACCATAGGTCCCGACATCATGCCCTTGCTATTGTTGTACTCCATGCCTTGGCGCATCATGGAGGGGTGTCCCGCCGAGCCCACTGGGCTGGCACTGGAGCGGTTCATGCCCCAGTCCCCTGACCCACCCATGGGAGACCTCTGGGGAACCATGCCCCTGTTCATTGGTCCTGGTAAAACATGAACACCAGATGTTTGCATGTGTCAGTACCACGAACGTGTTACCTTAAATCTGTGTCTTTAAAGTTCAAAAGGTTATCCGATAATAGGATACAAATTAAAACATAGTCCAGGATTGGGTCACACACACACACACACACACACACACACACACACACACACACACACACACACACACACACACACACACACACACACACACACACACACTAATAAAAGTAACAGATGTGAGAGAAAATGTGCAAAAATGAATGTTGGGTCACTTGAACACTCACCCATGTTTCCTGGGTATCCGTCTGGACTGCCCATCATGTTCTCCTGCTTGATAAGCATGGGGCGTCTACCTGCTCCTACGGGCCCAACAGGAGGCTTCCCGTCCATGGACAAGGCCCTCTGGAAGGGCCCCCGAGGCCCCGGACCCATTCCTGGACTCCCTGTGCACACAAAGTATGAACTCACTGGTCACACGCGTATTCCTCAGAAACAGGGAGAATGTCTGTGTTGCATTAAATTAGGAGTGGGTGATCCGGGGATTTAAAAAATATTGATATTGGGATTTTTCAAACTTTACATTATGGTGTGTGAGTAATTGATGGTTTAATTTTGTAAACACGAATGACTAAAAAAAACAGGTCACTTATGAAGCTGTAGGGGTAAAACCAGCATATAATGATGCCAGATGCAGTTCCGCTGGCATTTTACATTGATATTATCACATATGATGTCATGACACCCTCGCCATGTTACTGTCACTTCTCGTAGGCTTTGCACTCACCCTGCAGGCTGTCGTCAAGGCAACCCTGGGGTTTGCTTCCTGTGTCGCCAGCCCCTCCCCCTCCAGCCTGATCCGGGTAAAAGTCAGAGCTTGAACCCCTCAAATCTCCGAGGATAGACTCCAGGTTGTGCAGCTGAACATCAAAATAAGCCAAAATGAGTTGTTACGTAAAAAAATGTCAGTGAAGATTCACATTCATTCAGATCAAAGGCAGTGAGTCGAAGTGCAACGTGAGATGCACTCTGTATGGCGAGCTAAATGTCAATAACATTATAGTTGCAGTTATTTAATCATGTCTTAACAAAGAAGCACGCTTACGTCATCAGGTGGCTCTGACTTGATCTTGCTCTCAGGGTGTTCGGCTGCAGGGCCGGGTCCAGATCCAGGGCCGCCCCGAGCTGGACCGCCAGCGGCCCCGGTGGCTCCTTTCCCATCTAGCTCTTCGAGTTTCGGCTTGACATCCACTGGCTCTTTGGAATCATCCTTGTTGAGGAGGTAGTGGAGGAGGGCGTGGGTCTTCTCCTTTTTGGGACTATGCTGCTCCTGCTTGGGCTCCGCGACCAACCCCGGCCCGGTACCGGCCCCTGATCCCCCTGTCCCGGCCTCACCGCCCTCCTGGCCCCCGAGTGTCACCTTTCCTGTAGCCTCTGCTGTGATCTTAGCTACGTCATCCGGGGTATTTCCATTTTGAAGAAGCTTGTGGAGGATCTTGTGCTTTTCCTGCAGCGAGCCTGTGTAGTGGGCTGACGATATCGATGTTGACACGCCCCCCGGACCAGTGGCCTGGCCCGGATTGGCACCGGCTGAGGAAGAGGAGGACACGCCGGTAGACGAGGGGCTTGTCATGCCTCCAGTGGGGTCCTTAGTGTCTGAGCCTGCAGGAGTGCTGCTGCTGGTGGGCGGGGGTGGCACAGGGGGCCCTGATGACCCACTGCCACCTATTCCCAGCTCCTCAGTTGGGGAAGTCAGCAACTGCAGCAACTTCTTATGCCCCTTACTGTCTGGCACCCTCCGAGGAGGTTCAGAGTTCGCCACCCCAGCCTCATTGCTTCCCTCTCCAGTCTCTTTTGTTGCCGTAGCTGCCTGGCTGTCTGGTCGGTCTCCTGAACTCTCAGCCTGCGGATGCTGATGATGGTGGTGATGGTGCATGGGGTGGTGATGGTCACCGGGCCCAGGCCCTAAGCCTCCCGCTGGGCTTTTGGAACCATCTTGTCCTGGTTTGGCCGGCTGACTGGGCTGAGAGGAAGAGGAGGAGGAGTGGACGCTGGGAGAGCTTTCTGGTTTGTGGGCTGGCGAGGGCGACGTTAGCGTTGAGGGGAGGGAGCTCCCTACTCCTTCACTGATTGCTTGCAGGGCGTTTAGGGAGCTGCTGGAGAAGGTGGTGGTGCTCCCCCCACTTCCTCCACCACTGACAATGCCACTCATGGGAGAGTGAATGCCTGGAAAGAAAAAAAACAAATCAAATTAAACAAACAAATAAAACAATTTATAAACGACTGATGCCAAATCACCAGACGCAGCTCGACTCACCTCCGGGTGAGAACTGGTTGGCGCCCATCTTTGGGCTCCCTCTGTTCCGGGGTGACATCAGGAGTCCCTGCTGGGGGCCACCCATTCTGGGGCTTCCTGACGGGCTGTTCATGCCACTCAGCCCAAACCCTCCGCTGCTCTGAAAAGGGGGTTGCTGTGGGTGCTGCTGTGGGTGCTGCTGTGGGTGCTGCTGTGGGTGCTGCTGTGGGTGCTGCTGTGGGTGCTGCTGCGGGTGCTGCTGCGGGTGCTGCTGCGGGTGCTGCTGCGGGTGCTGCGACATGCCTTGGCCCGGGTGATTCATGGGACCCATCTGATTCATGTGCCCCATCTGCATCATGCGGTTGCCCATGCCTCCACCTCCACTTCCTCCTCCCCCGCTCCCACCGTACATAGAGCCGCCTCCCATCGGACCCATGTGACCCAAGTGGCCCTGCTCGCTCATGCCATAGCCCCTGCTCATGTTGCCCATGCCACCCATGCCCATCCCCCCTCCGGTGTTCATGTTCATTTGGGCATTCGGGTTGGGGCCTCCCATGCCCTGTTGTCTCATAGTGTTCGGCATCATGCTCCCACCCTGAGCTGAGCGGTAGCCGTTTGGTTCCCTGTGTGGAAGGAGACGAAAAACAAGGTTTGAAAAAAATGCAACAACCTTGAAAACACTATACCCCCCCCTCCCCCCACAATAACCGCTCTCAGACTGGTGACGCTCAGTACAAGTGCAACTAAAGTACGAGTTCCTGTGTGGTGTCTTCTCACTCACTGTGATCCCAATGCATAAAAGCTACTTATGCTGCTACTTCAGCTATTTGTGTGGCATGAATGCCTCGCATAGAGAGGCTGGAAGTGCTTTTTTTTGACAAGGTAGTTAATGAAACGTCCTTTGCAGGTGTCGGAGTGGAGTCTTTGTATTTTCAGTTTCTGACCTCTGGAGTAGATGAGTGGAGATGAAGCCTTGCGGCTCGTTGCTCATGGGGTGGCGGTACAGTTTGCTCTTGGTCTGTGCCGTGACCGGAGTGCCGTCGGACAGGGAGAAGCGGTACAAGGGTGTCTCAGCGTGACCCTGCAGGAAGGCTGCATCGAAAGAAGAAATGACAAACGAACAGCCTGAAACACTTAATCTGATAACAGAGGTCATCAATCACTGCCTTTATGTTGAAACCAACTGAATACAGTGAGGATCAATGCTCTAGCGCTCAGACTTTTGTATTCATGAGATCAATATTGACACACTGATGCATGAGGTGTATGTGTCTCAAGGTTTCTGTCTTAACGGAGGCTTGGCCACGATAGGTAGCAACAAAAAAAATGTAAAAACAAATCATTTCATGTAATTATAACATGGTAAGAGTGAAGACTGAATACACAACTGAGCAAACGTCCTGATGATCCTGATGTCATTGTGGATTTAACAGCGCTTTACGAGTTTGTGGTACTTCAGTAGTTGATTCCAGATGTGTGTGTGTGTGTGTGTGTGTGTGTGTGTGTGTGTGTGTGTGTGTGTGTGTGTGTGTGTGTGTGAGACCGACCCTCGTGGTAGTGGCGTTTGTGCGACCAGGGCTGCCCGTCACTGTGCTGAAGGAACATCTGAATGCAACGCCTCAACAAATCCTCCCAGCCCGGACGCATCGACGCTCGCAGAGAGTTCTGGTCGATCTGGATCAGTTTACCTGCCGGGGAGGACAGAAGGAGGACGAGCAGGAGGGAAAAGGGAACAAGGAGACGCATGAGGGGGTGAGTCAAACCTGTTCACGGGTAAAGAATTAGCGTCAGAGCCTGTTTGAGCTCTTTGTGTTCGTTCAGTGGGCATTTAGGGCACCCAGCTCCTCACCTGACAGCTCATGCCGGGTATTGAAACTCTCCGTTCTCTCCATGGCTGTCACCCGACGGGCAACACAGATCATACATGACTGAAGGTCTGCAGGTGAAAGGAGAGGAGTGTCAGACATCTTTCATGATCATTGAATGTGGTTCAGACTCATTGTTTTTGGTTTTAAACAAACTCGACTGAAATTGCTCCTCTGGCTCTCTACTGAGGATTTGTTTTTTTAAACTGTGAGAGATTTGAACTCTTTAACAAACCCAGGATCTCCCTTAGGTGTGTGTAACCAAGATAAGAATCCCCATGTATAAAGGAAAAACTGTGCTGGCCATGGTCCTATCACATTTTGCACAAGTAATAAAGTGTTTCTTTATTTCGTCTCTTGTTTCTGTCAGCGTGCTTGTATTTCTTCTAAATATTTTCTATAACATAAAAAATAATTTGTATGTCCTTGTGCATCTAAAATGAGGAGAACATTCAAATGAGCTTGTTATTCTGTACCCAAATAAGAACTTGTAAAATCTACAAAGTTGCTGCATTGAAAATTGTATTTTGAAAATCTGGTTTTCAACCAGAATATTTGATTTTTTATTTGATTTCCCCTCCAGACATGTTTTAAAAAAAACTCAGCTTGAAAAAACTATTTGTGTAAATAGTCTTTGTTTCAAAAGTTCACTGAAAAGTCCAATCTTTCAGTTCCTCATCACACCTGTGGAAGTTGCATACTGCACCACGATTGTCTTTCACAGTAGTTGTGATGACACAATATTTCTTTACATTTATGTGAAATGAATGTAAAAATAACAATAAGCAAAACACATTTTTGAGTGTAGGGAAAACACAGATCAGTGTTTATTTCAACACAGTAAAATCCTAAATTAAGGAGTCTTCATCATGAGCTGAAATGTGTGAAAGATTTGCGACTGAGCCAGCGTACCTTCCCCCTCCTCGATCATGGCTTTGGGCTGGGTGAGAGCAAAACACTGCATGGTCTCATAACGTGGCCCTCCTGGCCCCTCCTCCATGGGGCCGTGAGCGTGGCCAAACTTGACCAGCATCCGGCAAGTGAAGGTGTGACTCTTCTGTCGGGCTGCCTCGCTCCCCCACGACACTCCATTTACTAAAGAGGAAATGCAAACAAAAAGAAAGTTACACTGGTGAGTAAAAATGGAACGAGCTGAGAATGGATCGCCTGTTATTAGACGCCACAACGGCTCACACCCTTTTCCTGCCGGGGCATCCACACACACACACACACACACACACACACACACAAAACAAACAAACACACACTGCAACTTGTAATTTCCCTCTTAAATTGAGAAGCCTCTCTTGCTGTTCGGATGTCTGGCTAAATGGACCATGGGATTAATGTAGCCAAGGTGTCGATTTCCAATATCTCTCTCTCTCAGTCTGGGCAGAGGCCAGGGACACTCAGCCATCTATCCTCATTTAGGCCCTGACTTCTCATCACGGCACACACACACACACACACACACACAGTTAGATGGGGTCACCTTCACAGGGGAAAGGGAGGAAGAGAGAGAGAGAAAGGGGAGGCAAAACTTCAGAGAGACATCCAACTGTCCTCCAAGGTCTACGTAAAGCCTTATCAGGGGCCTTGAGTTGGCCGGAGGTTTCTGTCTGGCAGGTGCAGGGAGGTTACAAGAGAAAACCCAGAACAGCGAGACGGTTTGGTGGGGGGGGGGGTTAACTGATAGTGAGAGATGATTTAACAAGGCCTTAGGACGGAGGAAACGCAGTACAGTCGCTGGGGCCGACATCTCCCATCAGACACAATTAGTCAACAGCGAGGCAAGACAGAGGGGTCAAAAAACACACAACCCAAAACAAAGGCTCACTCCACGCTGTGCACGGTGGGGTGTTTGTTTTTGTTAGTGGGTGTGTGTGTGTGTGTGTGTTTAACTGTAGCTGGCGTGGTCAGCGGTCATCCCATAGGAATGTGCAGCGAGTGCGTATTTCATTCATGGGCCCGAAAAAAAGATAATGAAGGGGCAGAGCAGCAGAGCGAGACACAATGAGGGGCGGGAGAGCAGAGAGGGAAGCAGGTGGAGAAACAGACGAGCACAATATTCGTCTTAGTAGGCGGCCACATGAAGAATGAATGAGGCTGAGAAAGAGTGAGTTGAGCGAGGCGAGGGGGACGCTCGGAGGAAAAAGTGGATAAAGACGAGTCTTAGAAAATAAAGAGAGTGAATGAATAAAGGAGCCTGCAAGGGAACGGGAGGAATAAGCGAGCCCACACTGCTTCGGAACATTACTGGGGAGTTAATCGAGTAGCAGGTTCAGTCGAGCACACAAATCCATAATTAATCAGCTTTATAAATAGTGCTCTGTGCACATACTCATGGGCTTAAACACACACACGGGCAGCACCTTTTTAAAAATGCAATCCTATTGCTGACATAAGCATGTAAATATACACAATAACACATAGGCACGGGCAAACAGGAATTGCATTAAGTAGAGGAAAGAGTAGAGGTGCATTATTCAGCAGTAAGTAGTTTCCAGATGGCTGCCATGGGATCTGAATAGAGCTCAGGCCTGTTTTACACTGTCTGGACCACTGAGTGTGACTGACAGCTGCGCTACGCTCTGCCTGCTTAGCGCAGAGTGGGTGGGTGCTCCCGTGCACATGTGGGTTTTGTCAGGTGTGTGTGTGTGTGTGTGTGTGTTTCGGAAAAGCTCTCATGCACTTCCCAGGAGCTCCTCCATAATAACGAGTAGAGGTGTTAAGAACGGAGGAGCGTGAATAAATAACCCGAGTGAGTTTACGTTGACGTGTGCGCGCAGAGTTGTTGTAACCTCTGAAGAGTTAGTTTTATACCTCGGCCCTGTGGAAGATGTCAAGCAGGGTTTGCTTCTGAGCAGATGTGCAGCTTCCCTGTGAGTGTGTGTGTTTGTGTGTGTGTGTGTGTGTGTCTCTCACTGTTGGTCTTGGGCAGGTTCTTGTGGAACTCCTCCCTGTCGTCCTCATGGAGAATATTGTACACGCTGGTATTGATGAGCTCCTCCTGTTTGTACTGCAGGTACTGCGTCACGTTGTCCGACACGAAGACGATGCTGCCCTCCCGGTTCACCACAAACAGGAAGCCGTCTAGAGCCTGAGAGCACAGCGACAGGAAGTCACCACCCGCACAGCTGGCTGATCAAAAACCTTCATTTTTTTTCCGATCGACCCGGGGTGGATCGCTGCACTCACCTGCAGGAGGAGCGGCCCCAGGTGGTCCTTGTCGATGACCCCCTGACCTGTCGAGGACACGTCTGACTTCTGGACGTCGTCGTCGTTGGATGAAGCTTTCCCTGCAGGAGAAGAAAGGGAGGGGGATGAGACAAAATGCATCACAAAAAAAACCTAAAAAAACACCAGCCATTTCAAGCCCAGCTGCCTACAAAGAAGCAAAAAACAAAAAGAGCAAAGGAGAAACACAAGGAGAGAGCAACGATACCTGGAACTGGAGGAAACAGACAGTTATTCACTACTCCAGCTGCGCCAGCAGGGGGCAGTGTTTCTCAATCTTCACTTAAATATATATATATTTCTTAATTTAAAACTACAGGTGAGGAGGGAGACGGACGGAGGAAGGTTTCTCTGAGGAGCCCGTCAGGAGGAGTAGAGGGCTGGGTGCATGTGGAGCAGGTAGCAGCCGTCCTCTTGCTTTATATTCAGTGTCAGACTCTGAGGGACTGTCTGGTAGGCTGGGGCTGAGAGAGAGAGAGAGAGAGGGAGAGAGAGAGAGAGAGAGAGAGAGAGCGCGGGAGAGAGCTAGAGAGGCTCTGGAAGCTGTAATGGTGCAGGGGCAGGAGCTGAGGCACCTGAATTAATGGAGGGGCTGAGGCTGAGGGAGGGAAAGAAATACAGAGAGACAGAGAGAGAAAGAGAGAGAGAGAGACAGGAAGGACCGGAGCTGAACCAGAGGGATGTGGACGGAGACGACGCCGACGGGAAACGGCTGGCGTTTGGGTTTGTTGTATTAATGCAGGGCTTGGTCTGAGAATGAGGCGGGGGCTCTGCTCGGCTACAGGAATCATTCTATCTGATTAGCTCCCAAGGGGCACAGATACCCACACAAAGAAAAGAAAGGGAAAAACCAGCCATTGCTGCCAACATCCAGGCACTGTGAAGCTAAGTAGAGACGGACTGAAAGAAAGAGGCAGAGGAAATAGAATGAAACATAAACAGAGAGAGGCTGCACTCCCATCAGTTCACTCAATATCTTAAGATGCTGGGAGCAAACCTGAAGATGCTGCAACTCATTGTGCTGCAATACAGATGAGAGAGTGCGTGTGTGTGTGTGTGTGTGTGTGTGTGGGGGGGGGGGGCAGAAGAAAGAGCACAGTACATTAAATCCAAGTGAGATGAAAAACAGCAATGATTGAGGGGAGAAAAGCACGAACATGAAGACTGGCAGAAAGAGCAACTGAAAGTGAAAAGAGGAGAAGAGGAACAGGAGACGTGTCTAAACGCCCGTGTCATTTCTGTCTTCACTTCCTGTAACTATGGCAACCTGTCAGCAGCCAGTCAGGGGCAGCTGTAGCCTCTTCCCCTTCCTGTCGAGGTGGCAGACGCTGACTGAGCCGAGCCGAGACACGAGAGCAAAATTCACCCCTGATCTCGTGAAATTCACCTTGAGCGGAAAAAAAAACGTCTACCGACACACACACGTGTGTGTGTGTGTGTGTGTGTGTGTGTGTGTGTGTGTGTGTGTGTGTGTGTGTGTGTGAATGTAAAAAGATGTCCATTCTGCTCTGACAGTGCGTGTGTTACAGCCAGAATCTCAGCCTGGAGCTGTTTTAAAAAAAAAAAATCGCTCGCTGTGGAAATGACCGCTGCATAATGTAGACAGAAGTATGACAATAGCAGCTGTAACAGAACTAATCATTTGGCAGTTCAGCAGAATGGATGGGCATGTGATTACCTGCAAACACCCAATTAAACAGCCCCTGGCGAGGGCAGCACACAGCTGTGCATGCCCAACACACACACACACACACACACACACACACACACACACACACACACACACACGCACACACGCACACAAGCAAATGACAGGTTCACAAAGCATTGCCAATGTTTCCTCCCAAACATAAACAGTTGAAGCTGTGAAATTTGTGGGAGATGAATGACTGACTCGTCCTTGCACCTGGGCTCTGAGGAGGCACATGTGTATGTGTGTGTGTGTGTGTGTGTGTCCAGCTGTCTCTTCTTCCTCATCACCTCTACCAATGTTTCCTACACACACTCTTTTCAACAGTCCATCTGACTTGTCCTGTTTGGGGTTTTCAGACCACTGTGTCCACTCACCCTGCTCTTTGATCTGGCGGATCTGCCGCACCGTCTCTTTGAGGATGGCACATTTGTCGGGTTTGACGTTGAAGCTGTCGATGTCGCCGAGGTTGGCGGAGATCAGCTCCGCCAGCTCCTCGATATATTTGCTCTCCTGCTCCCGTCGCTTCCTCTCACACCTGCAGAGGGCAATGTGCAAAGATTTAAGGCTGAGCTGACGCTACTTCAGCAACTAGAGTTCGGCTCGGGCCGCATATTTCTGTCCGAACCAAACTCGGGTCCGAGAGAGAAAAGTAACCAAGCCCGACCCAAACACAACAGGTATTCTGTTTTTTTAACGAAATATTATGCAAAATGTCATTTTTACTACTGTGCATTGTTTAGATGTATATGTTATTTTGCGCAGTATGAGAGTTTTCTCTGCCTTTTTTATGTTGTATTCTGTTTGAGTTTCAATCCCATTTTTTTGACTTGAAGATCTGACTGTGATCAAACTTGTGGTTTGGAGAGGCAGTTTGTGCTCCTGTCATATCCTTACCTTCTTAGAGAGATAAGATTTTAAACTCAATGAGACATAAAATTAGAGTCAAATCAAGTAAAAAAAGGAATTTAAAAAAAAATATATAGTCTAAAAAAAAGTGCTTTTCCCACCAAAAATACGTTCATAATCCTCTCATATTTTTGCACACATTTGGGTTCTTACTCATCGCAGCACACAAAGGAGCCACTGACCCAGTAGCCCACTTTCTGGCGTTTCCCCTCTCTTGTGCAGATCAGACACACTTACCCCAGACCAGGCACGTCACAAGTGGAGAGCTTGCGTTTCCGGTTTTCTGAGCTCAGAGGCTCCATGGAGTTCTCCCCCAATCCGCTCATCGTGTACACATATCAGCACCTGGGAGGACGGAGCACAAACGCACGTACACAAGTGTAAATAAGGCTTTAATACAGGCAGAGGAGGGATTATATAGTCCCTTTTAGCCCTTTAGCTCTTATTATACACGTAATTGTGAAGGGAAGAAGACATGGGAATCGTCATTTTCAACTCAGCAAAAATAACCGATACAGAGGCAGCTTGTAAAGTGGATACAGTGCAAAACAGAACACAGCAGAGTAAAATATGCTTATATCATGCAAATCGTATTCTCCTGGCAGAGACTGACGAACATAAACATGTCTCGTCTGCCTCCTCCCCCTCCTCCTCCTCCTCCTCCTCCTCCTCCTCCGAAAATAAAAAAAAGAGAGTAAGCATGTGAGGTTGTGTTTGTTTGTGTGTGTGGGCCTGTGCATGTATGAGTTCATCAGCTCATATGGTGAATCCACACACACACACACACACACACACACACACACACACACACACACACACACACACACACACACACACACACACAGGATTAGCAGTGTCTCTGATGATAAGCCACGCTGCACAACTAACCCCGTTAGACAGCCGTCTGTCTCCCATAATGCATCGCATTTTGTCTCCAGGAAGTGATCTGATAAAGGTTGTAGGGAAGAGAGGCAGATGGGATAAGAGGAGGAGGAGGAGGAGGAGGAGGAGGAGGAGGAGGAGGAGGAGGAGGAGGAGGAGGAGGAGGAGGACGGAGAGAAGGGAAGGAACGGAAGAAATAAGGGAGGGAGGGCGAAGCCGCTGCTGTGAAGTGAGCTCTGATTGGTCACTTTCTTTCCCACAGTGACAGCAGCTGACACTGGGGAAAGGTAGGTGGGAGGGAAAAGAGGATGGAGGAAGGGAGGGAAGAGAGGAAAGTAAATGAAGGGGAGGGAGAGAGAGAACAAATAGTGTGAGACAGAGGATATACAGAGTAAATGCAGAGGAAGAAAGAAATAGAGGAGGGGGGGGGGGCGGGAATCAGAGCGAAAAGAGGCGGAGGCAGAGGGAGCGAGCTGAGAGAAAGAGAGATAAAGGCATGTCAAAGAAAGACGGGAGGGAAGGGGGAACAGGTGAGAGGGGGGGAGGAATCAGAGGAGGAGATGTAACATTCAGACTGTCTGGTGTGTGTTTTGCATGCATGTGTGATGCGCAGAGTGGGCTGAAAGCTTCCAGTACCCCTCTTAACCTTCACAGCCAGAGCAGCTTTTTCATTCCATTGATTACATGGTTATCCTCTGACCAGAGCACGCCTCTCCTGCATAGTAAATCACGCCAACGGCAGGGGAGAGAAGCCGGCCTGTTATTTAATCACCGCGCGCCATCATCGCCTGTTCCTTCTTGTGGGATCAGAGCCGCTCGCGGAACAACGTCTGATTGCGTTCCGTTTTAAATCTTCAGTCGTGCGCTCTTGGCTCGCGAAGAAGATCATATATCTGGCTCAAACAGACAGCGAACACACCTTCTTATTGAGACAGAATCAATGTGAGGGCTTGCTTTCATGCATGTCTTCAAGACCAAGTGATACACAAGTGTATTCCCTTGCAAGAATACTTGCTCCTGAAAGCGAGAGATGCTCTAAATACACGCCAATCCTCTTGCTCAATCCATCCCGCTTTGAGTTTCTTTCAGATTTCTCTTTTAATCTCTCCCTTGAGTCCCACCGATCTGACTGTCTTGTTGCCATTGTCTGCTTGCCTACCTGCTTCTCTTCTCGCCTATCCTCCTTGTCTACCTGCCTCCCCTGTCTGCCGCTCATCGTTAGACAAAAACCCCCCCCGCTTGCTGCTGTGTGATGAAACCAACCACGAGGGAGACGCGGTAAAAAGCAGAGAGGGGGAGGTACAAAGTCGGGAAGGGGGGTTCAGAACTCGAAGAGCCAAAGCAAAGTGTTTGATTGAAACTCCGTCTTTGCTCCTCCGACAATTCAGCCCGTCCGCCCGCCCGGCAGCCTATTGATGGAGTTCTCAAAGGGGGAGTTGCTCTAATTGCGGAGTGAATGAGGCGGCCCCAGAGAATGGTTGATTAGGAGGCTGCTGAATGCCCCAGGGAAATGGGTCACCTCCAGCCTGGCGCGGGCCGCCCGCTTTTTCCAGTGCAGGGAGAAAGTCAATTACACGCCACAGGCCGTGTGGGGCCTGGTGGCAGAGAGGCTGCGAGGCTGCGGTGGGCACAATATAGCAGCAGGGGGCAGTGGGAATGAGAGGCATAAAGAGGGTGACGGCAGTATGGAGGGCAGCAAGAGGGAGAGGGGGAGATGGGCATGAAGATGGCTATTTAAGGGAGAAAGACTGACGTGTGGTAGATGTGAGAAAAAGTAGTTTCTCTGCACCTGGGTTTGAATTATAGCATTAAAAACAGTTGAATAGAAACTTTGGACATTTAAAAAGCCTTTACTCTTTGTATTTAAACGCAAATAGATAAAAGGAATTGGCCATTGATAGCAGATGGTCACGGCACCATTCATGATCATTCAGCCAAGGCAGAAACAAATATATCTCAGGCTCCTGATCAGCTGCATGTTCAATAAGTCTTTGGACTAAATCATATGGTTGAAGATGACTCACAGGCATTCATCAGAGTCAAAGGTAATGGTGGGAAGCTGTTAATCAGAGTGCTTATTAAGGAGCAGCTGCTTGTTGTGGCTCGGCCGGAGACGCGCAAAAGAAAAAGAAAAGAAAAAGAGGACAGAATTGAGCTCCCAGCAGACTGAGCCGTCATGGGACAGTCTTCTGTTCTGCTGCTGACATGTACAGGTGAGTGCACCCATGCAGGTAAACAGCTTTGGATCTTTCACACTAAGTTTGACCCGGTTCTCAACCCTCATCTCGACCGGAGCGATTTCAAGGGGTCTTCTGCTGACCCCCATATTTCCCGGGTCATTGGACCGGTGCGAAGGGAGGATCGCTCGTGTCAACAGTGCTGTGGCATCACCTGGGGCGAAGCTAAACTCTTCAGGTCTGCTACAGGACAGCAGTCTGCCAGTGACCCTGGAGCCCGAAGCCCAGTGGGAGCACTGCTCACCAGGAAGCACCCACTTTATGGCGTTATGGGGGAAAACATAGAGGAAACAGTTCACCTCATAAACTAGAAAGCATGCAACCCAATCCCAGTTGAGCTCACAGGCTTCGGGACAAACAAATCTCAGCCTTAATCAACACTTTGCTTGAACACTTAAGGCCACATTTCTGTGACACACTGTAGATATTCATGGTTCCCAGAGGATTGCTTGATGACCCCCCTAACCTTCCTCTATCCCCACAATCAGGCCAAGGTTTCCTCCTCCATACAGGAAATATAAATGTTTATCTAAAGCCCCTTTCAGACATGGAAAGTGTAACATTATTGGCCGTCTATCTGTTAAAGTGACAGATTTTAGTCATCTAAAGACGTCTTTAACATAAATGTTCCTCATGGCTTCATTTGTTCTTATGTTGTATGTAAAGCATTTTCCTGGATATTATTACTTTTCTACATGCAGTCACTATGTTTGTTTTTTATAAATGAGATACACGTGACATTTTTAACCTCTAGTATTTATTTCTTTTGGTTTCATTTATTTTTTGGAAAATATCACAAAAAATTTTATCGCAGAGAAAGAAAATTACGTTTGCAAAGAGATTTCATTGTTTCTAACAATAACCCTGAACAAGGGTGTCGAGTTTGTCGAATAAACATTCAATATTAACTATTCATTTCACGGATTTCATGATTCGTTTCCTATCAATCAGATAACGTTTGTTTTCTATAATTTGAAAACTTTTTAGTTTTTTGGGGAGGAAGTTCCTGCAGAGAGCGGCGAGTTTACCCGACACAACTTTATATATTAGTGAAGCGTCTGGAGGCAAATTCAATACGAGTTTGTAATTGCTTCCTTTGCTGGATCTGTTTTCCAAGGCATATGATTCTGTTTGTGTCGTAAAGATATTGTTTAAAATAGTGTTTGTTTTATGTGTTTTCACATGTTATGTGTTTTAATTGTTATCTGAAACACTCTATTGCTGCTGTCTCTATTAGAAGAGAGATGTTGTAATCTCAATAGGATTTACCATAATGGTTTGATAAAAGTAAAAATTATTCTATAAGAACGGTGATTTATTTTTTTTGCATACTTAACAACACTTCATAACACTGGTGAGTTAAAGTCATGGACTCCAGGGGAGCAGAATATAAATGGATGAACTGCATCTAAAAATCTGAAAGCAAAGAGAAGACAAAAAGGTTTCGGAAGACAAAGTGGAGAGACGGCAGACTTCCCACGACAGAGTGAGTCACAGCAGAAAAAAAAAAAAAAAAAAAGCCCAATGCAACAAACAAGAACGCGTCGGAAAGACTTACTGAGAGCAGACGACGTGTGCAGAGGGAACGTTAGCAAGAGCACTGTAGACTCATCTTTAAATCGGTGTTGTGCTGAGACAGATGTAAACCTGTGTCTGTGTACCAGCTAAGCATCATCAGAAACATCCAAGAGCTTCATTCAGGACTGAATTTAAACTCTTACGTTTTGTTGAGCGCGAGAGCTTCGAGGTTAACACGAACAGTTTTGTGTCAAATCTACTGAAAAGCTAAGAAATGGTTAGCTCTGTGTGTAAAGCAGCGGTTGGCTGAGTACGTTCGTTCACCGTCTCTCAAACACAGAGAAGGCACAACTGTGGCGCTGGCTGCCATGAAACTTCCTGTGTGTTTGTTTCTTTCATTTTCTTTGGGGGGGGTGGGGGGGGTGACAGAGTTAGCGGGGCGGGCGTACTCAAGCTGGGTGATGCAAATAGCCCCGCGGTCGCCTCCCCCGCCTACCTGCCAGCCTGCCAGCCGCTGTTTCATAATCTCTGTTGACAAAACAGAGGCACACGGCCCTGGTCTGGCCTTAGAAACTCACACCAGTGACATGACAGGAGCTGCTTCGCTTAGAGTACTGTAAACCAGAGACCGTCGTCACTGCTTTATGAAGGACAGAGAAAAAACGCCTGATCTCATGCTGTCCATTCAAGTTGTTCTAACCCAGTAGAGTCGATTTTAGGAGTTTTGTTCCCTTCTGGAAATTCCCATTTCAGTGATTTCTTCTCATATCGATAATGTTCCTCAACATTCGAGATTCAAGAGAGCTTTATCGTCATCGTCTCTGAATGACTTTTACACTTCATCGAGGAAGCAACTGCAGCGCGTTTGTCAAAGATAAATATAGCAACAGGGAAAGTACCACATATACAGAATGTAAAAAAGCATTATGACATTTAAACTTCTAAAATAAGGTAATGATCCTAGTTCTTTATGTTAAAATGGCCATCAGTTTGAATTAATCCAACTTTGTTTGTGAGAGACTTTGGCATGGTGGATGGTAGGGCTGCGTTATTCCAGTGGGGAAACCAAGAGCCCAACTTTTATCTTTGAGTTATATCTTATAGAAGACGATGAAAACCAGCAGATATTCACATTTTAGAAGCTGGAACCAGAGAATTAAACAGCAGAATTCATCCAAAATGATGTAACCTGCTGAATGTATCATCAGGTTTCTACAAAGGAGCGTAGTCGTCAGGTTCAGTTGCAACTGAATTCTTAAACTTCTGTGATTGGATATTTTTCCCCAAAATGCTAAATGTGTACAGGCCTCTCTACCTTTGACTTTCTATTCAAAGAAACAAATGCTTTCATGCCCAGCCAAGTCTCAGAAGTGATCCACCTGCCAGTCACCTAACATCATCTATGGCGGACTTTTTACTTCCTTACATTGACTCTTTGCGGAAGAATCCAGAAGCCACCATCCTCCTCCTCCTCCTCCTCCTCCTCCTCCTCCTCCTCCTCCTCTCTAATTTACCTCCTCATCATGTCCAGCATCTCCTCTGCCTGGAACTGGACTTTCCCTCCCCTCCTTTCCTACCGACCTCACAATCCCTCCTGCTTTCTGTGCAACTGCAGCGTGCCTTCAAAAGCATGTGTGAGACTGCACGTGATCGAAAGAGAAGAGTGCGGTTTGGTTAAGTCTGGGCACATTTGAGTAAATGTGTGTGTGTGTGTGTGTGTGCGCGCGTTGTCGTCACCTGCAGACAGGGGTAAAAGATTAATGCTCTCTTTCAGCCTCTGTGGCAGGTAGAGCACAAAGAATAATTTGATTTCTCCTCCTGTCTCCTTGCTGTCTTCCCACTCTTCATTTTCTCATCTGCCTGAAAATCACCTGCTCAACCCTCTTAGTTTCCCCTCTTGTTACCATCACCACCACCACCTTCACCGCCTCGTTCTCCAAAAACTGTTCCACCTTCTAAAATCCAAACCTCAAAAACACAAAAACACCTCCATTTGCTTGAGAGAACACAGAGCGTTCTCCACGTTCAGGTCAGGAGGATGTTGCAAGAATGTGGCAACAACAAGAAACCCGGCAAACTGCTCAACCTAAACCCAGCAGGCCGTTACCATGCCAACCATATATGGGATGTTAGCCCACCTTGTGACGGCGGCCCCGAGATGATGGACGATCAGATCCCCTCTCGCCTCTCGCTGGGGGGGGGGGGGGGGGGGGGGGGTTGTGGTCCTGTGTGAGCTGGTCAATGGAGTCTGGAGGAAGAAAAAAGAAAAGTTTAAGCTCAACGGGGCATGTTCATTATAGAGATAGTAATGAATAACAAGCAGCATTATTAATCGGCGGCCTGAAGACACAAGCACAGGAAGCTGCATTAACAGCTTAATGAGCAGGAGGAACTGTGAAGGGGGCCGTGACTTTGCTGTGTGCTTTTGTCTTCATTACGGGGGCACGCGTACAGAGAAAACACTCTCCCACAGCCAGAACAACCGCACACACACACACACACACACACACACACACACACACACATGCACATGCGAAAAAAGGGATGTTGAGACACAAGTTTTACAGGAAGCCAAACCGTTGAAACCTGAACGTGACGACAGCATGTGATCCACAATTCAGCCGGTCACTCTGACTGCAAAAGGTAAAATAAAGTGCTGCTCCGCTAAATGAGCACTCCTGATCGATACAATTGGATTTAAACGTCAGGCCTCTATTTGCAAATATCTCTCATGCTTTGTGGACTCCGAGCAAGATTACGAAAACAGACCATTTGGCTAAATCACCGCTCTAATCCCAAAAGCACATAATAGGCTAATTTGTGTCCATTTAGATCCTGATAAGAAACAATGTGTGTGTGTGTGTGTGTGTTATATCCACGCTGAGTTGTTGTAGTAGCTCAAGTGTTCTGTCTGAACAATCATCAGAGTGTATCCCGTGGGGGTAAAGAGTGCGTAACCATGGCGAACGCTGGGCGTTTCCATGACACCCTGTCATCAGTGAAGCTCGCCGCCAGGATGTCTCATGTTCATCTGTCACCATGTGTGTGTGTGTGTGTGTGTGTGATAGAGATAAACTGTAGGTTACTTTCCTTTTGGTTACCAGGATGTGTGAAAGCCCACGCTTACGACCAAATATCTGGACACGCCTACAGGAGCGTGTGTGTGCGTGTGTGTGTGTGTGTGTGTGTGTGTGAGTGTGTGTGTGAGTGTGTGTGTGTGTTTGCATGGCTGACCTCATGCCCAGCGTGCCTATGTTGTGTATGTTTACATGTGTGTGTGTGTGTGTGTGTGTTAGTGCGGCATTCACCGTCAGCGACCTGACCGCTGGCTGCACCCATGATTGGGAGCAGATGGGGGCTGTCGCTGTGTGTGTGTGTGTGTGTGTGTGTGTGTGTGTGTGTGTGTGTGTGTGTGTGTGTGTGTGTGTTAGGAGTAGGAGGAGGAGGGGTGGGTGCTCTAGTTTAGGTGATGTATGGACTCTCACACACCAACAAAGAGCCTCCTTCAACCAATGTGTTTCCTATTAATTGAAAGGGGAGAAAAATAGAGCCAGAGACTGACTGCTTAAGTGGGAATAATTTACAGCTCAGCTGCGACAAAAAGCAACTGGCTCCATTTTTTTTTTAGGCAAAAGTTGAGGACATTAAAATAGTTCTCCTCTTCACGCACGAGCCAGAACAAGAGAGCCTTCGTTGCGATCATTACGGCTCTTTGTGCTCACTGTGACACAGGCGTGAAAACCGGAGTGAATAAAGGAGCAGTTAACGGCATGTGGCGTCGCTAATATCGGCGTAAAGCCTTGACAATAACAGCAGTGTGAATGAGCTGAAGATGCAGAGGTTGAGTCTATAGAGAAGTGTGACGGTCCGCTCTCGTCCTCTCAACGCACGTCTGTAGTGCTCTTCAATTACTAAACAACCTTTTACTGTACGAATGTTTGTGCGCTAAATGCACTCGAGCGACACAATAAATATCTTACACCGCAGCAGCTTCCTCTTGTTAAAGCAACACGCTCTAAAAGGAGGCAATAAAGATGCAGCCACAGTTCACATTTTACTGTGGATGCTCATACGGCGCCATTAACTTCATGAACTTGAACTGCTCAGTGTATCATCAACGGCAGAGAGCTCAAATAAGTGGGCAGAGATCTCATCTCAACGACAATTCTGCATTTCAAAGCGGTACGAAAGCACAAAAAGACAGACAGAGAAGCTGATTTAACTCAGTTTGTTGTGACTTTTGAGAGATTTCTTCCTCTTTCTATGTAGCGATATTGCAGAACTCACAGATGACGAATCAATATTTACTCGGCCTCTGTTGCTCACTTAAAACTGGGGATTGTCAGACCTCTGTTTAAGCTGATAATTGGTATTCAGCTTAATTTGTCAGCGCTTCACCCAAAACCAATGCAAAATCATGCTGTATGATAACAAGCCAAGGGATCATCAGCACTGGAATATCCTGGAATTTCCTTGATTTCTTATAACTTCTTATTTCATTTATTTCTGATGTATGCCTAGTGTTCATTCATAATCTTGCACCCTCTCCTCTTAGAGGAGGCCTGTCCTATCCTGGTAGAGTTTAGAGCATCTACAGGCTACTGGGTGCCGCAGTTCAGAAAGACAAACGTTGGTCAATCTGCTTTCTCGGTTTAAATGGAGTTCCACAAACATTCGGGACTCTGGAAGCTTTGCAGTGTTTAAAACCAGCCTAAAGCTTTGGCTGAAGTCAGCACAAAAGTGTCACCATCAATGATTGCCTTGTACAGTATTTATAGTAGTCATCGTGCTGATTCTATTTATTATCTCACACTTTTATGGACTGTGTTGATTTACGTTGAGTATTTATTATCATGTGGTTGTTTGTTTTTTTGTCTACCTGCCCAGGGACGACAGATGCAAAGTAGCTTCTAGCTAACTCTGGTGTTATTACTTTTAATTATGCGCTGTGCCTGCAAAAACAAACTTGCTGCACCTTCATTGAGCTACTCTATTGCGTTATAAAGTGTTTCTGTCACTTAATGCGAGTGCAGCCGCGTGCTGAGCAGAAACAGAATACGTCTGTTAGTGTTGAGTGTAAAGTTGCACACAGCTAAGAAACATCCCTGATAAGATAAAGATGATAAAACCACACACACACACACACACACACACACACGGCCTCAACTGTAACCTTCAGCTGAACCAGGAAGAGGCACACGGAACAACTGTGCAAGAGAGAGAGAGAGACAACATGCATGTAGGAAGCTAATCAGCCAGCATGTGATGTTTCTCAGGACACAAAGACTCGATACTTATGACCAGTGGCGGCTGGTGGAAAATGTTCTTGGTAGGGCTGTGCCACATCCAATCAATTTCAGCAAACATCCCAGAATGATTTAATGCAAACAAATTAAGGTATCAAACGCGCATTACTACTTTGCAGTTAAATATTTAACATTTATTCCAACACGAAAAAAAGCAGTAAATAACACTTTCACAAACACGTCAGGACATCTTATTTTAGTCACCCTCACAGGGAGTTCAGTATAATATAATATATATAACATATAATAATATTCTGTATAATATAATAATATATATATATATATAATATAATATTCTGTATAATATAATAATATATATATCATATAATATTCTGTATAATATAATAATATATATGTCATATTCTGTCCCCGTTGTTTTAAAAAGATAAATAAGTTATTATCATGACGTCATCCAGCTAGTCAAACCTGTCTGGTGTACAGCTAGTAGAGAAGCTTCATGTACTGCTTCTCTTTCCTGCTAGTCTGCTGTCTGATTGTGAGGTCAGGCTGATCTGGGATCAGCTCTTTCAGTAGTTTCTCCTCTCAGTTCTCCTCTCAAACGGGTCTTGGAGGAGTAGTGCTCGCGCTGGCGCTCTCCTGTAGAGACTTCTCCTGACGAGAACGCGCAGCTTGGGGCAGGAAAAAAACTGCCCCAAGCTGAATCTATTTGAGGACGCTGATTGGCTGAATTGTATGTCACTCATTTATATCTTTACTCAGCATTGGCTAAACTGCTTTATAGACCCGCCTCTTTGGGGCAGTTTTTCCAGCGCCCCAGCCAGCTGAGACGTGCACACACAGAGAGGAAGAGCAGACAGGCAGAGAGGACAAGCAGGAAAAGCATATATTTACCGCAGATATCATATTTTACACATATTACTGGGTGATTCCATGTTTCAAAAACACAAATATTGACAATTTGTATAGTTTATTTTTATTTTAAATTTTATTTTTATTTATATTTTTATTTTTATTTTTATTTTTATTTTTTGTAGCTCTAGGGGGGGCGGCGCCCTAGCGCCCTCTATGGACCAGCCGCCACTGCTTATGACAGAATAGTATCCTACCTGGACGCTATCAGAAGGAGGATAAGTGGGCGTTCAGATCAAACAACAAAAGAAAAAGCCCTGCATTCAAAAAAAGGCAAGGGACTCCAGGTTCATGACCGCAGGCTTTTATCAGAGGCAGAAACACTGCGCGGTGGTTTGTAAATCTATGAGACAAGATTTAAAACACATTTTATCTTTCATCGCTGCGTTTGTAAGATAAAACAGTTCCCAGGTGACGTTGTGTTGCAGCAAAATTCGAGCAAAGGATCCGTGAAGACCATTAAAATACAAACAAAAAGAACAACCAATATTGGTGAAGATAAAACATTGTGCAGCCTTTTTTTATTTTATTTTTAGGTTGTTGTTGACCAGTTGTGCGTAAAACTTTATTGTAGGATGGTAAGAAAGGCTTTGTCAGCCGGCACGCTGCTGCAACCAAAACCAAACACGGCACTTTAAATCCAGTTTACAATCCTGTTATTGAAACCAAATCCCTTCGAATCCATTATCAAATCTGATTAAGTTTAGCTTGCACCATTTGCAATTAACTAAAGTTGTAAATAACTCAAACTTAAAGAAAACCATTATAGCACATGTCAGCCAATAAGTAAAGATAAAGTGCAGTACAGAAATGCCAAACTATATTTGAGGTTATATAGAAACAGTGTCTCTATTACTGTTCATGAAATATGCTTATATGTGTATTGTTTTAAAAAGAAATTAATCATTCTTTTAAAAATGTGCCGCCAAATATCTGCCTATCCGGTATCTGTTGCTTGACTTCTGCTAAGAAAAGAGCAGAAGAGAAGTGATTCAGTAAGAGATTAGCTGGTGTCTGGATATTTTGCCAAACAGGATCAAAAACCAGCTCGTTAAAATTAGTGTTATTTGCGTATACTTAAACACACCCATTAAAAATCATTCATGTTCAGCCAAAAGGATCTGCGCCTTTAAGAGACATCTTCAGTCGACTGACAGGCAAAATGAAATTCAAGCACATCCACTAGTTGTTTCTTTGTGAGCTTTAACCTCCCCCCCGTCTTCACCCTCTTTTTCTTACGGTCTCGTTTTCTTTCTTTTTATAGCAGGATTTTTCTCTCTATGTGTCCGTCTCCTTTAATGACTGTGAATGAGGGAA
This sequence comes from Leptoclinus maculatus, assembly GCA_032191485.1. Classification (NCBI taxonomy): domain Eukaryota; kingdom Metazoa; phylum Chordata; class Actinopteri; order Perciformes; family Stichaeidae; genus Leptoclinus; species Leptoclinus maculatus. The sequence continues at coordinate 14,531,790 of JAVDOI010000012.1, forward strand.
ATTGTGTCCGCTGGCCAGAATAGCACAGTGAACAACGCATAAAAGTACATTGTGTGGAAGTGTGTGTACTCTGGGAAACTCTGCCCCCCCCCCCCCCCCCTCCACCAACAAATCCAGCACTGGAGCAAAATGGGAGCCAAGCCACATCTTGGCACCTCGCCTCCCCTTAAACAAATCAGGCCACAGAGGCTAATAAAAAAAACTCTTGAGTCCAAAGCTCGCCTCCTCAGACGAGGGGGTACCAAAGAGGGGAGTCATTCTCTGCTCCTCGGCTCCGTCTGAAATGAAGTTGTACAAGACGGAGAGCTGCTTTTCAACTCGGACAAAAAGTGCCGGTCTCCATCATCATCATCATCATCATCATCCCAAACCCGCTTTTCTTTGCTGTTAAATAGCACTTTGATGTCATATTGTTCTTAACTAGCCTCGCTTCAAATGTCTTCTTTTCTTTTTTTTTTTAAAAACACTCATTGAAAACAAATAGCTTCTTAGTTCAGTGACAAAGTGAGCGTGAACTTCCCATCTTAAGACCAATTACCGCTATCATAGCACACAGCCGGCTGCTTCAAACTTCACACTTCAGAGGGGGATAAGAGGGGGCGGAGGATGAAGAGAGGCAGAGGGAAAGCGTCTGGCTCAGGGCAGAAATAGGCCAGTCGGGTCTAAAAACTAAAACTCATCCAGGGTGTGTCTGCTGTAGGCTGCCATCAAAGTCGCATTTACATATTCAAAAAAAGGAAACAGCCGTTTGCATGACTCATCCTTTCCCCCCAAAAAGGTAGAGGAAACCAAACTGCACCACGCTACAGAAGAAAAGCACACAACAATGAATCTGCAGTCACACGAGCAGCGAAGTAAACTCTCAGAAAGGACGAACCATGAAAAGAAATGAAACAAAAGTCACTGTGTTAGGTTTTTCTTTTTTTAATAATAGCTCAAGGCCACTTTAAAATGACTTTACGGTGCAACATCTGTTTTGAGTACAAGCAGACACTCAATGTAATAAAACTCTTAGAATTCACAGAGTGTCGAATACTGTAAGACAACGTTTGGAGACCTGCACACTGTGGTAGCTATGCTTAGTCCATACATTTACTTAAACTAGTGCAGCGTTGGAGTTAGTGCGTGTCTGTCCGTCTGTGAGTCCACCCCCTTTTGGTCAAGACTGACCAATGTAATGTAATGCTATGGAAAGCAATATCAGAGCAGAGTTAAAAGTTAACGCTACCATTTGCGTGGAACGTTTCCGTTTCTTATCACCACTTGGCTGGTGGCCGTTTAAAATCACATATTGGGAAATAGCTGTCAACTGCATATTGCATGCTTCATTACCAGTTCCATCACTGGTGAGAACTGACCTAAAATATGAGCTAAACTTTTAATGTAAAGCTTGAAAAACAGCTTCTCTTTTTACCTTCGCATAGTGGCCATGGCGTCAGCGCCATCATTTATTCTGAGGTGTCCTGAAATAGGAATAAAGGACTCGCAAGAGGAAACACCAGTCCGCTTCACACGGTGGCGATCTTCAGCTCCACTTTGTCCATTACTTTCTTGTATTGGGGACACTCTGTGGTGTGATAATGCTGACATATACTGATATAAACTGATAGGTGACATATTAATAAAGGAAAAAAAAGAGTCCAAAAGCCAACAGAGCAGCGCGAGTGTTGAAACCATTCATTGACTCTTTGCACCTTGAACGAAAGCGTCTGCATTTGATACGTTCTCCATTCATAACGTTACATAATCTATGTTAAATAAATGGCTTAAAAGGTTAAAAGGTCAACGTTGACACTGTAAATTAGTGTTTATTGTGTCGTCATGCAGCAGATGAGAGTCTCCATGTTACCTTGATGAACTTCCTCCTTTAAAGAGAGCTGCACTGCATCACAGAGAATGAGGGACGGGAAGAGGTCGTTAAACTGTTATCATCAACAGCTCCTGCGACCCCATGTGAGCCCGTCCACGTGCCGAACATGCGAGTAGAGGACGGGACGGACGTTTACGTGTATGTGAAGTGATGAAAGCAATGTTGCTGAGCAAACATACAGCCCCGATAAGATAAGGACAGTAAACCACACATGTCCTCATCGGCCTCCTTCAGCTGAACTGGGAAGAAAAACAACCACACGTGGACTCATTTTGTGTGAAGAAATCTCAGGGTCGGAAAACGTGCGCAACATGTATCAAACTCGCAGTCTTAACACGGCCTGCTTAGTCAGGCAGAGACCTGGGTTGAATAAAAACGCCTCACTGGGAGCCATCATGCAGGAGCTGTACATTATCATAACATAGGGGAACATTTCTGTGAGGCAATTAACTGCGAACCGAGAGGCAAGGCTGTCATATCTGAGAGCGATGAATGACTGGAGCTTTGGTTAATACTTAAAACATTCTTGTCATCACAAAGAGCGAATTACCTCGTTTACAGGCCCACATGGGGTAGAGAAAGAAATGCAGCGGGATCGCAGGAAAACAGTTGTCACCTTCTTTTTAGTAACTGGTTGAGGAAGGAATTACAAATGAGGGGAAAGCAGAGGCACAATGAGGCCATGCAGGCGGAGGTGGAGGGTGGACTTCTGGACTGTTCGGGCCTAATTAGTGTAACAGGTCAATCAATAAGACACGCCCCCCTCCATCACTAACCCCGCCTCTGACTGGCATCGTGCTGCCATGGCTACAAATAGCAGAACACCCTGATATACCTGTTTGACAACCTCCGGACTATACAATAATAACAGATAAGTGTTTTACTATAAATGTAGTTACTGTGTAGTTCTGACGATTAATGGCAGAATATAAAGTTCTGCTCCACTCAAAAATGCATTTAGCTTATTGTTACGTCACTTGGAAGTTGGACCTTCACTCTGCAGAGCGATTAATGTGCAAAGTTCATTTTGTTGCGAGTTTTCTTTTTTTTTTCAATGAGACAGAAGCAGTAGATGCACTTTAAACCTTTGTCTGGAGAGGAAAAGGTTGCTTTCTTTAGGGAGATTTAACAAACTGCACTCTTTGCATTTGTTTTTGCATATTTGTGCAGAGCACTTTAAACTGCTTTCTATGCATAAAAGGTGACAACACCAATAAAAATATCTTTTGTTGCACACATTTGTACAGCAATAAGTGATTGATGAAAAAGCATTTCAGCTCTTTACAAAAAGTGTAAACAGCATTAGCGGTGAGTTTTCTCTGCATTGCATTGTGGGCTACTGAGGCTGCTGCTGAAGAGATTTAATACTTAATGGAACATCTCAATACTTCTTGTCTGACTCACTGAGAGAGAAGACAAATAATGGGTCTCGTTAAGTCTTCGCTTTCTCATTCTGTGGGACTGACAACCAGCTGATGAACATTTAAATAATCAAAATATTGAATCCAATAAAAAACTCCAATAAACTGAACTGGAAATATCTCATCATCTCATTGTGCTGTTACAGTAACTTTAAAACCCATGCACTCATAAAGCTGCAAAACATTCAAATAAACTATCAAACACATTATCCCTTTATTATTATTGTAATTACTGTTATCATTATTGCTATTTAATAATCCCTTTAATAATACTCAAGGATGATCATGTTGAATCACCAGAGTAAACTATGACAACCTCACAAAGGTGCTTTTGAGGTATTTTTATCCATTTAATGCTTCCTTACACTCGTACTCCAATACATTTATGAGGTAAATATTGTGTTTTTTTACTATTATTCTATAGCTACTGTAAAGCAACGAGTGACTTAGCAGATGACGAATTTACATAAAGGAAATACGATAAGCTTATTAAATGATGCGTTTTTAAAGATTAGACTTGCATCGGTTACATTTAGCTCCACATTAACTTGCATTAATAGTGAAATTGTGTTAACCCCTTAATTAATCAGAATATAACACTCGACAGGGCGATTATTCTGCAGAATGAGTACTTTTACTTTTTAAGTCGACAGTTGATGTACGATTGAAAGCTCGATTGAAAAAATGAATAAAAGAGGAGAGTGTGGTTGGTGTTAAAGAACTGTATGTCATTGTTAAGGTGTTTTTCTCTAAAAAAAAATAATTGCATGCAGATAAAAGTCAAGCTCTTCACTGCTCGAGCTGCCAGGAGAAAGAGCACTTCTTTTGCTGATGCACGTGTGTGATGATGAGTGAGTGTGTTTAGGAGTGTGTGAGACTTTCTTCAGTGGGAATGGAACATAATTGGCTCACAATAACCCATCAGTGAGGTCTTAGCGAGAGAACACCATCTTCTCCTCCACCTCTACTTTCCTCATCGCCTCCTTCCTCGCGCTTTCGTTCTCCGCGGTGACAGCGAGGAAGCAGATTCACCACTTATACCCCCCCCCCCCCCCTCTATTTATTTGCTCAGAGTCCAAAAACTGCACAGCACAGGGAAAAAATGATGGGGGTGGGGGGGGTGGAGGAAGAAGAGAGAAAAAGAGAGGGAGGGAGGTAGATGCACAAACATACACACTGCAGATTCAGCTGCACACATGTGGACGGGACACGCACGCGCACGCACACCCACCCACACACACACACACACACACTCCGGGTGGAGCATCTAAAATCACATTAGCTGCCTGCCTGACATCCATCACTCCCACGGACACGAGCACATGCCGGAGAGGCAGGGAAGCTGCATGGCAACATGCATAACCACCCACAAACAAACACGGTCACAGAGCAGCCGACACACCTTGAAACCAGAACGACAGCGCGCGGGAGAAAGCGATCCCCTCCCTGCACACACTATTCCCCAATCAGAAAAATCAACTCGCATTCACTTCCACGCACATCACTGTCAGCACGCATCAGCCGTACGTTTGGGGTTCCTCTCATTCGCCTCTGTGCTCTGCTGCTTCTGCAAACTTGCATTATCAGAGAAAATCAACAATTCAATGATAACACAATGGGGGGGGGGGGGGGGGGGGGGGGGGGGAGAAACAAACAATCCATGGTTGCTTTAAATATTTAAAGCGGAAGCAGCTAAGCAGAGTGACATCTTGAGAAATCTTTTTTCTTTTCTGTCGGTATCAATCCTTATTCCCATTAGAGGGGGATGGGGCCCTCATCTAACTGTGCGTTTGTGTGTAGACCCAAACGTTTGTTGGGGAGCCTCGTATCTTGAAGATGGTGCGGGGGGGATGCATTGTGTTATTATCTAAAGGGCTGTCTTGAGTGACGTAATTGGCTGGAAGGATGTAGGGGGAGGAAAAAAGGAGCCGGTTTTGAGAGGCAGGACAAACTTGATGTGCGCTCTCTATACATTACGGCACCATATGGTGCCCACTGTGCAGCAGGAGCAGGCAGAGCCCCACAGCGCAGCCCTCATCCACTCATCTATCGAGCCGGTCTCTCAGCTCCCACTGCTCTCCCTCCCTCTCAGCCTTTTAACTCAATAACATCCACAGCCTCCTCTCTTAAGTCACTGGTTTTTTTTTTTCTTTCACTGGCAGAGAAAGCCAAGAAAAAAAAGCCTCCTTTCTTTCTTTCTCCTCCTGCTTCCTCTCACCGCAGACGACCGGCTCTGGCTCTCGTCTCCTCCACACCTTTCCCCCGCCGGATGCTGTGCGCTCATCGTAGAGCTTAATCCAAACCAAAAAGGATTATTTCAATCGCATTAGAATCTGAAAACTGACGGCCCTCTGCGTATGTGCCATCTCGTTGATGACCGGCATCGAGGCTATATTTACACATGCACATGTGCGGCACAAGAGGGGGAAGACAATTATAACTTCTACATCCTAACTAGATTAGTGAGGTCCACGTCTTTTATTTTTTATCTTATTATTAAGTCTCATTTATTTGCATTTGCTGATACCAAGTACGATACAATCATTGTATTTACTTAAAAGACAGCGGTAGACTACTAACACTGACATACCTGATTCTTCACAAGCTACTTGATCCAAATAATCAAGATCCAAAAATATTATGTTGAGGAGTTAAAATGACTGATGCATAAAGCAACTGACGTGACTCAAGCTACTGAGAGAAGATGAATCCCTTTTATTGGAGTTGTTGGGACAAGAAACAGTCTACTCGTAACTGAGACATTCAAATCAGATGTCACTCAAGGGCCCATTAACAGCAAGCAACCGCAGGACGATGAACGTCTTTTGTTCCTTCATGGCTGGGTTGTAAAGCTCTGGGTCGCCGGTTACGTTATTGACCATCTTCAACTTTTCGCAGCAGGCCGATGCAATTTTTTTTTTTTCACACATCCAACTGAATGTGAGGAATTGTGTTTTTGCTGCAACGCGTGATTCGGTGTGAATGCAGCCGCTGCTGTTCACACTACGAGCAACAAACGCAACAGAACGGAGAAGCGTGGCCAGCTACTTTGTCACAGAGTCGCCTTCGGAAAGTGCTGCTCGAGCGCTCGTTGGCGTAGATGACGTTAAGTAGCACTGAGAACTGGCTAACGACATTTATTTTACGGAACAGAACGGGGTGAAACAAAAACATACGATTGATCTTTTAAACCCAAGTGTCAGGCATCAGTTTTTAGCTTCATGTCACCGGCTTCCACTGAAAAAAAATGACTTGTAGCCATTTGCAGTGTTGCATTAGAGCATGTGAACCAGACAACAGCCAAGTAAAATGTTGGCTTGCCGTCAAGTTACTTATCGAGGTAAAGAAAATCAATCGGTCATTTTAAACTTGACTGTGAAAGTCAGCTGCTGCAGCCTGAATGTTCTGTACACTGAGCTTTGCTAACGAGACAGAGAGAGGCTAACAGATTTGTTAGCGCTGTGGCTACGCTCATCGAATCCATGCGTTATTGCAACCTCACTGTCAGAACTCGGAGAGTTGGGCCGAAATCATCTTTTTTAACATTTACACAATCTGATTAAAACACAGCAGAGTTCAGTAAAGAGGGGATCGGCCCTGATACCGATACTTCGACTCGAGACGTCTCCACGAGATTATCAACTTGCGAACAGCAGGTACAGTAGACGGTACTCCAACACGCTCTGTAGTAGTAGAAAAATGTGCTAATGGACAAAAGCATGCAGCCGCAAGCCCGCGCGTCTACGTGCGTGCATCAAAGCAGCGAGCGAGAGGGCTGCTCTTTTAGTTTGCTCATGAAATCATTTAATATCGGCCGCACACACATAAACACACCCCCCCCCCCCCCCCCCCCCAAAGCCGTCTGATGTGTAATGAGAGAAACCATTAGCAGTAAAAATGGGCTCTCCCCGCCCTGCCGCTCAGCAGATCTTAGTCAGAGCCAGTTACATGTCTATTTATACATTCACTCCTCTTTCGATTTTCTTCCTCTCTAACGGGGAACAGTTTGTGCGGCGCACAGTCAAGAAGGCTGCATTCCTCCTGCCCTTCTCTCCCCGTGTCTTCTCCTTCTATACTGCTCCTCTCCCTCTGTCTCCACTCCCATCCCCCCCTCCTCCACTGGCTTTCTCCTCCCTCTCTCTCTCTCTATACCCTTCCCCCAGCTCTTTCCTGCTCTGTGCCTCCCTCTCTGCCTCCCTCCGTCTCATCCGGCTATACATGCAGCAAGGCACAAATTCATCGGGGGGGGGGGGAGAGAGAGACAGCGATAGCTGGAGATAGAAGAGGGAGGGGGACGGGGACGGATAGATGGTTTGAGAGCAAAACAAGAGCGAATGACAGACAGGGAATGAAAGGGTGAGACAGAGAGCGAGACAGGGGGAACGAGAGAGGAGGAGGAGGGGGACGGGTGAGTTGGTGGGAGAGCAGCGAGGAGGAGGGAGAAGCTCACTCTCGCTACAGCGATGGGCGTTCCTCTCCCGGTTCCTGCTAGGTCAAAAGTTTACCGTGGTTTTAATTTCACCTTTCCGCAGCCAATCAGAACGCGTCTCCGGCTGCTGGAGGAACTTTGACCCACTCAGACAATCTGACTGTAAAGATCTGAAGCTCGCCTCAGCTTCTCCACCAACTCTCTTGTTTTTTTTTTCCTCTCTCTGCTTGTTTTTGGGGTTTTTTTCCCCACCTTTTTTAAAGCTGCATATTTATTCGTCCTTCATCACAGAGGACACAAAAAAGAAAAAAAAGAAACATGGCTGTTGCTGATCTCAGGGGATAGTGAAAAGGGGGGGGGATACAGGCTTTATTGTTTCGGGTATTTTGCATTTCAGTACTTTTCCTCTGCTTTCCAAAACAGATGCCGGCAAGACAGCGTGCGAGTCGAAAACCACAAGATCAACAGCCTCGTCCTCGAGGATGAACGGTGGACGTCACGGCACTGACACGCGAGTCCACAGTCCGTGTTAACGTCACTTGATCAAACCAGCATACACATAAATACTCACACACACAGAGTGTGGAGACATGCCCAGCAGCATGCTGATTGGTGGGTGTATAAGCACCCCTCTGTGTGTGCGTGTGTGTGTGTGTGTGCAGGCATGTGAGCGTGGAGAGAGTGTGTGTGTGTGTGTGTGTATGTGTGTGTGAAGGGGGAGGAGGCTGCAGTTAGATCATAGCATCAGAGAGGGGAGGGGCTGCTCTGCAAATAGAGCGAGCAGAGTCGGCATGGCTGGCGACGGTAAGTAGAATGGCTTCAAGCCTCTTGTAAGGAGACTAGCCCGGGTTTATGTGTGTGTGTGTGTGTGTGTGTGTGTGTGTGTGTGTGTGTGTGTGTGTGTGTGTTTCTCCAGCCTCTTCATCACTGTCTGTGTGTGGATGCGCGTGTTTGATTAATTAACAGCCACGGTCATTGAAGAAGCTCCCTGTTGTTCTTTTCTCCCCATATCAACCATACCATTGCCCCCTCCTTCTTCTTCTTCTCCTCCTCCTCCTCCTCTTCCTCCTCCATCCACCTGACTGCGATAATAAGGCACACACACACACACACACACACACACACTAACACACATCCTCATGAGAGCAGCAGGCTGTGAATATCACAAGATGAAGTGTGGAACGAGCAGACTCACAGACGTCACGAGATGTATAGCCTCCGTCCACCTGTAGCCGACTTTCTTTCCTCACAGACGACGCGCTTCCATCCAGCTCTCCACCTGGAAAATAAAATATGTCCGTTACGATCAGCTGCACTTTAAAGGACAAGTCTAGTGATATTCAATATGTTTCCTCACCGTCAACAAATCCCTTTATTACCAACAACAAAAGTATACCATTATCAGGCAATGTCTTGTGATATATTTGTGTATAATTATTGTCCAAAAGCTATTAAAAATACTCCAATGAGGCAAATTGTTCCACTGAGTGACATGTTCCTTCATGGGCACTTTAGGTTATTTTCAGTCAATCCCACACACACACAGACCCGCTGCTGTAAACACACAGTAGAGCACCAAATCCAAAGCTCAGAATAATCCCCAACAAATACGTTATTTACTCCTGTATGAGTATTGCTTGTTGTACTCATACAGGAGTTTTAGGACATTATTTAGCCTTTTTAAAACATCTATATACTTGTGAAACATTTTTTTTTAAGATTCAAGTCTCAGCAAGCACCTCAAAGGTATAGAATACCTCCAGTTTTACTTTAAGTTGATACTATAGCTTGTTACATGTTTATTACATTTTATCCTTGATGAATATGCAGGAAGTCTTTCAGGTTTCGATATCAGTGTTATATAGTGGTCTAATGCTCATATTTCACATGATTATAAATGATAACATTTCTGCTGCAGACAGCCAACCAACAAGTGGAGCATCGCCTCTTCACTGAGATTTATCTTTTCACAACCAGCAGCAATTAAAACCCCTTCAGTGTCTAAAGTAAGCAGATCACCTTACATCTCCCTCTTTCTCTCTCTCCAAGTGGTGTTTCGGCCATCGCTCTCTCAACGCTTCCTTCTCTCTCTTTTCTCTTTGTCCACTTCTTAGGTCAGAGAGAGGAGCAGCTCGTGTTGTGGCAGTGTCAAATTCAGGTTGGTAGTGAAGGTGCGAGAAGACTTTTTTGGTTAAAAACAACCCACAATGTGCGACCTGTGAGCATGTTCCAGTCTTTGAGAGCTTCGGCTCAAGCTTGTTTTAAAGTCATGCAGGTTAAAAATCATGATTTGATTTGGTTTTTCTGTTTCATCCGTTACCTTTAGAGAAAAACAGACACACTCTATCGGTGTAAAAGTCTCACATTCTCACACATATGGGACTTCAACCATGTGTAAAACATCCCTGACTGAGCAGCAATAGTGAAGTAGTCTGTAGCACCTTGACTGAGGGAGCGAGGCCGCGGTGTTTCCCCAGGGTTTAAGGTTACACAGCAAATGGACTGTTAGAGAAACACTTGAAATTTAACAATGTCAACCGTATTGCCCCATTATTCTGCTGCCAGAAATCCCCCCCCCCCCAACACCCTCCCCGTGGCACTTAAACCAAAAAAACCTTTCTTTTGTGCAGCAGAAGCAAACTGAAACTGTGAAGCAGAGGAACGATCTGCATCACCGTGTCCCTCGCCCTTCGCCAGGACCTCGGGTTTGGTTTTGTTCTAAACTCTAAAAAGCTCTGAGAAACAACACAACACCCTGCAGTGTTTGTCATAGCGCCATAATCACACAGCAACAAGTTACCCAATACCTCCCCCTTAACTCCTCCGGCTATATTTCTGTTCCTTTGTGCAGCTAAAGTGGGTCGGGACAAAGGTTAAACGCCGAGCAAGGCACAAATTAGTCCCGACTAGAGTTGAATATGTGTTTTCTCAGTAAAGGACAAGTATAGTGACAGAATACACAAAGCAGGAAGCAGAGCAAAGAACGAAATCGGTGATGACAAACACGGACTTGTCAGCATGTTAGCTTTGTAACCAGTCTCCAGGTTTACCAATCAAACCTTCTGGATGGGTTTCACTGTTTTGCAGGAGGTGTCGGACAACTCAAGGTGACACACAGAAACTGGCAGGATTAAAAACAGTGTGCGACATGCGGGTTTCCTGTCTAATGCAATACCTGCTGTCGTTATTCGGACAAAGCAAGAAGTCTTTAATCAAAACTCCCGCTTTGCTCTGCTTCGTCATAATGAAGGCCACTTCGGCCAACACAGTTTTGGGGCTGACTCAAAGGGGCTAAAAAATGTCAGTTCTGCGATGCTTGAAAGAAATTTCGTTCTTACAAAGTTTCATCCGACCACGTCTGAAGGTGAAAGTGTACTTGGTAATATAAATGGGAATAATGGTCCATGCGTTCAGGTGCTCTCTCCTCAGAGAATGCCATGGTGCACTCATTTGTACAAACGGCATCCTGCATGAAGTGAGTGTCGGTTGTCTGATTCTCTTTTTCGGAAAGTAAAAAAAAAAAAAAAACAGTGGGATGGAGACCAAATCAATCCCGACTTTGGAAAAGTGTGGAGGGGGAGACACAATCCAACAAGCACTTCATTTGAAGCATACTGCGTACCTTTAGCCCTTTGTGGCTAAAGCACGACAGCTAGTTCAACACTTCACAGTATAAATCCAGCTAGATCCCGCAATGAAGAAAAGAGTGGGCGTTGACTTCTACAGCGAGGACAAAACAGTTATTGGACAAAGAGCGACGGTTACAACACCTGAAGGCTTTCACTGCTGCAGGGAGAGCTGTGGACGTGAGATCAGAAGGTGGAAGAGACAGAATCAGAAAACAGTGAAGCTGCTTTCTGTCTGGAGTAGAGTCAAGAGTATGATAGACATAAACACATGCATGTAACATTTTTCTTAGTCGATTTTATTGAAGCTTTTGCCCCGTTTTTTTTTTTTTGGGTTCTTTTGTACAGAATCTATGAAACAAAGCTGCTTCCTGCTATTAGCCGTCCCCCCGACAGTGGATTTCTACAACTTAACCCAACAGACCAGAATACAGGAATGAAATGTTTGAAAAAAACCTGCATACAGTCCTGGTAGATCACCGTTAATGTGAACAGGGTAGGGGGTCTCGGGGGGGGGGGGGGTTCGGGTGGCCTTGTTGTTCACAATATTAGCCGAAGTTGATGCGTGTGCAAAGTGTGTACAGCCTTGGCTTGCACCCATGAAATCTTGTTCATTATGTACCGAGTCTTTACTGGACTTTAGGCCTAAAATAAATGAATAATCAAAATAAAATGGAAACCTTCCCAGAAATGTTAAATCCCGTCTACCACTGCACAGTGTTTGCTGGCTAGAAATTCATGAATTTTTGTACACAAATCCCCCTTTCCTGGATCATATATTATTTTCTCACACTTTCTTTTGTTTTTGTTTCATCACTGTGCTATTCTGGGTCTTAATGCTCTCTAAGTACATAAGCACACCTGGCCAGTCGCTGTGGGCACGGACCTACAGACGGTACACACCAGTCAGATCATGTAAAAGAGTTACAACACAATATAACACTTTGTTCTTTGCTGACCACCAACAACCAGAGCTAAAGGTCGCAGTAGAAGTGTCCTACAGGTAAATTATTAATGACTTGTTTTCTTTTCCTCCCTGAACCTCGACTCCCCCTCCGTCCGTCTCCTCTCCCTTTTCTTTCGCTTTGATTGTTGTTTTCTCACTGTGCGCCTCCTCTCATCGCCACCTTCTCCCTTCCCTCCACCCTCTCTGTGTCCTCCCTCCCCTCCTTTTTTCTCTGTGTGGAGATGGCGTTATTTTTAGCCCTGGTGAGATCGGGAGAGAGATCGCGCTGGGCTAACACGTACTCTCCACAAGGCCTTTACTGGAGGCCTGTCACCGACGTGCGAGAGGAGAACGTTTTTTTTCGGTTAACACGCCCAAGTGTGCATGTGTCCACAGTGCATGTGTGTCCACAGTGCATGTGTGTTTACTGTCGGATCACATAGACCTCACTAACTTGCTTTCATTGGAGTAGACAGAAAAGTGCAAGTGATAACAGACATCCACCCTTGTTTAAAGGTACAATCTGTGATGCTAATGTAAACAAAGGGCGGCACCACCACCAAAACTCCAAACAGGATTACATCAGAAGGGGTAAAATAATGATGGGTTAACATTTCTTGTGGCTTAAGACGGTGAGGATCGAGGTGGAGATGTTGCCAGTGCGATGAGGCCTCTTCGGTGTGATTGGGGTTGAAAGCTTTTATCTCGGCTCTGATTTTAAATATCGTCAGCCTCGCCTTTCGCACATGCTATTTGCTTTTCTGCATTATCTGTGCTGCTGTTGTATCTGCGCACTGGTTCTTGGACCAGCTCAGACAATGTAGAGAGTTAAATTACAGTCTCAGCCAACGTTTCTTTAAGCTGCAGTTGGCAACTTTTCTAAAAAATATCTTTTGATCATATTAAATAATTAAATTGTACCTATATCTTGACAGTAGTACTTGTGACATCCGTGTCTCTAACGCAGCTGTCAATCATTGCTCATGAAGCTCGTGAATTCGGCCAAACTGTCAAACTACGCAGCGTTGATCAAATATGAATCAAGGTTCTGTTACTGCATTAACTATTTCTTACCTCAAATGTATTCAGAAACATATTTTAAATGTACCGATTAGCTGTAAAATGAGAACGTTTGATCAGGCCGGTGGGCGGTGCTTGGTTTTGGCTCGACTGTTTTCAACTCCATCATTTTACAGCTTCAGTACACTAACATATGTTGCTGAAAACATTTAAGGCAAGAGATAGACAATACAGTAACAGATCTCATGTACTTCTGTCAGGATACAGTGACAGTTTGAGAAAATATGACAAAAAGGACTGCAGCTATGAATCATCTTATTGTTGATGTGTGAACAGGGCGTCTTTGGTCTGGTGCATTCAACAGGTTAGCAAAGTTTGTTAGCGGTGCAGAGTTGAGATAAAACGGGTTGTTTGCTTTGATTTTGTTTTTGCTGAAGGTTTGAGCTTGCCATGATTGAGTAAGTGGCGAATTTAGCAATATCATATTATAGTTATGGGATGCAGAGTAGAGCAGTTGTTGGAGTGCACATTAGGGAGTTAACAAAAGCACATTTACACCGGTCACGGTGATCAGTTAACACTTCAACTCAACACTGCCAGCACTCTATGCTGCTATATTCATGTACCTAGAAATTATATGATCAACTAAATTACAGAGTTGGCTGTAAAGTGTTACTGAGCAAGACTTTAAATCAATACCAGCCGAAGCCGAGTGGGACGCAGGGAAATTAATTCACTCCAACAAATGAAAAGGGTATAATATTGAAATCAGAAATCAAACAAATGCAAATATAGTTACGTAAATAAACAGGGAAAACATAAAAATACAGGGCTCTAAAAACACCCTGAATAGCAGGTCGTAAGCCCTCCTCGTTTCGTCTGCTAAGCAGTGTGAATATATTGTTCCAAGCAGATGCTACTGAAGTGTAAAAAACAGTGAAGCAGCTGCCTTGGTCAGGGACACTTTGGGTGATTTGCAGTGTCATTCAAGTCCCAATGACGCAGCATCTTTAGACCACATCACCCCTTTCATTCATTGTGCTTCCTGTCAAAACGGAATATTGGGATGGAACAGAGAGGCACACCGATCTGATCCAATGTGAGATCAATTACAGAGACTAAAGGAGATTTATTTAATGGGATTTATTTGTCTCAACTGAATGTATATAAAAGTAGCTAGAAAGGTGACATTGTCTTTCCTTTTCCATTCACATCTGCCCTCCTGTTCATCCATAATTATCAATTCAAATGGCTGCACCTACACACATATTTTCACGGCGGACTAAGCAAATAGTTGTAGAGGAAAAGGCAACATTCCCTCCATCACACTACTCCTGAATCCACCAGCAATGTCAGCAGTCAGTCAGTCCTCCATTAGTCTGCCTTGATCAGCTCCATGAACACCACCAGCAGCCTTCTCGATCTGCGGGCAAGCCGGAGCTGTTCACCTGACGGTTACCTGAGTGGGCAGCCGAGTCCAACAGGAGATGATATTTCATCCCGGGCATCGTGTCTAGCTGAGACACAGGAACATGCACGTATACACAGCGAGGAGCAGACGAACAGGAGAGTCTAAACGCAAGCGAAGCCTTCGTTTTGGTTTAAGTCTGACTTGCTGGACAACACCTAAGAATACACAGACAGCAGCTATAAAAAGCTCTCCAAAGAGGGACACGAGAAGAACCGGAATCTTTGTCTCACATTGCATCAAATCAATATTTAAATTCTGGCCCCTTTTCCTCTGAAGAGAGCATGCAGCTGTCACTGCCTGTTTACTACGACTCGGCTCTCACAGGACTAACAGATTCATCGTGAGGGAGGGAGGCAGTAAAAGAAAATGAGAGGGGCTGGGGATAGAGGAAAAGCTGATTCAACCAAAGACGCTCCCTCCTCTCTGACTGAGCCGAGGCCGATGCACGGAGGGCTTCTTCCCTCCTCCCAGCTCGGCAGAAACAGATGGGGGGAAGGTGATAACTCTGCACGGTCCCCCGTCCACAGCAGAATGTCAAATTCAGCAGTTTGACTAAAGTCTCAGCCTTCTCTGCATGTCATGCGCCCGCTTTCAAAATCTCCTTAGTCATACGTTTCCCCCGAGCAGTCTAAACGTCTCCCACACAACAGTTTCATGGGGTTGAAGGCACTGATTATCACCTATTGAGCCAAAATGGTATCAAACCAATCAATTGTATTCGCCCGCTTAGATATTTGTTGTTCTTTCCGTGCTAATGTCGCTAAATGTGGAGGCTAAAAAAAAAAAATGTATTCTTCTGTTATATCTGGAATAATGCACAGCAACTTTTTGTGAAAAACTAGAATGTACTGGCTTTTGTAATTAGTTTAATACATGTCATTAGTCCATGAACAAATGGTGTGATGAGAACGCTAGAGTCAGGGTTGTAGGCGGAAGTAGACAAGCTGCTATTACTGCGGTGGCACCTCACTTGTAAACCTGCATATTCACTTACACTTTAATGAAAATAAGCATCTTTACAGAGAAATATTTCTTGGAAAAACTGATAATATGATCATCAAAATCCTATCTAAAATAATTATAATCTACAAAAAATGTCAACAAAAATTCCTCCAATATTAACCGACTCTTGGGTGTCTTTTCTGTGGTGTGCTGTTATCGGCTTCTCCAATAACAAAACATGAAATCAACTTTCCATTATTATTGAATCCTCACGTTTCAATCGTATTCTTGAGTGGCTCGTCGACTTGTCTCGTGGCTTGTTTGGTTGATACTGTGTGATTTTAAATTGTTCTCTCATTGTTGTGTTGTTTTCCACTTTGTGGAAGCCAACGGGAATCAAGATTAAGTATGAAGCAATCACTTATTCCATTATTGCTTATGTAAGGCGCTGTTGTGTGCAGTATGTTGCAACTGAGCTCGACAGTGGGTACGGATATACAAGACTCCGTGACATCACAGCGCCGACGGTGCAACCTCGGAGGGGAGGCGGAGGGGCAGCCAATCAGGCGAAGCCCGCTTGGCCGGCCCGCTGCTCCACGCCAAGGTGACAGGGTGGGGGTAGCAGACCTTGGAGTGCTCCCCCGCTTTCCTGAGATGAGTGATGCTGCTGCTAGTGACACCGGAGAGAGGATGGAGATGGCGGAGTGTGTATATATGTGTATGTGTGCAGAGTGATATAGGTGTGGCGGCTGAGGGGACGGCAGGATGGGAGCAAATTAAGTTGAGGAGGTGGTCACGTAACAGCCGGGTTCAGGCAGAGTTGAAGCCACTTGCTTGCTGTGCTGCAGCTGGTAACATTTACCTCAACTCCTACCCCATAAATGTGTGCGCACGGGCACCTAAAGGAGCTCTGAAACACATAAACTAGGTCTGAATTTTGG
The DNA here is from genome assembly GCA_032191485.1 of Leptoclinus maculatus. Taxonomy (NCBI): domain Eukaryota; kingdom Metazoa; phylum Chordata; class Actinopteri; order Perciformes; family Stichaeidae; genus Leptoclinus; species Leptoclinus maculatus. The sequence goes on from JAVDOI010000012.1 coordinate 14,548,456, forward strand.
AACTGGAAAGTTAAGTTAAAAAACAGAACTCCCCTTTTTAGACACACACACACCCCCACACTCCTCTGAGGACCCCTTTAACAAGCATCTATTCAGTGTTGCCAACTTGGCGACTTTCTCGCTAAATCTGGCGACTTTCCGAACCCTCTTGGCGACTTTTTTTGCTAAAAGCTATCTAGCGACTTTTCTGGTGTTTTGACTCTGACGTGAAGTTACTTTTGTCAACGGGCAGCGGGTGCTGCCGTCAGCCGCCCCAAAGCACTCACAGGCGGATACTCTCACAGTAGGCTCGCGCAGCAGTCCCAGCTGCAGCCATAACAGAGAGGAGACGCACTCACCGCGTCCGACTGCAAATGAATAGTCGCCGCTGATCCAACCCTGGTTTACGGAGCGGGATGTAAAGGTAAATATCTATTAAAACAGAGAAACTTCTGGGTATACGGACTGACAATGCCTCCGTTATGACGGGGATTAACTATGGGGTCCATAAGAAGTGATGGTCTATTTCAATGGCAAAAAAACCCCCAAAAAAACAAGAATCAACAGAAGAAAGTACATTTGTAGTTCTAAACATATTTAGGGTGTTTTTTACTCACTTTTTACAATTAGGCAATGCCGTCATTTAGCGACTTCTAGCGACTTCTACGACAGCCAATAGCTACTTTCCTTACTGAGGAGTTGGCAACACTGCATCTATTAATTTACAGCAAGAAGAAACGTGAAACTAACCCCCTCCGCCCCCTAAAACCAGCTCTCCTCTGTTTGGGGCTCACAAAACAATTGACAGATTGCGTTTCTCTTACTGTCTTAATAAACAATGGTACACAGGTTGGACCTAAACCATCATGTCACCGACCACAAAAAGCGGCGCCGCTCTCCCTGAAAAGTCCTGCTGAACTCCGCGTGCACTTAACAAAAAGAGAAAAAACAGAAGCGCATGAAGAAAACCACTTTCAATATTAGGTACCAGCACATTCAGGATGTTGTGGCAGATTCAGGATTATGAAGTGTATACAAGTGTTTATCTGAAACCTTGCCGATAGTGGTCATCTGCCAGATAGAAACTGACAATCACCAGAGAAATTAGGTAAAATATTAAAAACAATGGCCTTAAATAACTCTATAAAACTGGTAAAAACTTATTTTGATCTCAACAATGTGATGTGCTTCTCTGATTAATTACTGCAACGTGAACATGAGAGTGCGATCGATCAATCTTTGCCACTTCAGCTGAATTACATCCCAACTCGTCCCGTCTCATGGTCAATACAGACAACAGCGTATGTGGTCTTTGTTATGCGTTGTACCACTTCTGCTCTTTTTTTTAATGTTATCAATCTGTCATTTTTTTTCTGGAAGCAATGTTCATCCATTTGTGCTGCCCCTCGTCGCCTAATATCACGTTAAGATAAAATGTTGGCGAATCACATTTAGATATATCTGTATTGCCACAAATGATAACATGTCTCTACTTGTATATTTCTTTGGCCTTGCTAGCAGCGTGGCTGCAGACAGGACAATGTGGATCAGTCCACCACTTTGGCTGTAATATCTCAACTGCCATTCATGGTCCCCAGAAGATGAACCTCATTGACTTCAGTGATACCCTGACTTTCCTTCTACGGCCGTCACGGTGTTGACATGTGTGGTTTTGAGTGGAATGTCTCAACATCTATTGGATGGTTTGCTGTGACATTTATGTTCCCCTCAGGATGAATCCAGAAAAAATTACATTTCCATCCACCTCAGCTGTACTTTCTGCCTAATGCCAAGTAGCTAATGTTAGCATGCTAACACACTAAAGTGGTGGTGAACATGGTGAATATTATACCTGCTTTGCATCAGCAAGTTAGCATTGCAATTGTAAGGATGTTGCCATGCTAGTATTAGCATTCAGCAGAGCTGCTTGAGTGGCTGTAGACACGCACACTTGTTTCCTCCATTTACCGTAAAACACTCACTAGGTGTTCATTGCACAACGACACGCCTGACAACTGAGGTTTTGGTCGACCAAGATGTTATTTGACCCGATTTCGCACCTGCAAGATTGCTGCCGTCACACAATGCATTGGGGTCTTTAAGGCACTGTAATGTGTGCTGTACTGAGTCCAGTCAGCGCCAGCGAACATGCAGCAGAGCCCCTGAGGGATGCTGCAGCCCACTGAGGAGAGGGAAGGAGAGAGGAGAGGAGGAGAGGAGAGGAGGTAGAAGAAGCCCCAGGTAGCCTCACAGCAATGCACCATTAGAGAAAGGAAAACACAAAGACAAGCTCTGCTACTCGCTTCTTCTCTAGACACCGTATCCTTCTCTCTCTCCCACTGACCAGCTAAATATTTTATCAGCTGGCAAAAGAACCTACAAGCCCGAAGGCCAGGGGTTCTTTTTTGTTTGTTTCTTGAATTGAAGAAGGTATGTGTGTGTGTGTGTGTGTGTGTGTGTGTGTGTGTGTGTGTGTGTGTGTGTGTGTGTGTGAGAGGAGGGTGGGGGCGGAGGTTGTTCACCGACCACAACGTCACAGAAGTGCTTTTGATTGGTCACTTTGAAGTAGTTATTCTGTTTCTCTTCTCTCCCCGTGTGCATCCTCTGTGCAGCGCGCCGCTCGGTTCAGAACTGGATGAACGACCTTGAGCAGGCGCACGGGGCTGTGTTGCCATGGCAACGAAGCCTCGCGCAACCAGTAACAGCTGGATGCAACAGCACTCCCCGAATTTTAGCGGGAGTCGCCACGTTAATAAAACGACTCTCCACGTCTCCTCCCCCCTTCTCACTATCTATCCCCCCCCCTCCTTTGTGTCTCTCTCACTCTCACACACACACAGACGCCGTGGCTGTACAAGGACAATATGTTTGATATTAACACATAAAGGAATTAACTTGTTTAGCTTTAAGTGCCATGATTCAGACGTAAAGAACATACTGTCATGGGCGACCGCTGACTGCATAACCTCGAGAGAGAAACACAACGAAGAAGACAAACACTAGATTAGGAGGAGAGAAAAAAAAGACTGAAATCAAGAGTGAACCGATGGCTAGTTACAAAACAAAAACACAGAAGAGGGACAAACGCGCCGAGATGGTCACTTGACATTCCTCTCACAGAAGAAAAAGCTGCTCTCGGAAAAAATAAAGCAGCGGAGGACATGAGCTGCACCGAGACATTCTGGGGAAAAGGAAGGAAACAGAAACCGAGGAATCGGCAGCAGTTCTGACGGTGCATCAGCTCATCCCTCCAACTCTGTTTGATGCCTAGTTATTCCATCACAGACAAACATATAAAACCACTTTTTAGCTCCTTAACTTTATACCCAAAACACTTTTTTCTCCAGAAATGACAAAACTGGATTTCAAAATAGCAGAAATTACTGACGCAACTCTTAGATCAATTTCAGACCAAAGCAAGGACATGACCCGTGTTTGCTGTTAGTCTGAATGGGTCGCCTGTTAAGTGACCTAGTTTCACAACTCGCTCCAGATCAGTGTTCAATACAGGCCTGAACAAAGCCGAACAACACAGACATCACTCAATAACAATCACATTTAACAATTTATACATTTATAGGAATTATTTGATTATCAATATATTACAATTTTGCTTTGTGAAGCAAATAAATGGTGAGAAATGCCAATCATTTCAAGATAATATCAAATTGCTTGTTTTGACAGAGTAACAGGTTAAAACTTAAGGATATTCATTTTATAATAACATAAATGAGATCAAATGAGAAGCTGGAGCCAGAGAAAATTTCCTTCAAAAAATATTTTTATCATTAACAGTTCACATCCATCCCTGGAACTACTTGGCGTTTAAAAACAAGAGTGAACATAGGTGTCTTTCATAACAGTGTTCCAATTCATTTTCAAAGAATTAGTGCAAACAAGTACCCGGTTTAAGTAAAACCCTTGTTGCACGTCATTCCCCATCTCACTCCCTCAATGCAGTGGAGGCTGGCAGCAAACTAACCTTTTCCAGGCGTACATAGTACTGCACTGGATCGCGTGTAGCATGTGATTTCTCTTTAATTTGGACCAGTAGTTTTTAAGTCTGTTTTCAAATCTGTTTTAAAGGCGTTTTTTTGATTTATTTGGAGATATAGTGGAGGAATGTCTACCTGAGCAGAGGATGAAGTCACTCCTCTTCCGTGTGCGCGCTGCTATCCGTATTTCTCCTTGCTTTGTTGACATACCGGGTCAACCGGGCATGCCTTTAGTGCATGTGAGCGTGCCCCACTGGCTAACTGACAGCCGCCGCTTTGCACTGCTCTAATACGGTGGTTCCAGCTGATTTCCCGCCCCCCCCCCTTCCTCTGGTTTCCACTCAGGTAAACACTGTTAGCTCTGTCAGCATGTTTGTCATAGTTTGCACTGTTAGCTATGAGCTGTGAAAACATCTCCTTCCAACAACTGAATTTATTCAAGTTTCTCCACAAAAAACTAAATTTTATAAGATGACATTTGAGGATGCAGATTTTTTTTTGTGCGAGATGTGCGGCTTTATCCTCAGGCTTTTAGCAATATGTCATGTATGCAGCTCTCAAGTGCATATTAAAGACCCATTTTTAAGATTCATTTTCAATCAGAATCAAAACACATTGTTTAAAAAATGACTACATATAAATTAACTAGCTTAGGGCCCCACCTCAGCGGCCTTTGTCGGTTGTTTGGAGCGTAGGGGAATGGTTGGTGGAGATTAGCCTGGATGAAGCGGTTTGGGGAAAGGTTAGGTTGAGGGTCCACTGCGGCTCCCGGGCCTTGCAGACCCCCGGTGTCCATGTGGAACAGGAGGGTGGGATGCGGAAAACGCGAGCAAGCCGAGGTTTAGAGTGGGTGGGTATATATATATATATATATATATATATATATATATATATATATAGGAGTGTGGCGAGTGGGGGAGTGGCTGAGGTGTGGGAGTGGCTGAGGTGTGGTCCTGCTCCTGAAATTCAGCTACGTTTTATCTCCAATTAACTAGCTTAGGGCCCCACCTCAGCGTTAGGGAATGGTTGGTGGAGATTAGCCTGGATGAAGCGGTTTGGGGAAAGGCTAGGCTAGGTCCACTGCAGCTCCCGGGCCTTGCAGACCCCCAAGAAGCCCTCCCAAGGAAGCAAGGCTGCCTGCCCGTTGCGCAGGTCGTTGGAGCTGTGGCGAGTGTAGATTTGGTAGGCGTGGTGGAGACTAATGCTGCGTTCACACCAAACGCGGCGCGAATTATTCGCGCGTCTAGATTACATACAAAGTCTATGCACAGACGCGATGAGACTGGAGTGACGCGAATCTGCGATGGCGCGGCGTGATGGACGCAAATTTGCGGCGCGATGGACGCGAATCGCGTCAAGCGCCAAAACGCCTCAAACGCAGAAGTTGAAATATTTGAACTTCTGCGAAAAAATCGCGTGACGCTGTGGCGCGATAGCCTATCAGCATTGAGATGTTTCCCCTGTCATCGCTGACTTCCTGCCATTGCTGAATCAGGAAATAAATACCGGAGCCGTCTGTGTTCACCCGGAGCTCTACGATACCTCGTATCAATAGAGACCGGACCAAACTATGTGTATAAATGTGTGTGTGTGTAAACCAGATGGTACAAACAATGAAAAAGACGCTGCCGTATTTACGTCTAGATGACGTTATTGTGAGTGTTGATGGAGCTGCTACCATGTTAGCATAGCCTAGCACCGATCCATCCGAGCTCCATTGAGAAAACAAGTATTTTAAAAGTTATTTGCTTGTCGTCTTGCGGAGAGAACTAACAAAACATGAATTCAGACAAATCGGCATCATTAGGTAGTTATTTCGGAGTCCCCTTTTGTCGGTTTATTGCAGTTAAATCACAGCCAAATCAGTTTATTTGGGGCTCATACAGCCGTAGTAAACAGCGGACGTGTGGCTTGCTAGCCACAGTGAATACATCTCGATACAATCCACGGAGCTCCTCTGGACAATGTTATTAACCCAGACATGACGGCGTTTAGTTTCCCGTGATATCTGGGACTTCCACAACACCGTACTAAGCAGAAATAGAGGTTATTTTTCCATGGTTAATGGCGGACAGTTTAGGGATTTCAGAGCGATAAGCCCCGCCCCCTCTCCAGCGCGATTCGCGCGAATGAACACAAATGGTCCCCAGCGAGACCGGCGGCGCGATGGACGCGAATTTGCGGCGCGTTTGGTGTGAACGCAGCATAAGGTTAAACTTGGCTGAATGAGACGTGAATTCTGAGCATCGCAGGAAGCCGAAGAAGCAAGTGGAACATGGATTCTAGGGTGCGTGCCAGGTGGACGGGAAGGCGATTGGAGCGGAGGGTGGCGACGCAGCGAGGAACGAGATAGGAGGTTAGCGGAAGACCGCGAGGAGTCGGCGGAGGCGTTCGGCGCTGGAGGCCTTTGAAGAGCAAAGACGACTGAGAGAACGTTGTGGGAGAGCAGGGGGAGACGGTGAGTAGTTTCGCGAAGAAGTTAATGCCGCTGAGGTAAACCTTGATATTGGATATCTTGGTGCGGATAGTCAAGTGGGCATGGTAGGTGAAGCTGCATAGGGAGGCCGCGTCGAAGGAAGGGAACAGCTTCTTCTTCTTTCTCTTCTCTCGATGTCGGACGGGTGTTTGCAGGAGGGCGGAGCTTCTGAACTTGGGAATGGGATGGGAAGTGAGAAAGCCATGGCGTTGTGGTGGCCCGGACGTGGGCTGCATCGAGAACGCACCCTCGACGGATGGGTGTCCCAGCGTCCTTTGGTGATTGGGTAAACGACCGCTAGGTTGTCAGGAGTTAAGGTATGGACTCGCTGGCCCTTCCGTCGTGGAAAACCCCAAAAAACGGCAGGGGGAGCGGCATCATTGTGTGGACCAATTGTGTGGGTCCGTCGCTGTAAGTAGACGGCGTGGGGGCACTGGCATCACTGCCGGGTTCCTTGGCTAAGGCTACTTGCTGTGGTTGCTGTAAGTAGCAGGTGGTGGGCACTGGCATCCCGGTGCCAGGTGTCCCGGTTACGGCAACTTGCTGTGTTTTCTGGAAGTAGGCGGCGGGGGGCACTGGCATCCTGGTGCCAGGTCCCCTGGCTAGGCAACTTGCTGTGGTCACTGAAGGTAAACGGCGGGGGGTGTACTGACGTCACTGCCGGGTGCCTTGGCTACGGCAACTTGCTGTGGTTGCTGGAAGTAGGCGGCGGGGGCACTGGCATCCTAGTGCCAGGTGCCTGACCCGGGTTCTCCTGCTAAGGCTGGTTGATGGGATTGCTGGAGGTGGAGGGCTTGGGGCACTGGCGTTCTGGTGCTAGGTGCCCTGGCTGGAGAGAGCTGCTGTAGTAGGCAGCAGACGTTCAGGTTGACACTACGTCGTCACGCTACGTTGCTAGTTGTCACGTTACGTTGTCACGTTGCCGCGTGATGTTGAATTTGTTACGTTATGTTGATACGTTACATTGTTCGGTAACGTACACTGGTCGAGCAAGCGAGGACCGATGGTAGCATTAGCTTGGTATCGTGCATGCTATGTACTATGCTACTATAGTATAATTGAGTGTCATTTAGAAACTACTGGCCCTAATGGCCAGTATGGGTAATGCAAGTTTAAGGCACTTCCGTAATGGCTTCATTTTCAGAACCGGAGGTTGCTGCCTGGCTAGCATGTATCGACTCAAGGGCACATATTCTGTGGAAGAATCGGTCGGCCCGTCACAACCATCTTTGGGCTCGAGGATTTTAGGTGGATTGTCCCTTTAACAAGTGCGCCGATGTCGCGGAGTTTGGCGTGCGCTTAGGGAGGGGGACGGAGGAGAGAAGACCTGGCAACCCGGAGCCTGGGTAGAGGCAGAAGAAGGGTGGTGTAAAGGAACAGCGAAGGGACAGACGGGTGAATCCAGGCCGGGAGGAGGGATGGAATTCTGTGGAAATTGGAGGGAGGAAGAGAGAGTCGGCATCTCGTTGCCGGAGCGGTGGTGCGGAATCCCCTTCTCTTTTAGTGTTCTTAGCAGGCGGACTACAGTCCAGTCGGAGATCCTGGCCGGTGCTTCTTCGATGGGGGACCTGACGGGGGCGCGGGAGCGGTGGCGGCGGCTTTGAGCGTGGCGTGCTGGAGTCGTCGGAGATTCTTGAGTTGTCTGAGTTTTCGTTCCCGAGCGCTGTGTCTGGAGCGAGCGGAGGAGGAGAGAGGGGACTTACGTTTCCGTTGTCTGCGTCTGGGGGTTGCGGGTCTCCCTCTGCCACCGAGATATGGGTTACTGGAGGACGACCGTTGATCTGAGTCTTCGTGTTGTCGGATTGGACGGCGAGAGGGATTCTGGCGGGTGGATGCGACTGGTCGGCGTGGTGGAGATCGGCGGGTTTGGCTGCGTTGAGCTGCCTGGACCCTGTCGATGGCGGATGGCGGTTGGCGGCGTCTCGTGGGCTGTACGGGTGGCCTCTGGGGTCGTCGTCGGATGGGCTGATGAATGGTGGGTCCATGTTGGCGAGGTCAGGTTTTTTTTTTCCTCTGCGTGGCGTTCCGGTTTCGAATGCGGGAGGTGCGAGCTGTGCGGAAAACGCGAGCAAGCCGAGGTTTAGAGTGGGTGGGTATATATAGGAGTGTGGCCGGAAGTGGGGGAGTGGCTGAGGTGTGGTCCTGATAAAACAGCCACAGCCAACAGTCAATTGCAGTCTTGTTTACTTGTTCTTCAATCAGACAGGTCCTGACATAAATCAGAATTTGGCAATTTCATATTTCATTTAGGAAAGGTTATCGAATCGCTGAGTTTCTTGTCTGAGTTTATATTATTGAAATCATGTCCCTATTCTTTAAAGCAAGGTGTTGGAAAAACTATTCGTTCGGTATAGATGTTGATCTCAAATGCCATATTGTCAATAGTATCAAAAGATACCTACCCAGCCCTCGTCATTTTGGAAAAACATTGTAAGACCGCATCAAATGAAGTGTGTGTGTGAGGGGGGGGGATATCCACCGCTCTGACTAGAGATAACCCAGTAAAGACCCCTCCTCCAACAGAATGAAATCAGTGAGAGCTGGTGAAGATGAATTCCTATTTAACCCATCCTGACACATGGGAGAGGGGCCCCCAACAACAACAGTAGTTCAGCTCACTTCACTGCAGATGGGGGAGGCAGGGGACATAGGGACACAGATACCACAGAGAGAGGTGAGCTCTTTTGTGTAGTTTTCTGACTACACAAAGAGCGTGCAGTCTGAAAACTTCCTCATTCCACAAAAGAGCAGAGTCGAGAAAGGCAGAAACCAAATAAAGGAAAGACACAAAAGACAAAAAATGCCAGGTAGAATTCCACAGCAAGAGGCGCCACCTGAGCTCCTCCCATTAGAGGACGCACACCCCTCCTCCTCCTCCTCCTCCTCCACACCCACACACACAGCTTCCCAGGCTGGTGTGTGATGTCCTGCCTTCCTCCCCCCCAGTGCCTGGCCCAGTCACCAGCATCCCCTGCTAACCTCTGTCCCCCCCCTTTTTTCCCCTCCATTCAGCCAACATTATGCATCACTGTCGCCCCGCTTCACCATCCGCTCAGCAAAGACCCCCTCACGGGTCCGAGCAGCATGCCCACACCCCTCTCCTCGCTTCCTTGTGAGCAGGTTGTAGGCGCGTGTCGGTCCGCACGTGTGCAGAGAGACTCGGGCCAGAGTTGCCTGTAAATCTGTCAGGAGAGGGTTGCCATGGAACAGGACGAGGGCGCCTCATCACCGGTCCCTTACACACGGGGAGGCAGGCGGACGATTCAGCCGTAGAGCTGGAGCGGTTAGTCGATTAAACGAATAGTCAGAAAAATTAATCATCAACCATTTTGAAAATATATTAATTGTTTCATCCTATAAGCAGCGGCTGGTTATGTCTTCACTCAAGAGTTGAAAGCATAAAAATCGATTAAAAGCAGAAACAACAGTGAGACAAGAACCCCATATTACTGTCACAACATTTTGTAATAGGAGTTCATACAACAATAAAATAAAAAGAATAAGCTAAACTGTCCCTTCTTAGTCAATTAGTCTTAGTTGATTAGTCATTTGTTATGCTTTTCTTTCATGCACAATGATTTATTTCCAAGAATCTTATGAACACATCTCTGGTGAACACAAGATTAAGAGTGGTGCTTTTGTGTGATTCTTCTTTTGGAGAAATTCTCTTTCACAGATCTGTGATCAGCGAATCGATAAGACGACAAAATTGTAAAAGTCTTAGTCGATTAAGAATTTCTTTGGTCGCAGACAGCCGATCATTTGTACCATATTCTTGCCTCTGTATATTTGCTAATGGCTAATACTGACTTTTTGATTGTACATTTTTCAGAAGAAAAAGAGAAGAGTAACCGTTTTTTTTGGGGGGGGGGGGGCATTATCGGACATTAAGAGGGTGTTTAATAATGTCATTTATCAATCAAAAACTTTGACCATTCTCTGGTTGCTGCTTTTCTCTTTTTATATCACTGTAAACCTAATATCCTTGGATTTTATACTGATGGTCGGACAAAATCCGACATTTAAAGATGACAACTTGGACTCTGGGAAACTGGGATGGACATTTTTTGTCACATTTCATAGATGAAAAATTATGACAGATTAATAGATCATGAAAATAATCAGTAGTTGCAGCCTAATTCAGACAGAAAGCAAACAAATCTAAATTTACACACTAACCTGTGTGTAATTAACTCAACCTCACCTCCCTCACCTGTCCACACTGACACACACACAACCCATCTGCATCGCTTCCATTCAAACACTGTTTACACACACTGAAGAGCAGCCTGCTATTATCCAGTGCGAGCAGGTATTATAAACGGGGCCCTTGTGTCACGCTCAAGGACGCGCTGCTTTCTACATGCACACGCAAACGCCACCCTGGCTCGGCTGTTTCCCGAGATCGAGTCGTGGATGCCTTCAGGGTTACAGGACAGCGTGTGTGTGTGTGTGTGTGTGTGTGTGTGTGTGTGTGTGTGTGTGTGTGTGTGTGTGTGTGTGTGTGTGTGTGTGTGTGTGTGTGTGTGTGTGTGTGTGTGTGTGTGTGTGTGTGTGTGTGTGTGAGCGCGCACAGGGCCACGTTGCTGCCCCCTGCAGATACACAGCGACACGCATTAAGGATGAGGCAGATGACATGAGTGGCGTATGAAAGAGACCTAAGTAGAGGATAACAGGAGCACGGCGACCATTCACGACTTCACCTCACACATTTATAGGCGATGCATGCCCCATTCAGTGCGCCGACTTGCACACTGGAGACCTACAGTAGAGACAGTGCACTTTTATTTTTTTTATCGCTAAGCAGTTGGGACTCGGGGAAGCAGGCAGGCTGGTTGACTGACAGACAGTCAGCATCGTCTGTCTCTCCCCACATGGCACGTTTCGTAGTAACAACCCCAGTGAAATACACCAGTATCCTCGTTTAAACATGCTGCATGTGACTCACAGGTGATCACGTCTGCATGCATTTGATTTAACGAACATTTCGTAAATGTTTCCCCCTCATGTTGCGACAGCGTCAGGATCAGCTGTTGGACAGTTTCCTACAGACTATCGCGGCGGGCGAGAGACAATTAGTTAATAGTGCTTGTGTGTGTGTATTAACGCGCGTGTTAATGTGTCTGATTCCCCCCTCCCAAAAAAAACTTCCAGATGCTCCATATCTATATGGAAACACTTATTGTGATCCCACCAGCTCGTGCGTAAACTGGCGAGCTTTTTGCGCGATCCAAGTTAAGTTGATCACAAAAAAAAAGAAATCGGGTTCGTTTTCTTTGCAGCACAAGCGTGACAACCAAAAACGGGACCGCTCACGTGCACTTCATCGCCGTGGTGAGCAGGTTAGTAAATCTTTCGCTGTCATGTAACTAAATGACCGTGCACTGTGCCCTCCGCACCGTAGCGACGCCAATATTGTGTGTGTGTGAGAGTGTGTGCACTGACGCTTAGCGCAGAAGTCACTACGTTTCCGTCTTCTGTCCAAATGCAAACCGAACGCAAAGTCGCGTGAAAATCAGCTGGTTCTGTTCGCAGAACACGCTGCACGAGCTTACCTTGTGGACGTGTCGCTCTGCCGGATCGATAATTTCTTCTTTACACCATTAACTCTCCGCCATCTTCGGCACTGTTTGTTTAAATGGGAAACACTCCCGAAACCCAAGAAGCCAGTTCTGTAAGTTGGGGCGTCGCGGGGGCTTCTGGGTAAAGGAGTTCGTTGGGGCGGAGCGCCGCGCTTCTGGCCGCTGTCGTCCAACCCGGACGCGGACTACAGGGCCGACTCCACCACCGCAGGGGGGAGGAGGAGGGGGGAGGAGGCAGAGGTGGCGTTGGAGGTGGGGAAACAGGCACCGTCTCTGTCTCGCAGCCTGCAGACGGATGTCAGCGACGATAGCGGAGCGGAGATGACACGGTGTGTATTTTCAGTTAAATGACACGCAAAACCACCACTTCTAGACTTTCCACCTAAACGAAGGCGTTTAGCTCGAGGGGGGGACACAGAACCAGACATCCTAAACTTGCAAGCAAATTGGGACTTGAAGGTTTTATCCTCATCTGATGAAGATGAGTTGGTCTCTTTGGATGAATTAAAGTCCTCGTTTATGTGCCAGAGGGATTAGTTCTACCGCTGCAAAGGACCATACCAGTGGTTTTTGCACGTGTTACCCAATGCACTATACAAACCATCCACTTACAGACAAGCATTTTGTAAAAAATATATATATATATTCTGTTTTAGAAATGTTGATGTGATCTACTGACCGAGTTTCAATTAATTTCCTTACATTATTAGACGAGATTTAAACTTTGTTGTGGAATAGCCTTCATCTACTGAGACAACTCAGTTTGGAAAAGGCAGGAAATTAAAGAGTATTGTACATAATATGTTTATAATGATAAATAAAATAGACAGAAATAAGAATATGCTGGGTATAAAACTACAGTTGCAATTATAAAAGTCTAGCTGCGTCTTTAAACTTGCTTGAGTTGTCAATATCTTTTGTACATTCCCTTTTTTAGAAAAAAATTGTTTTTGGCTCACGACTCCTTAAGATTCAGCAAAGTTAACTTGTGACTCCTCCTCAAAGGTTCTGTAGTATTTGTATGAGCTGTGAGCACTTTAAGGAAAGGGTGATTCTCAGATGGTTGATTGAGTAGTTTTAGAGGCAGAAATAAGAAACTTGCCAATCAGATACCAGATATATATTTTTCAAATTAATAATCATAATATAATAATATAATACACATCACACACATACAAAAGAGTATTTTACTTTTCTGGTATATTTAATATATACATTGATGCTAATACATTTAAATGCATATCGTTTACTTGTAACTGTGGTATTGCCACTTTTACTGAGATAAATATCTGAATACTTCTTCCACCACTGGTTATGATTAATCTATTATCAAAAGAGTTCATTTTCTGTCAATCAATTTATCAATATCTTATTTTTCTTGAATACTTAAAGTATGTAACTGTTATTTTGTAGACATGCATGCAGTTGTGAGTGAAATGTAAAGTGTGAGTTATCATAATTACTGATATGGTAGTATTTTATAGAATATGTACTTGCATTTTTATGTCAAGGGTATGAAATTATGTCATATTTCTGTCTCTGTGAAACCCTCGGCTGATTCACTGCTGACACACGAGTCCCCAAACTAATAAATATCATATAAATTCATATGGAACACTTGGTGTACAAACACATCTTGAAAATTAATATTACGGTCACAATAGAGATATAATGTGCATCAGTATCTTGTCCTTCTATCAACATTGAGATTTTTCTTCCTCATGAAACAGACAAATGCTAAAATGTCACTCCACATCCTGCAGTCTTTTTGTTACAGGAACCAGCCTTCTGTGAAGTGTGTTTGTTTCACCGAAGGGACTGTGGCTCCTTCAGGCCTCTTATCTCTTATAGATGAGGCCCATATGTGGGCTCCATATGGGAGCTGGCAGGGTCAGCGTGGAGCGGTGACGTCGGAGCCGGGTGGCCTATGAACCGGGACACGTCGGCGCAGCGCCCCGACGGCTGCCAAGATATACAAGGCAGGGACTGATAGCACCGAAAAATCCGTCACTATGGTGATGCCAGGCGGACAAGAGTACAGATAGATGGATAGACGCACACACACACAGAGTGAGTGAGGAGCCTGTTGTGTCAATGACAGTGGGGATGAAAGAAGATGAGAACTGGAAGGTGAGAGAGAAGTGAGACAAGATGATGAGGTAGACGAGTTTAGTTTAAGGCAGTTTAAGAAGACGCAGAGACAAGATCACAGATAATGATAAATGATGCCTATTGCCTGAAGGGGAGCGTCACTGGGAAAAAACCTATAGGTGTTAAAGAAACACTAAGTATGAATAGGAGAGAGAAGAAGCGAGCGTGGAGTTGTCAGTGTGACGGAGGAGAGGAAGTGTTGTTGCTCGGAGGAACATAGACGGAGTGAAAATAAGGTAAAGCTACACCGGTTTGACTGGGAAAGTGAGGGAGGGAGGGCATTCAAGATGGAGATGAGTGTAAGAGACTATGGAGAGCATGAAGATGTTGAAATGAGGTTGTGGAGAAGGCTTAAAGCAATTAGCCTCATGGGTCAGGCATAATTCATCAGGCAAAACTAAAAGAACCGCTAAGGAGAAGGAAATGTGATTCGAATAATGTTCATGGAAAGCAACGATTAGTAAGATCCTTAGAATTTAATTTCAGTTGTAATATTTCTGAGAAAATGTGAAGTTTTTTTTTAAGTTCATCGCTTTTGTGTATTTCATACACAAATAAAGCAACAGCTCATTTCCCCAAAAACAACAAATCAAACAAATGTGTATGCTTCATGTTGCACTGTAACCCTGTAATACACACATTCACACACTCAAAGACACACATGCAGTGATAAGTCCTAGCCAAAGGATTTAGAAGTTTAAGCCTCCTTTAAAATAAATGAAGACTTGGAACACATTTGAGTCCACTGGCGGACTGCACTGAACCAATAATGTGTCAAATCTAAATGAGAGAAAAGAGAAGAGAAACTGTTAGTGAGAGCAACAGAATCAGAAACAGCTTTATTACCAAGTAGGTTTGCACATACAAGGAATTTGTCTTGGTGATTTGCTGCATGACAATAAACACAGTTGGCCATAAATGATGCCAAGAGACATAATATAGAATAGTAAAATGTACAATAGAAAATGTGAACAATATAAGAAATGCGTAAAATATATGTTTTTAGAAGTGGAAGAGCAGTTTTGGGCAGGAATGTGCAGAGACAAAGCAGCATACTGCTGTGAACAGGGCCAGCAGCTAAATGTGTTTTAGCCAATTAAAACAAAGTCCCACCTTAAAAAATCAATGTAGATAAATTCAGAATATTTTCACCACTCTATGTCGCTGTCAGACAGCCCTTTCTGATGAGGAGATTAACTTAAAGTGAATTATATCTATACTCTTCTCAATACCACAAGACTCTTTTGACAAAACACTATATATAAGTTTGACAAAATATTCTAAATATAGCGTACACTGAAACTGAAATGGATCTTTTAGCTGTCTACTGTTGGTATTATACTGACTCATAAGTAGCTCATACAACCCACTTCAAAACACCCAAACTATCTCTTTAATGTAACATTTGTATCATAGTCCCTTCACAGTGACCTTCAAGATGAGCTGCAGTTTTCTCTACTGACCAATTATGTTGTGTATATGTCCTGTAATGATAAAAATAACTGAGTTTGATTAAAATTGACAATGTCAGAGAGATGTATGTTGGAAAGCTGTCACATGTTGTGAATCAAGACCTTAACACTACACAAACAGTATAACAGAGACCCTTACAGCCGATGTCATCATTATGGATGTGCATGTTGGCAGCGGAAGTGGCGTTTTGCCCCAGCCCTCAGTTTGCAAGCTATGAATATTGAATTAAAACTGTTACCGGCGTCAAAATGTCCGGTTGTTGCATGTTCACTTGTCAGAATCGATATGCCAACAGCGGCCTCGAGTTCTACAGAATTTCGACACACAAACGTTTCAGAGCAACAGGTGTTGCAGTTTAACTAGTGACCGTGTTAACTTGTGACTTGTGTCCGTCTTTGCTCGTGGTTACTTGTGTAAATGTTTGCCGTAGATAATGAACACGGATGGGTATGTATTTCAAATTGATTGAAGGCTTTTAAGAGGACATATACATGTTCTGTTCATGTTTTGAACAGCTGCCGTCACCACGAGCAACCGCGGACGCATTCGGCTGAGAGTCACCAGTTAACACGTCACTCGTTAAACCGAATCACCGGCGGCATCTGTTGCTGCTAGTGTCACTCCGTACTCGTCAAATACCAACGCTTGGTCAGTGCCCGTCGACGTCTCATACCAACGTACCAATGGTGTCACGATTCTCCAAGTTCATGATTAGATTTGTCTTTCGATTTAAAAAAAAAATGTCAGCACTGACGGCAATGCTATTGTTATACAATGGAGTCTTGATACCATATGTTTAAGCACGCAATTTGATTATTATTGGAATTTAGAGTTGTTTCAGAGCTTTGCTTACACATAATCTAATTTAAATATATATCCTTTGGAAATACGAACAGCTTTTAAGAATATCTGCCTGTTTGTTTTTTTCAAGCGACTATGAAACTATTGCTTTTTGTTTTAAAGACTTCATTAGTCCTTTTCCTGATAGAGTGAAACAGTGGAGAATTGTTTTTCTATAGCCAGCTGGCTTCAGGTTTCAGTTCCACAATATTTAAAACCACATTATTATGGTACTTATTGTCCATCATTTGGAAAATTCCGTAGTGTTGCCTGAGGCGGAAAGAAAACGGAAATGGCAGAAAATGAAATGTGAAGAAACACATGCACGTACACACACATACAGACTTTACCGGCATCGAACTGTGTCTTCAAAATTCGACTTGACCATAACCCTCAAAGACACAATAAAGCACACTTACTGGCTAATATCAGTCCGTTAGATGTTTACAGTGCGGACAGAAGACGTATCACATTTTATTTACCATCATACCGGTTATTGTGGAATAAGAATTTAGGGGACTGCAGAGAGAGTTGTGGGAAGGTGAGAGGAAGAGGGAAGCTGTTTAAAATTCCAAACAGGTAGGAACGAGGCTTCAGGAGGGTAGTGGAACAGCATGCATGCACACAACACACACACACACACACACACACACACACACACACACACACACACACACACACACACACACACACACACAGATGTGAGACATGGGGAGAGAGAAAAGAGGCAACCCATATGCAGAAAATACTGTTGCAATTTGGACTCTGAAGCTAAGTTGAGGAAGGTTAAGAGGTGACCTCGACTATGTACACGTCGGCTCATTTGCACTCGCATGGAGTTATATATAAATATATATATATATATATATAATGTATGAAACTATTCAAAAGCGAGGGAAAATTACACAGAATAATTCAAGAAGAAAGAGACAAATAAAGAAAGATAGACAAAGGTGGAGCTGTGGGAAGCAATTAGTTTGTCATGCTTTAATAAAAATCCAGCATATGCTCCTGTCCCATTTAACCATCACCCTCTGCCTCCATTTCTAGTAGTGAAACCTATCTCACCATTATCCAATGCAAAATCAATACAACATGATTGAGCAGATAAAGCAAAAAAACGGGGGCAGTCGTAGAATCACTGACTGGAATGCCTCAAGGGACGACAAAGTTGCTGTTTGGAAAAACAAAACCCTCAAAGGGGGGGGGGGGGGTGAGGGGAAGATGCAGCCTGGCATTGTGTGTTTACCGTCTGTGTGGAAGAGTGCACAGACTGAGTGTTACCGAGAGAGCTCAGGCAACTGAGGAACAGATGAGACTGTATAAACACACGTGACCCTGCTAGCACTGTCAGCTGTCCCAGTTACCGGCTTTGGCCATGTGTGTGTGCATGCACATGCGTGTAGGTGGGTAAAGACTCATGTTCCAGATGCACAGCTTGTTGGCCACATGCAAACACACACACACACACACACACACACACACACACACACACACACACACACAGGAAACCTTCCACACTGTCTAGAGGACGAGCATAAATCATATTCCCCACTACATTTCTGTTGATTTCTGTGTTGCTCAGTGTGAGCGCCTGAGGCCAAAAGCAACACGTGCGGACTCCAAAACTCAGGTCCTCACTAACTCACATGGCAACATACCACACAACATACCACACAGTTTTGGTTTGCTCTTGCAAACAGCCAGTAAAGAATACGATAGTACAAAGAAACTTAAAGGTGCAATACACGCAATTCAGAGCATTAATATAGCAGCAAGCAACTATTTGCTATGTAGAGATATAGAGGAGTAATGTCTACCTGAGCACAGAACAAAGTCGCTCTCCCTCCGTGTGTGTTGTAATCCGAGCTTCTCCTTGGTTTGTTGACTTAGGGCATGCTAGCGCATGTTAGTGCACGTGAGCGTCCCCCACTGGCTAGCCCACGGCCGCAGCTCTGCACTGCTCCCATACGCAGTAACAGCTGATGACGCCGTCCCAACCGACGAGGTCTTCATGGAAGCATATAGCGCCCGCTCTCCGGTTCCCCCACAGGTGAACACTGTTAGCTCTGTCAGCACTTCTGCCGTACTTTGCACTGTTAGAACTGTTAGCACTGTTAGCTGCGAGCCGCGGGCTCAGCCGCAACCCCGTTGAGAGCCGGCGCCATGTTGAGAGCCGTAGAGAGGCAATAGAAATGCTTCGTATACTGTGACTGTCCATATGTAGATCAGGTTATTAAATGCAAAGCTACCGAGTGAGCACCAAAGCAAATTCAAGCTGTAATCAATCCAGGTTTGAGAGCACGCAGGGACAGATTTGGAAACGTCAGCCAAGTCTTAAGCTTCAACACCCTGATTTTCAACATGTGCTCTCATAATTTTCTCCGGCAGTTTTGGCAGAGTCTAATGTTTTCTTTTTTAAATGGTGGTGTAATGGTCTCATGATTGGATTTGACTTTGCTCTCAGTTTGAGATGGCTTGCAAAGGATGCCAACTTCCAAAACTGAAAATGTGCAACAGGATACCGAGCAAACGAAGCCCTGCCTCTTTAATTCTTGCCACATTTCTCTTGCAGACAACACTCAATTATGTCCCTGCTTATTCTCAGAACTTGCTCTGTGCTTATAAATCTAACGCTGTGCTCACTCAAATCTTGACTTGAAGACTGATTTCCATTTCAATTTGTTTCATGCCCTTTCAATTGTTTTGCCATTAATGAACTTCCACATACAAGCATTAATGTTTAGTCTCATTTGATTGTTTTTTTTCCCTCCTTCTATTGTTTGGCTCTTTTCGCCTCGACCTCAATTTTGCATCAAGAAGTATTTTAGCTTTTTTGCCAAGCTATTACTAAATAATAATTTGTTCTAAGCTGCCTTGCCTGATTAAAACACATAAACATGCACACACTAAATGATAGAAAGCTGGATATTTAATAAGGTAGGGGGGAGCCATTTAATGAGGGGTGATGCTGGATGAAAATATATAGGCTACTATCTCCTTTTTCTGCCTTTTCCTATTTTTCTTTTTCCTCCCACCCAGTCATTTAGTCTCTCTCATTTATCTCACTGTTGTCGACAGCCTCTTTCACCTATCCCCTCTCATTTAGACGACTGCTCCAATTTGCATTTGCTGGCTCTGATGGACACTGATAGGGCGCTGCTCTCCTTTTCACAACACACGCACACTCTTCCCTCCATTATTCGGCTTCGCTCTACTGTAAATCACAGCCCTCTGCTCGACATGGCTCTTCCTCTCACTTCCTTTAACCATTTTGCTTTCACTCCCTCCGTCTGCTTCTCATTCCCATGCCTCCGATCCCTCCAGATGTTTCCCCCCCCTGCTGCACTCTGTCCTTCATTGGTCTACACCTGCTCCGTTTGCTCACCTCGCACACTCCCCTATCGTCTGCTCGCTCACAAATAGCCGCGAGGTCACGAGCGTCTTAGATCTCCATCCAGCTTCATGGGTCACTGCGAGTAAACCTGGCTGGGAGAGCAGCTGCTGCCCAATTTGCTCATTTGAGACAATCAATGAAAATAAAACGGAGAGACGGCAATACATCCAAGAGATTACTCCGACACACGCATTTACACACACACACACACACACACACACACACACACACACACACACACACACACACACACACACACACACACACACACACACACACAGTCCTGCTAATTGTTGGCTATTAGTCTGCAAGTCTGGGATTGCATGTCTTATTAAATACAGAATTTCAAATGAGCTTCGTTAAATAAGAAAGTACTCCCCTTTTAATGAAGCTAATTTATATGGAAATTACACATAATACTGACGATTCAGCGAGAGATTTATCCTCGTTGGATGAAGGGGAGGAATTAAAGAAAAAAAGAGTGGGATAGTGATTTTTCTCCCCCCCCCCCCCTCCTCCTCCTCCTCCTCAGCTGGTCACTGCTGTTGGACTCTTTCTGCAAGTTTTGCTTTTAAAGCACACCCTCAGTGGGTCCAGGTCATGTATGTGTGTGTGCGTGTGTGTGTGTGATGGAGAGTGTGTGTGTGAACTCCTGTCCTTGTGCTGACCCTGCGGCGCTCCAGCCCTCCTCTCTGGTTCTCACTGATCCATCATGCTGTCTGATTGCCCAGAGAAAACCCATTACTCTGAAACAACACAACACATTAGCAGTGAGCTGCAGGTGTCTCTCCTCTGTGTTGTGCTCATACCTCACCATCCATGGATGCAGATGTCATGTTTTACGGCTACCGGTCAAATTGCACAACAGTGGAGTCGAGCCGGAGGTCTGACAAACACTCCCATGTTTGAATAAACACACAGTGCAACCCGTCAGTTGGCTCATTTGGTTGGTTGACTTCATGCTAAAGTCTGTTAAAGAGTGTTGGGCTACATACTGTGTGATAAGACAATGTTTCTGTCTTTCTCACTCTGACTAGTGATTTATTAATGCAGGTCTGCATGCAGCTATGCCCCTGCAGACTGCTTCTGTCCCTCAGGCAAAAAGCTCAGCGTTGCCCCCTGGTGGTAATTAGCCAAAGAAGTAAGATTTGGACAATATTTCCTCATGTCCCCCGACACCAGCCCCAATGAATAGAATAAATGAAAAATGTTTAAAATCTAGCAGGTCTCTATCTTTAAGTGGAAAAAGGTGGAAAGGTGTAATGAGCAGGAGGTGAGAGAGAGAAGCCTTAAAAACAATAACTGGTGCGCTTCCCTGCTTTGTCAATGACATTTTAATGGCTGGTTCACTTCAGGAGTGGATAATTATCTACAGCTCTCACAATTTACTGTGCACTTTGACTCTGCAATGTTTTCACATTCATTTTTTATTTGTTTTTGAATGGAGTTTCCATGGAGACAGTTCTTAACCTGTGGGCAGTATGTTTAAAAAGAAAACACACACACACACACACGTTCAAGTTTGTGTACTGAATAAAAGCTTTATTAAAAAAAAATAGTGACGAAGAAAAATGATCAGAACTCACGAGAATTTGCATAAATATATACCATCAGAGCAGCTTAGAGACAACA
Organism: Leptoclinus maculatus; assembly: GCA_032191485.1. Classification (NCBI taxonomy): domain Eukaryota; kingdom Metazoa; phylum Chordata; class Actinopteri; order Perciformes; family Stichaeidae; genus Leptoclinus; species Leptoclinus maculatus. The sequence goes on from JAVDOI010000012.1 coordinate 14,569,981, forward strand.
TATTTAAAAAGGAAATATATCGCAACATCTATAAACAAGCAGCAAAATAAAAGCAAATCAAGGACGATGCAGAATGAATACAATAGTCTTTGTGGGTCTCATGGTCAAAAGCGTTACAGATTGTTGCCACCTAGAGGTTGCTCATACAGTTAAATCATTGCAGTCTTTTTTCTTTTTTTTAGTTTTCAACAATTACAAAATGCACACATTTGAAAATCGAGCAACTCTTAATTTGCAATTCATTGAGAATCAACGCAGAAACAGCCCGAGTGAGCAGTGTTACGGTGCTCCGACATAATGCATATTATGCAAAAAAAATAAAAGTGCATTCCTGTGGGATTATACAGGCTATTGTGTCTCGAAGCGAAGGGCGCCGTGAACCGCAGGGTGGCTCACGTCTACAGAGCCTAAAAACGCCCGCTGATTATTGTACAGTGTGACATCTGACGAGCGAAAGAAAAAGATGTTTCGTTCTATATCCACTAAACCACCTGCAGGACCGGAAACAAATAAAAAACACTTTACTGACCATTTGCTCCTCTGATTATATACTCAAACTGATGCGTGGATGACTGGCGTCGTGTGTGACGGAGTACCTCACGATCAGAAAACAGGTAGCTGTGACCGCTGCAGAGTACACCTGCAGCTTAGTGTTGTACAATTGAGTTGACTTTGCTCCAATAAGGCCATGAAGTTAAATAAACCATTAGGCTTAAGAAATGTTTACACTCATACCACAATGTATATCCACGCCAACGGTTCAGCAAGCTTCATTCTTATATAAAAAAAAAAACATATCAATATGGATGCAAAACAAATATTCACACGTGTGTACTGAACAACAGGTTCCGCTCTATAAAAATAGCTTAAAAATCTGACACATATTTTAGTACAGTGTAGGGTTGAATCTGTTTTTTTTTTTCTTCTTCTTACTCTTTACAGTTTAACAACAGGCTGGTACATACGTCCTCTGCTCCTCCTTCCCTCCTATGACACTGCCATACACAGACATTCGGACTTTAAAGACCACCAAAGTCCCAAAGGAGGAGCGCTAAAGGGAGCAAAAGAAATGAATGGCACCTTCGTCTCATCCCCGCTCTGGACTCCAGCTGTCTGCCGACAGGTAGTCTTTTCTGCACAGAGCTTCACATGCACAGTGGATTAGTAGTGGAGCAGGTCTCCAGGTCCAGGAGAGGAGAGAGCGTGACCAACAGTACCACACGTGTGCTCCATATAGCAATGTCAGGATCATTGAAAAGGTGAAGCAGGAAGGACGGAACAGAAAATCACAGAATCTCTCTCACACAGGAAGAAAAAAAAAAAGGGGCAGAGACACTGAACACATCAGCATTTAGTAACCGGTAAAACACACACCAATCCACAACCCGAGTGTATCGCACACAGAAGCGTGTCGAAGTGAACTAAAAGGACGCGATTGTGAAACACAACCAACAGGGCAGGAGTCAGTGAACAGATTGTAACATTTCATGCTCTGCACACAGGCGATAATTATTTTACGAGACAAGCAATAAACATCGTTGTCATCACCATCATCATCATCATTCACGCCCAGTTAAGCCACATACACAGTAGGCAGACAATACTGCACGCACACACACACACGCACACACACAAGAGTAAGTGCACAGGCATACAAACACATCCCTCCCATTGCACCATGGGATGTAACTTATAGTTTAAGTGGTGGATAGCTTGTCCCCTGATACCCGAGAGTAAAAAAAAATAAAAAATAAAAAGCGAACAGAGAAGGCGAACAGAACGCAACACAAGCAGAACGAGTGACACACGGACATTATAAGGACACTTGAAGAAAGATTGTATTGTTTGGATTAACTAAACGCAGTTGCTATGTACCGCTGTGTTTGCTGGTTATAGCTCGTCAAAGCATAGAAAATAATAACTTTCTGTCGTATATATATGGCAAAAATAAATAACTCAAACCGCTCGCAGCAGTTGTACAAAGGCCACTGAATGTGTGTGTGTGTGTGAGAGAGAGATGCAAACTCAACAGCACAGCTAGCCACCAGCCGTAAAGTCTTTCACCGTGACCCATCATGCATTGACATTACCATACAAAAGACTGAACCACAGCCTCAAACAGTTTCTTGCTCACATTTCCAATCATGCCTTTAGAAAGATTTCCCTGTATGCATACATACATACACACAGTACAGCATCACAGGTTACAGTGCAGCTTCCTCCTGGTGAGTCCAGCCCCTGTTCACAGGGTGAGTTCTAAACTACCAGGCTCGTGATGAAAGCAAACTAAAATAAATTAAAAAGCGCCTCAATCCTGTAACGTGTTGGATTTCAAAAGGCAGAGGCCGTCAAATAATGGCAGTAAGTCATCTAGGAGTGGAGTACATGCTTCAGTTTTCTACGCCAAATACCTAAACGGCAGAGATGTTCCTCGAGAGCAGTTCATTGAGGATCTTTTCCTGACAACAGCAGAACGGTGAAGTGCTGTCTCGCAGAGCAAGAAAGGCTTTATTTTGGGACTTGAGCCAGTGGCCTGTTCTACTGAGTTTTACAGACTAAGGCCCAAACTTAGAATGACAGGCTGTACAGTTAATCTGTACATTAACACTTTATATATATATATATATGACATCGCCCTGAAGTCAAAATTCGCTTTGCAAGTTACGGTGACGTTAACTGATTCAATGTCAAATTAGTGAAGTTTAAAAGTACCCGGCGAGTGATCGTAGTTTTACACGAAAGGACACTTCGAAGTCTCTCTTGTTAAAGCATCAAACCCAGCACTGTCCCGCCAGCGTCCCATCTACAAAGAACGCCAACGAGTAATGAACACTTCTAGCAGACAGAAACACTGGACTTTTCTTCTTCAAAAAGGAGTTTCAACCTCAAAAAAGGGACAGTTGTAAGGTGTCTTAGTGCGCTTAAACATTTGTTTTGGAGAGCAAGTAGACAAAATTTGAAGTTGTGTAAAGACATAATAGTCAGAACTCCCTCACTCAGTTTCCCCCCCCCCCCCCCCCCCCCCCCCCCAACTCTCCCGTCTCTATGAAGCTTTGGCTTTTCTTGCCCGTGGTGATGTTTTATCCTCGGACTTCACAACCCCGTTGGCAGCACCTCCTGACAAGACAAGCGATTAGAAACATTCCCGATGAGAGCAATTTCAGATGCAAATGTTCAACAATGAGTAATATGATTTTTAGAAAAAAAAGAAGTGAAACACAGGATCACATTCTGTCTGTTTGATTGAGGTTCTTGAACACTCACCCCTTGTCGGCTCCCTTTTGTGGGGCTTGCTCTTTGGGCTGACCGCCTTCTTCTTCGAGGCCTGGTTCTGGCTGTGCTCCCTCCACTTTTTCAACTGGAAGTTAATGAATTTCCACATCATCCAGGCCTGTGTCAGGCAGATAGCGGCCAGACAAGTCATCCTGAGGGGGGGGGGGGGGGGGGGGAAGACACGCTTTAAGAACTGCAAAAGTTAAAGCGGTTTAACTTGAGAACAGGAAAAGAAAACGTTGTCCACTTGGCTGTTTTTAAGTTAAATGTTTGCTGTAAATCAGCGAGGTACGAGACTTTGTGGGCTCTTCGTGTTGATTGGACGTCTGGACTTACCTTATGGTGAGCACATTGAAGTTGCCTTCAGCGAGGGAAAAGCCCTGGTT